>CM066031.1:282779456-283136162 GCA_033557465.1 Ichthyophis bannanicus | reverse complement strand
ACCAATGCACACATCGACCCCCTGTGACCTGAGCCCCGTCACACATGGACATGTCAAAGGTCTGTGTTACTGCTGCACTGTGGCCCCACCCTGTCCCAGGTACCCACAACCTTTCGGGGGGACACATGTGATGGTGTGCATTTGTTGTCCCTGTCACTGTATCAAGCCATCAGCTCCCAGGTCCTTGAACCATGTGTTCAGTCCCATGGATGCAACAACAGTTAGTAGCAGACCATGAATCTACATGTGTGACTTCAGAACAGCCACATGGGTCACGTGCATCAGAACATCTCTGAGTGTAGGACCGTGTGCTGTGTGTGGGGTCTCCACACACTAGTGGGGCACACGCTGGCCACATCGCAACACACCTTTGTCTTAAAGGGGTTTAAGCCACACCACAGTACTAGCCCTGGTGATGATGTGCAAACTGTCACTGTGGATGTTGTAGTTCCCAGAACACGGACTATCTCACATACAACGCTCAGTCTAACACACAGGCCTGCGTGAGGCGTAGATGGACAACAGAGCATACATTGATGTCGTATGCACCAAGCTGGACCAGTCGACCCGACACAGATAAACAGGGCATAACAGAGGTGGTGAGCGCTAGTACATTTCGAACGCATGTGTGTAGCAATGGATGGGACTGCTGGCGGCAAGACAGCAGGGGGTACATGCAACGGAACCAGCAGCCAGCACACCGGCACCAGCCGAAGCACAAGAACCAGCACCGGCACCGGCTCCACGGTCACGAGCGCCTCCATCTTCACAGGGGGAGGGTGTTGACAATGCAGAGGGGGGGGGGGGATTGGGTCAGGCCAGGCGTGGTCGGCCGCGCCGATCAAAAGTAAACCTAGCCAAATAAAACTGTAGCAAACAGTGTGTGCCAGGTCTGGAGCAGTATTTGTGCAACCTTGTGGTGGTCCCGTATGTATTGTGCACATGCATGGTTGGTCCATGACCATTTACCCTTTACCCTTAAGCACGGTGCCAATGGTGGCTGGGCTGGCCAGTGGGTTGACACCTGGAAGCAGGGCACAACAGGATGGCTGTTGCCTTCGCACAGGGTATGTGTCGGAGATGTCACAGGGCCAGGAGCTGGGTGCTGCTCACACACACCCATGGTCAGGGAGGGTGGCCTTGAGGTCTACAGGACTCACGCATGGATCTGATGTTGTTCAAATAGTAATGTTTGTCCCATACCTACACTCGCCACTGTGGGCAGATGCCTGACCTTAGCCCCTGCTTGCAAAAGCACCTTGCACTTCATGGCAAACCCCTCGGGCATGTGGGTGGTAACGGCTGTCAGAGGGCTGCCGAGGGTTGAGAGCTTAAACAATCGTGCGACGATGCATAATCTACATATGATTCCTGCAGGTATTGTGGGGCTCTGTAGTTCATTCACTCCCAAACACAGATGATGTACAATAATTTGCGTTTGAAACCATGTGGTAAGAGTCAATAAAATACCTCTTTGATTGATGGGGTTTCATTCACCACAGCACATGGATGGCCTGATAGCAATATAAATGAGGTATACCTTGCTTGCAGTGTTTTAAAACTGGATAACAAAAGGTCACAAAGTAAACCAGACAAAACCTTCAGCATGTGAGGCAATTAGCTAATGTTTTATTAGCAGATAATTAACAAACTATAAAGGCACAATGTAAAGAATAAACTTTGCTGGTTAGGTTAACCTCTGCTTATTTCCACGCCGATCTCAGCAGTGATTCTCCCTTGCTCACACCACACAATCATGTTGCAGCCCTCATTACTATCCCTGGACCAGCTGAAAGCCTTTAGCTGGCTGGCTGCTACCCACACAAGGGGGTGTGAGCCCAAATCCTTCCTTTAAGAGCTTTTTTTGCAGTGGGAATAAAGAACAATAGTTAGGTTTCCTTGTGATGGCTGATGTGTTTGGCTCAGAGACAGCTAGCAATAGCATCTAGGATAGACGGAGACAGTCCACATTATAAACTGTACGTTCATACTGCCTGTATCAATCAGCATAGGGTTCAGTGTCATACGTTGGGCACAGACGAGTCTTTCATTAAGGCCACTATCATGGAGAATGGCTTATTCCCTTGCTGCCATTCTCTATGGTATAGAGTAGTGGTCTGGATCAGTGTTCATAACCTGAGCCTCTCCATGCTTATCATTATTCCTCTCTGTATAGCCTGGCCAATATGTAACCCCTTATGATGTCCAGCCTCCACATCTTGATCCCTGGACACTGGGATCTCCTCTCACATACCTTCTGGCCTTGGTTTCGCTGAAACGTTCCCTTCCACATGCAGTCGTTCTCTCTTACAGGTGGCCACTGGTGATTCCTACTATTCTCTGCCACCCCATTCCTCTGGCTGACTCCAGTGCAGATGGCACTCTGATGGCTTTTGGAACTACCTCCCAGTATGGAGTACCTGGCTTTGGAATCTTCCCCAGACCTTCCAATGGCCTTTCTTCTCTTCCATCCAGAGAGTTTCCCTTCTCTTCTCTATCTGCAGGCATGGCTTCTGTTTCACCAGGTGATACTGCGTTGCTTGAGCTTGTAGCCGTGTGCTGTCTCTGTCTCTGTATCTCTTCCTCCCTCTGGTAGCAGTTTGCTGTAGCTGTTCTTGAAACTGTTTTAATCTGACGGAATACCACCTATTTTCGTTATCCTGTTCTAATGTGTGCTGTTTCTCCCTAACACAGACGCAGCTGCTCGTGAATCAGGCCCAGACCTTTGAGATTGAATTGCTTAGGGATTACCTCATAGCTCTCTTGTTTGCACACACCATTTCCTCACCGACCAGCCCCTCTCATGGCTTGCCTGGAAACCTGGTGCAATCTGGGACTGGTAGTCTTTTATGTGGACAACTTCTGTTTTCTTGGCTTCCTACCAGAACTGACAGGTTGCTTGTTCAGGGTCACATCATATTTTCTATAGCTCCTACCTGACGCTTATGATATAAGCTTCCTTATCAGTTAAGGCAGACAGGGGGTTGTCATGTGTCACGGTGGTGTCCGAGGCAGTCAGCAACACATGGGGGGGCTACATAGCACACATCCATGTGTCAGTTGTTGAATGTGGGTGGAGGACCCCCGCTCAGGCGGCATCCCAGTAGGCCCCCACCCAGTACCCACAGGCCCCACACCATATAGGCCCCTGCTGACTGCCAATGTGCGCGCGACGAAACACGTATGACAACCCAAGTCCGCCCCACGTATGGGCCCTGCAGGTCGCAATACATATCCCGTGCTTGCATTAACATGTGATAGAATGTCGGAATGACACGGACCATTGGGTTACGAAACTATGTAAACTTTATTTGGTCCAACCTTAAGCAATGGCCCAACATGGGCACAACCAACAACACACACTCAGGGGGTGAACACAGCCGAGAATAGGGGGAAGGTAGGAATCACGAGAGGCAGCACAGGGCACATGGGTGGCATTCAGGCGAGGGTGCCATCGCGTGGTACCTGTGATGCTCCTTCGGCAGGTGGTGTAACCGGGATGCCAAATGGCACCACAATCAGTTGCCACCTTCTGCGAACAGCGCACAGTCAGAGGACTGCCACCGCATCGTAAACACGGACATGGGTGGTTCCATGTCGTGGCATCAAGCCCAGGGGCCACAGAAACACCTCGTCACCTATGCACCTGCCAGCAGCACAGACACACAGTGGCTGCAGATATGTGTTGCTGGCAGTGTGCATCCCATGTGGTGTGTGGACAGTGGCCCTGGGTGGGTGCACGCTACAAACTGCTGCCACCCATGCCCGTTCAGATGCCTGGACAGTGTCTGGCTTGCTGCCCCCCCCTCGGCCTGGTGCTGCTGGGCCTGTGTTTGCCAACACCCCCATCCCTCCGCCGCCCCTACCCCCTCCCTGTTGGGCACCCTACCCCCCACCCTCCCTGGCCTGTCCGTGCCCCTCCCTCCCCCCCACCCATGCCTCACACCCAGACCACCCTGTTTCCCCCTCCCCTGCACCCACTATCAGGACCATCATCAATCCCTCCTCCTCCTCCTCCTCATCCCCCTGGTCATGGGCTGGGGGGGGTGAACGTCCTGCCTCTTCCCCCTCCTCCTCCCCCACAATCTGTTCACCCTTGAGTGGCTCCACCTCCCATGGCCACCTCTCCTCCTCTTCCTCCGTAGGCCCCCCTCCTGTTCCTCCGCGTCTGGCCTCCTCCTGCCTCGCGTGCCGGCTGGTGGGTCTGTCTCAGGCAATAGCTGGATGTGTGTGGCGCCCCATCTGCTCGGTAATCACTGTCTTGTGAAGGATGACAGACATCAGGGCCACATCCATGTTGGTGTCACCATACAACATTTACAGATACAGGTGTGAGGACCACTAGGGCTGGTGGTCCCATGGCCGACCTGACCCTGCCAAACCTAGGCCCTGGCAATTACTGACCATCATGGTGCTGTTGTCGCTCCGTCCTGCACCTCTCCAGGAAACTCCGGGCTGGTTTGGTTAATGCCGCAGCTCCCGCACTTTTGTTCCTCAGGTCCTCCACCTGTGGATATATAAACGGTTCGTCTGTTGGTTCAGCACCTAAACACCTGTCACCTTTGGGGGGGGGGGGAGCAGACAACCAGATTACATTGCCCTGTGTTGTGACGCATGTACCTGCTAAGCACCACCCCTGCTGTTTGTGGCATATACAGACATGCGTGACACAAACCCCGGATTGCCCTTGCCTTGGACAGTGGGTGTAGGTTTGCACCAGCTGTGTCACAGCAGTACGTACATCAGACCGAGCCTAGCTGGCACACACAGGCAAGTGTCCAACATAGGGCAGCTCTCAGCAGCCATCACACTGTTGACTGCATGCTGACCACACCCATATCACCACAGGCCACACATGACATTGGTGGAATGGTTTTGCCCACAATGCGAATGGGACAAAGGAGGGAGAGGAATGCCGACGGGGGCAAACCGGTGGGGCGTGACAGGACACAAAGGGGGATGAGGGGGGGAAATAATCACCTAGGGGAGATGACTCTACCTTGCCAGACACATTCCCAGCTGTGCATTGACCAGCAAGCTGTCCATGGTGGGTGTGGTCTGTGGTTCCATGCTTCACGTGGGGGACATTGGCACCATT
Organism: Ichthyophis bannanicus; assembly: GCA_033557465.1. Taxonomy (NCBI): domain Eukaryota; kingdom Metazoa; phylum Chordata; class Amphibia; order Gymnophiona; family Ichthyophiidae; genus Ichthyophis; species Ichthyophis bannanicus. The sequence goes on along the minus strand of CM066031.1, from coordinate 283,131,064 downwards.
GGTGGACGCCCCATGGGCACCATTGGCAGGGTATGCACCCCATAATGTGGTGTGCGCCTGTGTGGCAGCTCACCCACACATTGAGGGATCTGTGACATTCCCTATGGGGGTTGGACTCAGGGATGTGTATGTTTGTGAGTGGTGTTTTACCCAGCCATCCCTATCACACAGAGCATCCCTATGTGGGCCCCCAGGCTGAGCAGTACTGGCCCTTGTTGGTCATCTGCAGTCTCAATGTCGTTGCTCGTGTGTTGACATGCACACAGACAGACTAGGGGGGGGCCCATGATGCGTCCATGTGACCCACCTGCTGGTGCATTTCAGGGTCTAGGTGGTGATTTATTTGCAGGTCCCATGTTCCAATGTGCACAATGCAGGGATGTCACAGCTGCAGCTGGTGTGTTGTTGTCAGTCTGCAAAGCTGTCATGCTCGTGTGACCACAATGAGATGTGCGAGGGGCTGTGCCAGCTCCCAGGGTATCTCTGCAAACCACATACATCGTAGCATGGACCTGGTGTGTGGGAGGGGAAGCAGGCCTACCCCCTGCAGTGGCTTTTTCCAGATGTCCATCACGTCCAGGTGTGGTTATACACATGTGCCCTGCCACACAGCTCAGCAGCTTTCACAGCCATGCACCATGTGCATACTGTGTGTGCTGTGTCTGGACCCAGGTGTGAGCTGTGTGTTGAGCCGCACAACACCTACAAATATAGGGGATACTCTGTGGACTGACGGACTGAGGGGTGGCTGTGCACATGGTTGCCGTCATCCATGTGCTCGGGTGGGGGGGTTAGTGTGGCCTGTGGGGGAATGGTAATAAATGTTTAAGGTCGTGACATATGTCCACCTATCGCAGGGATAGACCTGGCCAGTCCTGTGGGCTCCCAGATGTGTCTGCTCCCTCCGGTTGACTCAGGTGTGCACAGATAGGGGCTGTGGACCACCGTCCATTTCTTGGGGTGCTAACACGTGTATCCCTCCTGACCTCTCTCACACATATCCCCTGGGGTCTGATGGGTCTGCTTCTGGGAAGTGTTCCGATGTTATGTTGTGGGTGGAGGGGTTGTTCCGGGGGTGTCTCCTGGGCTGCCTCATGTGCTGGGCATGTTCCAGGCGTCCTATGGTCTGTCCCACAACACATGCATGGGTGGACATGGGCCTTCATGGGATAGACTACAGATGTTTCCGTGGATGGGCAAGGGGGGGGGGCGACAACTCACCAGGTACCCTGGGGTCCTGTGGGTGGTGTCGCTGGTGGACCATATATGTCTGGGTGTCTCCCACATGTGATGTTTTGTGTGTCGCTGCCAGTTATATCATCTTAAGCTGGGGGTGTGCCATGTTGGGCATCTGACTGCTAGCATCCATTCGTGCTGCACAGAGGGGGTTTGTGGGTGGTCCTTCAGTTTGCGCACGCATCGTTTCTGGGACCACCTGGCCAGGACTGGCCTGTCAGCATCCACGCTCGGGATGTTTGCATGGGGATGTGCTTGACAGTGGGAGACACATACAGGGGGTGGAATCACACCTCATCCTATGACAGGTGGTCCATTGCTGGTGCAGCAATGCAGCCACAGGTCCGTGCCACAATGTCAATGGCAGGGACCCTAACTATGCCCCGTCACCATTCCAATGCGACACTGTAGCATGATTTTCGTTTGCCACAGGCATGCCTGACATGGCCTACCTGGACCTCACACTTGTCATGTGTGAGGTGTGCATCTAGGTGTCAGCGATGTTGGCAGACCCACATCCATGCCATCCACAGGGAACAGGGTTCTGGACAGTATCCTGGGTGACAGCAGGATGCATGGCACAAACCTGCGAGCTAGGCATCATTGTTCAGGGGCACCTACCAAGCTGTTTCACGGCATGTCCTCTGTGTCATGCTGTCCTCAGCATACCTGCGTACCCCACACTGGTACGATTAGGGTGCCTTTTCTCTGGGGACGCAGGTGACGTCAACGCAGCATAGCTGTTATATAGCTGTACGGGCATGTGGGGGGTTGTTGGGGGTGTATGCCATCCTGTTCATGGGGATAACCTGCACGTTTGGGTTTCCTGTAGGTGTAGCATCCTCCCTGAGGTCTGTGTATGGTGGGGTTGTCTACCTCATGTGTCCGGTGTTGTACATCAGTGTGACTGCACGTGATTGGACCCTGCCCACAGGACATGGCAGCCCTGGTGGGACATGTCATCGCCCAACAACAGTTGTGTGTTGGGACATGCAGGCAACCCCCTTGCAATTGACAGTACTATCCTCTGAGTGGTCACATTCACTGGTCAACACAGCGGGTTGGACGTGTATTGTCCCTGGGGATGTGGCAGACTGCGGTACTAGGACAGAGGCACATACTACCAGGTGTGACCCTGCACCAATGGGTACCACATGCCAAACACATGCACTGATGGTCCATATGCCCATGCTGTGGCCATCATCTTTGTGGCCTGTAGTCACACCATGTGTGTGGTATGGGGTGGTTACAGATACCCTGTTGGGGCACGGGCTAGCTGCCACTAGCATGTTTTGTGGCCAGCACCCTGTGCGCTGGTGACACTTGCTCTGCGTGTGTCTATTTAACTGTCACAGACCATGCCACTCAGCATGGCACATGGGGTTTAGACACATCTGCTGACCCCATACCTTGCTGTGGGCACTGAGTCGCTTTTCATGGCCAGTGATACCACCAGGGATGTTTGTGCAGTGTGCGCTCCTCAGTCCAACCACCAGGGAAACCCCATGTGCTAGGGTTCGGGACCCCTTTAGAACCAGCACACTGTATGTTGTGTCAGATTGTGATACACAGGGAACATGGGGCTGCACAGGGACATTGCTCCCCACCCAGCCATGTTTGTGTGGTGGTGGCCACTGTGCCTGGCTGACTGCTTCAGCCTACCCCCCTGGGTTCCAACCCACTGTACAATCATCGTGACATCGCACATGCGGGCCCTCGGCAGTCAGCACACTGGGCATGGCTGACAGTGACTGGGGAGGGATCAGCACCCCCCACGTTCAGTCCCCTGACACAGGGCGTGGCTTCCATGCTGGTGTTGTGGCTTTGGACTGGGCACAGATATTGTGAGGACATGGGTGTGTCATTGCCAAGGACCCCCTTGTCTTGTGCTTCGGTGAGGTCCACACAACCACTGGTGAGGGTCTTTCACATACACCAGTATCAACGGTTCTGGCGGCATCAGCAGACACAGACACAGGGAGAGCTATAACGTCGGGTGTAGTGCACATACAGGGACACAGAGATGGGGAGTCGGACTAACCTAATGATCTGGGGTGCAGCATTTTGGGCTGACATCAGGGACGGTGACAGGTGCTGTGTGATCCCCCCTGTGCTTACCAGATGTCTGGTGGGGAGCTGTGGCATGCTGGCCTCAACAGGCCATCAGGTACCATCAGTGTCAGCTCATTCCTGCTTGTTCCAGATGTGTGCTGTACCCAGTACAACCTACATGCCTAGCTGTGTGTGTTGCCATGTGTGCAGTCACACCATGTGCATTGTGCAGTCTCCCATAGCGCACATATCTGTTTCCTTTGGCACCTTGAGAGACATGGCATTGCCATGTCCATGTGTTGTGGCCACTGATGGTGTCCATGCTCAGCCCTGTCACCCTGTGGGTGTTACATCATACACATTTGGGGTCACACTATGTACACATGCCATGCACTCCACGACCAATGGCAACAGTATTTACCAGCACACATGGGTGTTTGGAGACACATAAGACATTGGGTGGGTTCCCCTATGCACCTTGGCAGGGGACACGTCCATGACACATGCCTTTGTACATAGCCAGAGATGTCACTTGCCATACCACTACAGGATCAGTGTATCCTGTATGTAATGGGATGTTGATAGCTACGTCAGTCCAACCTTGGCAAATGTTGGACATAGCATACTGGTCATGGTGGACAGGCATCTGTCCCAAACAGGCGTATCGGTGTTCATATGTTCCTCTAACCTGTGTCGTGTATGTGTCTGGGAGGTGTCACTGCACACACTATGGGCTATTCGCACCTCTGGTCATGTGTGCCTCTTAGGCTATCTGGGCCAACCTGACTGTGTGCTTGCAACCTTTCAAGGGCATCTGTGAGATACCTATGCACACAGGGGCGGTATGCCTGTGGGCTGTGGGTAGGAGCGACCTGAATCAACATACATAGCTGTAGACAGGTGCCATTGCAGAGGTTGTGACCTGGTTCTTGGAGATACTGTGTGTGGGTATTTGCTCACGCGCATCCAGATCTGCATCCGACATATCATCTCCATACATCTACAGTGTTTGTCCTGGGCTATGTGGCCCCTGGACTGCGGATGCCGTGCAGCCAGACCACTATACCTTATTGCACACATTTGCCTGACATACCCTCCGTCACGTTCAGCTCCCCCGCCACCAGGGTCTTGGTGTGTGCCAGGGCGCATCATCATCAGGATACAGCATTGCAACATGTTGACGCCCTGCCCACACAACGCATGTATCATGTGTGCCTGAGATAGGGTGATTGGCTCATCTGCTGTGTCACACTGCACCATATCACCTGGGTGACAGAGCCCACTTTGGTTGGCCTCTCTGGCCCCCTTGCGGTAGGGGGATGCTTCCAACTACATCAGTACACACAGCCATATCTCCAGGGTGACACAGAGCCCACTTTGTATGGCCTCTCTGCACTCCTGGAGGTAGGGGGATGCTTCCAACTACATTAGTACACACAGCCATATCTCCAGGGTGACACAGAGCCCACTTTGTATGGCCTCTCTGCACTCCTGGAGGTAGGGGGATGCTTCCAACTACATTAGTACACACAGCCATATCTCCAGGGTGACACAGAGCCCACTTTGAATGTTCTCACTGGCCCCCTGGAGGTATGGGGAATCTAACAACTACATTAGTACACACAGCCATATCTCCAGGGTGACACAGAGCCCAATTTGGATGGTCTCTCTGCACTCCTGGAGGTAGGGGGATGCTTCCAACTACATCAGTACACACAGCCATATCTCCAGGGTGACACAGAGCCCACTTTGGATGGTCTCTCTGCACTCCTGGAGGTAGGGGGATGCTTCCAACTACATTAGTACACACAGCCATATCTCCAGGGTGACACAGAGCCCACTTTGGATGGCCTCTCTGCACTCCTGGAGGTAGGGGGATGCTTCCAACTACATTAGTACACACAGCCATATCTCCAGGGTGACACAGAGCCCACTTTGGATGGTCTCTCTGCACTCCTGGAGGTAGGGGGATGCTTCCAACTACATTAGTACACACAGCCATATCTCCAGGGTGACACAGAGCCCACTTTGAATGTTCTCACTGGCCCCCTGGAGGTAGGGGGATGCTTCCAACTACATTAGTACACACAGCCATATCTCCAGGGTGACACAGAGCCCACTTTGGATGGTCTCTCTGCACTCCTGGAGGTAGGGGGATGCTTCCAACTACATCAGTACACACAGCCATATCTCCAGGGTGACACAGAGCCCACTTTGGATGGTCTCTCTGCACTCCTGGAGGTAGGGGGATGCTTCCAACTACATTAGTACACACAGCCATATCTCCAGGGTGACACAGAGCCCACTTTGGATGGCCTCTCTGCACTCCTGGAGGTAGGGGGATGCTTCCAACTACATTAGTACACACAGCCATATCTCCAGGGTGACACAGAGCCCACTTTGGATGGTCTCTCTGCACTCCTGGAGGTAGGGGGATGCTTCCAACTACATTAGTACACACAGCCATATCTCCAGGGTGACACAGAGCCCACTTTGAATGTTCTCACGGGCCCCCTGGAGGTAGGGGGATGCTTCCAACTACATTAGTACACACAGCCATATCTCCAGGGTGACAAAGAGCCCACTTTGGATGGTCTCTCTGGCCCCCTGGAGGTAGGGGGATGCTTCCAACTACATCAGTACACACAGCCATATCTCCAGGGTGACACAGAGCCCACTTTGGATGGTCTCTCTGCACTCCTGGAGGTAGGGGGATGCTTCCAACTACATTAGTACACACAGCCATATCTCCAGGGTGACACAGAGCCCACTTTGGATGGTCTCTCTGCACAGCTGGAGGTAGGGGGATGCTTCCAACTACATTAGTACACACAGCCATATCTCCAGGGTGACACAGAGCCCACTTTGAATGTTCTCACTGGCCCCCTGGAGGTAGGGGGATGCTTCCAACTACATTAGTACACACAGCCATATCTCCAGGGTGACACAGAGCCCACTTTGGATGGTCTCTCTGCACTCCTGGAGGTAGGGGGATGCTTCCAACTACATCAGTACACACAGCCATATCTCCAGGGTGACACAGAGCCCACTTTGGATGGTCTCTCTGCACTCCTGGAGGTAGGGGGATGCTTCCAACTACATTAGTACACACAGCCATATCTCCAGGGTGACACAGAGCCCACTTTGGATGGCCTCTCTGCACTCCTGGAGGTAGGGGGATGCTTCCAACTACATTAGTACACACAGCCATATCTCCAGGGTGACACAGAGCCCACTTTGGATGGTCTCTCTGCACTCCTGGAGGTAGGGGGATGCTTCCAACTACATTAGTACACACAGCCATATCTCCAGGGTGACAAAGAGCCCACTTTGAATGTTCTCACTGGCCCCCTGGAGGTAGGGGGATGCTTCCAACTACATTAGTACACACAGCCATATCTCCAGGGTGACACAGAGCCCACTTTGGATGGTCTCTCTGCACTCCTGGAGGTAGGGGGATGCTTCCAACTACATCAGTACACACAGCCATATCTCCAGGGTGACACAGAGCCCACTTTGGATGGTCTCTCTGCACTCCTGGAGGTAGGGGGATGCTTCCAACTACATTAGTACACACAGCCATATCTCCAGGGTGACACAGAGCCCACTTTGGATGGCCTCTCTGCACTCCTGGAGGTAGGGGGATGCTTCCAACTACATTAGTACACACAGCCATATCTCCAGGGTGACACAGAGCCCACTTTGGATGGTCTCTCTGCACTCCTGGAGGTAGGGGGATGCTTCCAACTACATCAGTACACACAGCCATATCTCCAGGGTGACACAGAGCCCACTTTGGATGGTCTCTCTGCACTCCTGGAGGTAGGGGGATGCTTCCAACTACATTAGTACACACAGCCATATCTCCAGGGTGACACAGAGCCCACTTTGGATGGCCTCTCTGCACTCCTGGAGGTAGGGGGATGCTTCCAACTACATTAGTACACACAGCCATATCTCCAGGGTGACACAGAGCCCACTTTGGATGGCCTCTCTGCACTCCTGGAGGTAGGGGGATGCTTCCAACTACATTAGTACACACAGCCATATCTCCAGGGTGACACAGAGCCCACTTTGGATGGTCTCTCTGCACTCCTGGAGGTAGGGGGATGCTTCCAACTACATTAGTACACACAGCCATATCTCCAGGGTGACACAGAGCCCACTTTGAATGTTCTCACTGGCCCCTGGAGGTAGGGGGATGCTTCCAACTACATTAGTACACACAGCCATATCTCCAGGGTGACACAGAGCCCACTTTGGATGGTCTCTCTGCACTCCTGGAGGTAGGGGGATGCTTCCAACTACATCAGTACACACAGCCATATCTCCAGGGTGACACAGAGCCCACTTTGGATGGTCTCTCTGCACTCCTGGAGGTAGGGGGATGCTTCCAACTACATTAGTACACACAGCAAAGTCTCCAGGGTGACACAGAGCCCACTTTGAATGTTCTCACTGGCCCCCTGGAGGTAGGGGGATGCTTCCAAATACATTAGTACACACAGCCATATCTCCAGGGTGACACAGAGCCCACTTTGGATGGTCTCTCTGGCCCCCTGGAGGTAGGGGGATGCTTCCAACTACATTAGTACACACAGCCATATCTCCAGGGTGACACAGAGCCCACTTTGGATGGTCTCTCTGGCCCCCTGGAGGTAGGGGGATGCTTCCAACTACATCAGTACACACAGCCATATCCCCATTGGGTGTGGGGACCACTTTGTGTGGCCCTGTAGACTCCTGGAGATGGTGATGGTGATCCCCAGAACATTCTGACACACACACATATCCACAGAGTGACTGAGTGCACACTTTGAGGGGCTCTCTGGACCCCTGAGGATAGGGTGGATGTATTAAACAACATTGGCAGACAACCCCAGATCACCTGTATGTCTGAGGCCCCATGTGCTTAACATTGCACCACCCCTGATGGGTAACCCTATGTGTTACCCTGCTGATGCAGATACCGCCATCAACACAGGATGTTTGCATACGCTCCTTATGCAGATGCATGGCCTAGGTTTGTTACAGTCTGCTTTGCTGTATCAACACCAGCAGCTGTCATGACGCCAGGGGGCCATCATGCCCTCTTTGGCACAAACCGTCAACACCTGGCTACATGGCCACACAATCAGATGTGATACCACATTTATATGGCATGTGTTTCACCTGCTACACTAAACTTATACAGACTACTTACAACAGCATGGACAGCTGACATCAACCCTGTATGTGTGTATGTTTATTTTGACCTAGGTCCATTCACTTACCTCCCGTGGATGGTCTGCCTGCCTGTTAAAACATCTGGTCACCCTCTCCCAGGCCCTCAGGACCCTCCCCATGTTCTTTTTCCTGGAGGGCCCTGGGAACAGCCTGTGCTGCTTTTGGGCTATCAGGGAGCCCAGGTGGCACAGCTCTCTGTGGCTAAAAGCCGGCTTCCTGGTTCGGGACGCCATGTTTGTTTCTGGGCGTGGTGACGCGCGGACGCTCCCGGCGCAACTTCCGGAATTGCGCGTGACGTATCGCGCACGTGCGTTTCGCATGGCTGCGCGTCAGATCTCTGCACGCCCTTGCGCTCCGCATGGCTGTGCGTCTGCAAATTGCAAATACTATCTACACGCACCATTCATATTGATTAGTAATGGTTGTGCTCAAAATATGTTTACTGTTCTGTGCCTAATTACATAGTTACTGGGGTGTCTCTAATGTCACTTTGACAAACAATTATTATTATGGTTTACCCTTGTCCACACAGTGTGGTATTGAACCTCTGGACACATAGCAACTGATTGCTGATGCATTGTCAGATGAGGTGTGCTATGTGTGTCACATAGCAGGTAGTGCTCAGACACTACTAGTTATGGGTGCAGACAAACCATCAGCATCAGGTGTCACTCAACCTGGTGATAGGTGGTTGTGTGTGCCAGTGTAATATGTTGTGTGGTGTATCTCCATGTCTGGACAGACATTTTGTGGTGTTTGCCATCGGGGTTGGGGGGGGTGATTCATATATGAGCATTGCACACGCAAAGTAGGTTGCGTGTTGGACATTACAGGACTATGTGGGTCCCCATGTCACCACACTGCACATTATCCTTTGGTATGTGTGACGGCATACAGTCCTGGTTTTTGCAAAATAGCTCAATGGTTGATACATGGACTGCTTAACCAGCCGTCATGGGTTACATCTTCCAGTTGAGCTCAGGACTGCCTGTCTCAGGCATCACACATTCTCATACTTGAGTGCAACAGTAGCCATGGTTTTTTCATGTACATCTGTGCTGCACCAGACATATATCTTCATACATTGCAACATTGTTACCTGCCCCAGACCGGTTTCCACATTACAGAGGTGCTGCTATTGGCAAGACCCTCACACTGCTACGTACATCATGTGCAGTACACCATTCTCACCAATGGAACAGCGCACCCCTGGTGACCATTGCACACTGTCTGCATGCCTGCCTCTTTCACCAGACAGGCATCTGTTCTTAGCAATCGAGCTGTGGCCCACACCTAACCTTGATACCTGTGGAGCCAGAGGTTACATGTTTCCATCCACAGTGTGGTTCTTGGTGAGTGCAGCCAGTGACAGGTCCCTGACTGTGAAATAGTGCTGGAATCTCTGTGATCCTCACAGTGCTGTCTGCATCATGTGCTCCTTACACAACCGTATAGGGTGGACTTGGGTTAATGCACTGTGATGGTTTCGGAATTGCCAGTACTACAGGACATTACACACATTCCAGGCTTGACAGTCCCCATGAACCTTCAAAATGTTTGCTATATGTTACAATGTCATCTTCAATGTATGTTATTTTTATGCAATGTAGGCGCTGTTCCATGTAAAACCATGTTCATTATATGTTAAGTGTACACCGCCTTTGATCTTTGGAAAAAGCAGTATAGAGGACATGCATAATTATATAGATACAGACCTGCACTGCTGCTGACTGGCGGCGTATAGAGGCCAAGGACAATATATAAATCACTTTGCTTATACACACACACTTTGGATTTGAACCAACAACCTTTCACTTCAGAGGCATTGCAGTCACCAGGGGACTACAGCTCTGTGGCTGTGATGTGAGGTCTGTCTGGCTAGAATATAACCTCTGCAGACTTTGTGCTGCAGTTACCAGGGTGTAGTCTATCCAGTCGCACCCATGATGCACTGCACATGCAAAGCAGCAGTCTAGTGATGGTCCAGTGATAGGGTGTGCAACCCCACAGCACCTCGGCCTCGTGTTGGACATTGACCTTCTGTGTTTCTTGTGCAGAGTGGGTACTGACTATCCCAGTGTGTGTGTCTGTTGCTCACCCTGAGGGTGAGGTGAGACACACAGCACCTATCCTGGCTGAGATGGCCTATACATCATATCAATTTGTTTGCCAATGTCTGATAGTTTGGCACATCTGACCATTTCTGTCTCCAAGACCCAGCTGGGCCTTGTGAGCTACAATGTTCCCGAAGGGGGCATATCCTGTGTGGGTGGCCTGCCCTTCATGATATATTTGCAGGGGGGGTGGGGGTAGAGGAGGTTACAGGACCTATAGGCCGGGTATGTCTGACCACCAAACCTTCCCTGTGCAACACAGTTTCCCCAAACAAAACATATCCACATTCTACATCCCAGCTATGGTGGGTGTAGCTGCCACCATCAGCAGACTGGGTCCAGCTGTGGTACAGAAAACCTACAGGTCACTCACTGCTATTATGGACGCATCCATATTTCAGGGTGCGGCAGACAGACAGTATGGCCTGAGAGCCTAAGCTCACCAACACCATCTGACATTTTCCAGCAGCAGGCACATTCTGTGCCCAGCTACTGACCCTGCACGGTGTTCTAGCCAGACACATGCAAACTGCAGACAGGCCACTGGCCAGTCCATGGTGCATGCTACCAGGGAGACTGTGTGCACCCATAACTGGGATGTCAGCACACCCACCGCACAATTACCTCAGTGATTGGGCCTCACATATACACAGCACCCATATATATCACATGAGAGAACTATTATATGGCACTATGTCGGGACCTAGCCATGCCATGGTCACTGATCGTTCAGGGGGAGAGTGACCTCCACACAAGGCATGCTATGGACACCATGTCTGTGGGGGTGATGCCAAGGCACAGCATGGTCCTAGGCATGCACATTTGCCCTGTGTAGCTGCATCCTGCTCCAGCCACCCTGTTTGTTGTGTACCCACAGTACTTTGCTCCTCATTATGCACATTGGCAGGCCAATAATGGCAACGGTGCTATTAGTGTGGTCTGTGGGAGGTGTTGACAGCCACCACACACTGGATAGACAGACACACACTCCCCACACCTAGGACAACATTGAACAGATGTGGTGTTATTTGGGAGCCATGGCCAACATAACAGTGATGAGCACAGTGTGGGCATGGCAACGTTGGGATGTACTTTTGGAGTAATTTCCGAGGGTGCTACTCTCTGAAGGAGATCTGACCTGACACACATTGCACATACATCAGAGACGTTGGTTTGTGACAGCTCGCTGTTCTGCTTGTGCGTAGCATGAGCATTTTTATCGGTCAGTGATCATATATTGCTTTGGATATATGTGTGACATCTCCAAATGTGTAGTGTGGGATTGTTGATGTATGCACATGCTAGTTTTCTGAACGCCACACAGGGCCCTACATCCTGCCACTTCATCGGTCTTCCAATACTGGTGCCTGCAGGTGCAACTGTTTCTGCCCCTGTTGCCCACTGCTCTAGGGAGGTTTGCACAACTACAGTCAATGTGAATCAAACACCTTTTGGGCTTTCATGCTATCTGTGATTAATATGCCTGTGATACAGCTGCATACCATGGTGGTGTTCAACTCACCTGCATCACACACATCTTTCGTGCAGACATCAGACAACCTGATTGATGTGTGAGCCTCCATGGCTGCATATGGGGGACTCTGCTGTGGGTGAGGCATATGTTTATGTGGTGTGTGGTATTTATAGCAAACTATGGTATCGTGACCAACACTTATGTTCTCAGCACGGGAGTTCCATTCTTTACTTTAAGGTTTCGCGAATGTGTAAAACATTGGGACTGTGATGGCAGGTGCCCCAGCCGGGAATTGAACCTGGGGCCTTCTGTGCTTGGAGGCACTTGCTACATGTACTGCACCACCGTCTTAGCACAGCAACAGTACATTCCCAGGGGAGTCCATGGCTGTTTGTCACACAGGGCCTGTCTGTTGGATTGTACTGCAGCCACATGAGGGTGGCTAGGCCAGGATCTGCTGTGGGGCAGCAGCCTCTGCCCCCTCTGCCAGCAGTTGGCATCCGCCACCATGCTGACATGGGCCTATATTGGGTACAGCATCACAGCTGACTGACATGTGGCCCTCCAGTGATGCATTGTGTGGACTCTGCTGTAGGTGTTGTACATATTTGAGGGGTAAGTGATCCTTATGGTATAATAGAGGTCCTCTGAACATGCTGTTGTTATCTGTAAGACAAACAAAAACACCTTCTAGTCAGGGCAAATCAATAACCAATATGTGTAGAGCACCCAACCTTTTTTCGGTGACCGCACAAACTTTTTTCTTTTTGTCGGAGCTAGCCGTAGGAAGGTCGGAAGAGAAACCGACCCACACCAAGCAAGTAGCTACTTTTATTATTATAGGTTCTTCACCAAAATAAAGTTCAAGTTCATTTAACCATAAAATAGTAAAAAGACTTATCTCAGTCCAGAAATGCCAGTTATGAGAGATACACGACGCGCACGTTTCGGGCACTCTAGCCCTGTTTCAGGTGCAATAACTAGGATTCCTCAATCTTCAAATACCATCCTCTGAACGCCGTCAATGCAGCTAAGGTCATTATTACAATGGCTGATTAATCACTTTTAAAATAAAAGAAACGACCAATCAGTATCGGGAAAAACCCCCACATGATGTGCGGTACTTTCTGCACCCATGGTCTCTCATTGTATAGAATATTCTCATACTATTGACCAGCTTCAATGGTCTATTATTGATCATGTGCCAGCTAATCCTCGGGGAGGACAGCAGGAAGAACGTCTGCAATACATAGAATAACGATGGAATTTTCGTCTTGAAACAATGGAGCCAGGAGGTTTGAACAGGGAAATAGACTGGCAGAGTCTTATTTAAGTTACAATTCTATGTGACCATCGGGAATGACATAATAATGATATATCCCTATTTCGGAAGGATGATACCAGGTGTTTTGAAGAGCATAAGATGATGATGTCGTCATAACTTTTGAAAACCAATCAGATCAGGGGTTCCCCATCATGTGGGGGTTTTCCCGATACTGATTGGTCGGTTCTTTTATTTTAAAAGTGATTCATCAGCCATTGTAATAATGACCTTAGCTGCATTGGCGGCGTTCAGAGGATGGTATTTGAGGATTGAGGAATCCTAGTTATTGCACTTGAAACAGGGCTAGAGTGCCCGAAACGTGCGCATCGTGTATCTCTCATAACTGGCATTTCTGTACTGAGATAAGTCTTTTTACTATTTTATGGTTAAATGACCTTTAACTTTATTTTGGTGAAGAACCTATAATAATAAAAGTAGCTACTCGCTTGGTGTGGGTCGGTTTCTCTTCCGACCTTCCTACGGCTAGCTCCGACAAAAAGAAAAAGGTTGTGAGGTCACCGAAAAAAGGTTGGGTGCTCTACACATATTGGTTGTTATCTGCAAGACATGTTTTGATTTCCTCTCACGTTTTACTGGTGGGTAAAATATGTGCACAGTGTTGCTGCTGGCCCCAGCTGGGAGTTGAACTGGTAATCTTTGGCTCCCCAGCACACTGGCTGTGTCCCCTGCACCACACTGCAGTCACAGAGTGAATGTGGACCCTGGAGATGGCATGTCTGTTTGTCATAGCGGGCCTTTCTGTTGTGGTCCGGTGCACCCACATGGCATTGGCTCAGCCTCCATCTTCTCTGGCCACCTGCCACTGGCCTCCTCAGATACCAGTAAAGTTCTCCCAACATGCTACAGGCCCTTCTGCTACTGGTGCTGGGGGCGCACAGTTTTAAACCATACAGTGTGCATGTCGGCAACTACCTCTACTGCACATTCCCCCCAACTCACACATGCTGTTGTGCAACATGTGCATGCCATAGGGGACCTGTCCATTGCTGTGGGGAAACCTGCTCTATCCTACATCAATGTGTGATCATTCAACATTTATGCCGCAGGGGCTGGTGACCCTTCCAACATTCATATATTTTGGCCCTGCCTTTCTTGGGTGTGTCTGATGATGTTTCACATTGCTGTGACCATTACCCAGGTTGGTCCTCTCTTGTGCTACAATCGAGAGGTTTGACAGCTCTGGCCAACACACCAGTCCTGGTGACACTACAGGCATGGATATGTTAGGCATAGACTGTTGGGGGTCACTCCCCAGGGCGGTACGCACTATCAGACACAAGACCTGCTGCACACAACACACACATCTGAATGATTGTTATGGTGGTGCTCAATGGGACACATGTACTGAGCATTTGAATCATTATGAACATATTTTCACATGGGACCTTGGATAGCTGTGTACCATGTACATAGGTGTGGGGTGGCATTGCTAAGGTACACATCTGCTACTTTTGGGGATTACAGGCAGGGCCCACTGTCCTGCCTCTCCAGGATGCATTGTCCAATGGGGCCTGTGGGTATGGGTGTGTCATGGCCTGTTGGTTGATGCCTTTCATATGGGTTACACACATCAGGTCATGGTGTGTCAGACACTGTTCTGGTTTTAGGATGTCCCTCATGGATATGCATGTGCTACATCTGCATAACATGGGGGTGGTGCATAGATATGCAGCACAATCATTAGTATTAGCCGCAGCATGGATGCTGAATGGTGTGTGGTCCTCCAGGTCTGCATTTCGGATACTCTGATCTGAGTGATGCCACGGTTAATGGTGTATGTGCTTTGGATGGGAAATGATAGCCATATAGACAATGCCTATCTCCTCTGCATTACAGGTTTGTGCTTACCAGCACAGTTTAGTTGTTGGACAAAAATGTGGGTGGAATTGGCCATAGCCCCAGCTGAGCTTTGAACCTGTGACCTTATGTTCTTGCATACACTATCTGTGTGCACTGCACCACCATGTAGCCACAGATTGACTGGGTTCCCTGGGAGGTCCATGTCTGTACATCCATCACGGCCTGTCTGTAGCAGTGGACGGTGCCAGACTGCACATGGCTAAGCCACTGTCTTCTGTGGCTCACAGCCCCTGCCCCCTCCACCCTCTGTACTGTTCCACCAACATGCTGGCATGTCCTCATCTTAGCAAACGCATATGGCCTGATTAGTTTGAGCCACTCCAGGACTGCATTTGGGGAACTCGGCTGTGGGTGATGCCCATTGTTCAGGTGCATGTGCACTGGAGGGTAAAATATGGGTGTTTGCAAGATGTTTATGCTCTCTGCAATAATGGGGTGTCTTTACTATCTCTGTTTGGTGATGGTTAAAATATTGGGACTGGGCTGGCATGAGCCCCAGCTGGGATTTGAACCTGTGACCCTCCTGTTTTGGAGGTGCTGGCTCTGTCTGCTGCACCACACTGTGGCCGCAGAGGCAGTGCAGTACCTGGTGATAGGACACCTGTCAGGATGGGGACGCACAGCTTGCTCTTCAGTCTTTTACTGTGGCCTCATTCACCTTGTCTGGTGACAAACATGCAGCTAAACCCCAGAAATAGACACATATACCGGGGCTTTACTTTTAAGCTGGGCAACAGTGATATTGGTGGGCAACCATTTGGAAGACACCCAGGACAGCCACAGGGCTGGGAATTATTTTTGGGGGAGTCTCAGCTCCATGGCCCTTCCTACATTCATATCTTTTTTTCTTGGACTGTCCTGGGTGTGATTTTTATATTTGCCCATTACTGTAACTGTTCACAAGCTGCATTACTATTTTTATTATTGATTTTCTGGTCATTGTCTATTTTTACTTTCACCTTTCTGCTGTGCACATGTATCACACTGCTTACGTTTTGCAGGTTTCCCCGGTTTTGCTGTACATTGCTAACGGAAATGGTTTCTCTTGCCTTTATATGACCTCTAGCGCGACTGTTTCACTCGCGCTATTTTTTCATGGGAAATTCGGCCCCGTTCATGTGCGGGGAGCCTCTCCCCTCCCCTTACCCG
Source organism: Ichthyophis bannanicus (assembly GCA_033557465.1). Taxonomy (NCBI): domain Eukaryota; kingdom Metazoa; phylum Chordata; class Amphibia; order Gymnophiona; family Ichthyophiidae; genus Ichthyophis; species Ichthyophis bannanicus. The sequence continues at coordinate 283,114,608 of CM066031.1, read as the reverse complement.
CCCATTGACCCCGTCTCTCCGCCCCTCGGGGACCTTCCTCCGCCCTCCGTTCGCCGTTACACGCCTCTTTCGGACATTTGCGGGCCCGTATTTGTGCGGGGCCCGTTAGTGTGTCGCGCACATTCACGGGGGTTCCTCGCACCTGTGCGGGGCGTTTAGGAGCGTTTGTCACCGTTTAAGTGGCGCGTTGCCGTGCGCTAATTTGCGGCGCGCAAATTCCCGGACTTTAGTAAACATACCCCATTGTCACACAATATTCTGCCACTTTCGGACCCCTCGAAAACATCCTTTAAACCCACATTAACAATAACCAGATGGACATATTAACTAAAGAAACCAAATTCAACCATTTTGCTTCCCAGACAAAAAACCCTCAAGTTGAACTGAGTCCACAAAAACATATTAGTCCCCATTTTAAACTACTATACATTTACAGGGATATTTTAGGAAACAAGAGGCCCCTAGAGCCAAGAATTAAGGTTTCAGATTCAAAAAAGCTGTTCTGCACCTCTGAGTGACTCAACAAACATCTGGAAAAATTTGAATAGGACTTCCACAAAAGTTAGAATTCTTTTTAACAAAATACAACCGCATTATCATCTTTTTATCAATAAGAGAAGTAAACGAAACAATCAAAGTAGCATGAGTAGGAATAGGATTAGCCAATGATTCCAAACAGTTTGACAAATCTAAAGTACCAGAAGGGGAAAGAGAAACAGGCTCCTCCTCCATCTGTCCCTCAGCCTTGGCCCCATAAGGAATATAATAAACATTAGAAAATTTAATAGCATCTACATTATTACTCAAGAGAACCTCTTTAAAATATTTTTGAAGAAGAATTATAGGAGACAAAAAATTAGTACAAGCAAAATTAAGAAACTAAAGATTATTAACCTGAGCTGCATCCTCAAGAACTTCAAGCTGCTGATGAATCACCATACTAGCACATATAGAGGATAAGAGGGTAGCTTGTGTCAAATTATATTGGCCTCACAATTTATTTGCTGTAGACTTACATTCACTATCCAAATATCCTGATCTGTCAATTTCTTTACCACATCATATAAAATACTGACTAAAGGTGCATGATTTCCATCATACATACTTTCATTCTTATGTTCTTATGTTCTGATTCTGTCTTGCCCATTAGACTTCCATTGATAACCCTGGTAAATCCTAGGGGACAGGGAGTGGGGGAAGGGTAATGTTATGGTTCTTGTGAAGGGGGATATTGATTGGAGGGCTTCATTCAATGGGGGGGGGGGGAGAAGCTGCTGATTGGGGGGAGGGCTTGACTCCAGGGCCCTTTTGTTCAAGAGTAAGTGTTGATTGGGGGAATGGTGATTGGGGGTGTTGACTGACCATGAATCTTTTCCTTTAGTTGGGGAAGTGCTGGGGCCTACATTATGTACATTCATCGGCAGTTAGCACAAGTGCACCCATGATATCTGCAGTTGCATGTAATGCAGACCCATGCTTGCCACACCCCCAACATTTACATAAACATGCTCCATTGACTTTGAGGAAAGAGTAGTTACTCACCTGTAACAGGTGTTCTCCAGGAGCAGCAGGAATCAGTCCTCACTTATGGGTGACATCGATGTTGATGGAGCCCCCATGCGGAGAAATTCCCCATCTTTCTAAGAAATCCTTTGGGAATACTGCGCGCATGCAGGGTCCCCTTCCCGCCTAAAGGTGCCATCTTGCTCAGTCCAATGACATAGCTAAAAAAACAGCACACAAAAATGTAAAAATAAACTATGTACAACTGCAACTCCCAGGGGAGGAGGGAGGGTTGTGAGGACTGATTCCTGCTGCTCCTGGAGAACACCTGTTACAGGTGAGTAACTACTCTTTCTCCAGGACCAAGCAGGAAGTCAGTCCTCACTTATGGGACTCCCCAGCTCCAGGCTACTAGGGACCTAGAGCTGAAAAATGAACTCCCTCTAGCCTCAGCATCAGAGAAAGGATTTCACTGAAACATACCTCTACCGGTAGCCCAACCAGAGGGCTGGAGGGTAGGAGTTGCCTAAACCTCAAAGAGATTCCGGAGCACTGCCTGACCGAAAGTACTGTCCCTACGGGACTCCCTCTCCAGGCAGTAATGGGCCGCAAAAGTCTGGCTTGAGGACCAAGTTGCAGCCCTGCAGATGTCTGCCAACGGTACAGAGTGGAGATGAGCTACTGAGGCAGCCATTGCCCTGACATGGTGGGCCGTGACCTGACCCTGCAAAGGAAGGTCAGCTGCCCTGTAAGCCCAGGTGATACAGTCAGCCACCCAGATGGACAAGGTACGCTTGGAGACAGGTACCCCCAACTTATTAGGGTCAAAAGATACGGAGAGCTGAGTAGCCCTCCTATGACCCTGCGTACGTTCGAGGTAGAAGGATAAGGCCTTCCTACAGTCCAGGGTATGCAGGACTGTCTCAGCCCAGCTGGCATGGGGCCTAGGGAAGAACGTTGGAAGAACCACCTCCTGGTTGAGATGGAAAGAGGTGACAACCTTTGAGAGGAACTTAGGATGAGTCCTAAGGACTACCGTGTTCCTATAGAAATGAGTGCATGGCCTGTCACAGACCAGGGCTTGAAGGTCACTCACTCGCCTAGCTGAGGTCAGGGTCACTAGGAATAGAGTCTTCCAAGAAAGGAAGCGGAGAGGACATGTAGCCATCGGCTCAAAAGGTGGGCGAGTCAATTGCTGCAAGACCACATTCAATTCCCACTCAGGGGCTGGTGGACGGAGAGGAGGCTTGAGCAATAGTAAGCCTCTGAGAAATCTGGACACCAAGGAGTGAACTGACAAAGAGTGTCCCTCCACCAGTGAGTGGTGAGCTGCCAGAGCAGAGAGGTGGACCCGAACAGAATTGGACTTAAGGCCCTGATTGGACAAGTGCAGTAGGTGCTGGAGTACTACTGGCACAGTGCAGGTGAAAGGATCTTCCTGGCGAGGTTGACACCACAAGGAGAACCTCCTCCACTTCAGAGCATATGTTTTTCTGGTGGATGGCTTTCTAGAGGCCAAGACCACCTCTTCCACTTCCTGAGGCAGGCCCCAGGGAGCTAAGACTACCCTTGCAGCCTCCAGGCAATCAAATTGAGAGATTTGAGATCGGGGTGCAGAAGGGAACCTTGATCCTGAGAGAGAAGATCGGGTTGGAACCCCAGAGGCAGTGGTGTTTCCACTGATAGTTGAAGCAGAAGTGGGAACCAGGGCTGCCTCAGCCACCTAGGAGCTACCAGGAGGACCGAGGCCTTGTCCCTTAGAATCTTGAACAAGGTTCGGGCCACCAGAGGCGTGGGAGGAAACGTATACAGTAGGCCCTGGGACCAGGAAATCAGGAAGGCATCCGCTGCTAACCTCAGGGGATGCGGTTGCCTGGAACAGAACCTGGGTAGTTGCCGGTTCAGGGGACTGGCAAAGAGATCTATGTATGGAAGTCCCCATTTCAGGAAATTCTTTTGAACCACTAACGGGTGCAGCTGCCACTCGTGGGGCTGCAGGATTCTGCTTAACCTGTCTACCAGGGAGTTCTCCTGGCCAGGGAGATAAACAGCTCTCAGAAACATTTTGTGCCTGAGCACAAAGGAACAAAGGGCCTGTGCTTCCAGACACAGGGGCTTGGACCCAGTGCCTCCCTGTTTGTTCACATAGAACATGGCCACTTGATTGTCTGTCTGAACTAGAACAGACTGGTGAGTCAAAGTGTGAGAAAAAGCCTTGAGGGCTAACCGAATAACCCGAAGTTCTAGAAGGTTGATCTGTTGCATGGCTTCCCATGAAGACCATAGGCCCTGAGTGCAGCTCTCCTGACAGTGTGCACCCCAGCCCTGCAAGGAGGCATCTGTCGTCAACACCACTGTGGGGACAGGCACCTGAAAAGGCACCCCCTGTAGTAAGTTGGGGGGGGGGTGTAGCCACCACTGAAGAGACGTCAGGAATGGTTTTGACACCCTGACTTTGTCTGCTAGGCTCCCTGTGGCTTGCTTCCACTGAGTTCTGAGGCACCACTGTGCAGGCCTCATGTGGAGGTGGGCATTGGGGGTCACATGTACAGTCAATGCCATGTGTCCTAGGAGCTGCAGACAGAGCCTGGCAGAAACCTTTGGCATGCTGAGAAACTGGGATGCCAACTCCGTTAGTCTTTGAGCTCTGTCCTCTGGCAAGTAAGCCCTTGCTTGCAGAGAGTCCAGTCGCGCCCCTATGAACTCTAGGTTCTGGGAGGGGAGCAAAGTGGACTTTGCGAAATTTATGACAAAGCCTAGGTCTTGAAGGAGTGATACAGTTCGGAAGGTGACCTGCCTGGCCTCCTGGTAAGTCTGACCCCAGATGAGCCAGTCGTCCAGATAGGGGAAGACAAAAACACCTTGAGTCCTCAAGTAGGCCGCCACCACAGCAAGGCACTTTGTAAAGACTCTTGGGGCGGAAGTTAGGCCAAAAGGCAGTACTCTGTACTGGTAATGGTTTCCTCCCACCATGAACCTGAGGTACTTTCTGTGGACTGGATGAATGAGGATGTGGGTGTACGCATCCTTTAAATCTAAGGAGCATAGCCAATCTCCCTGCTGGAGGTAGGGCAGAAGTGTTCCAAGAGGAAGCATCTTGAACTTTTCTTTCTCCAAGAACTTGTTGCGGTTCCTGAGGTCTAGAATAGGCCTCAGGCCCCCGGTTTTCTTTGGCACTAGAAAGTACCTGGAGTAAAAACCATGCCCCTGTAAGCGAGGAGGTACAGGCTCCACCACCTTGTCCAGAAGCAGACTTTGAAGTTCTTGAAATAGGAGGTCTGTGTGCAGGAGAGGCCTTAGAGGCTCTCCTGGAAAGTAGGCAGGGGGAAACTGCTGGAAATGAAACATATAGCCCTTGCGGACTATGCTTAATACCCAAGCATACCCTGTAATGGGTGGCCACCTGTGGGCAAAAAGGGTTAGACGACCTCCTGTGCAGGAATGGGGTAGCAGAGATGGAAAGGCTATGCTGTGGGAGTCAAAAAAAACCCCCTCCCTGCTGGGTAGGAGCAGGAGCCGGAGGCTTGGGGTCTTCTGCCTACGGGGCCCATGTCCCTGCCCCTTGGCCTGCTGCCCCTGCTGGGGAGCTGGGGAGGCCTGGTACTGAGGGAAAGGTTTGTAGGCAGCTGCCTTTCTCGGATAAAAGGGCTTTTTACCCGAGCCCTTCTTTTTGTGAGAAGGGGCAGAAGTCTTTCTGGACAGCCTTGTCCTGGTGAGGTGCTTGGTTTCGAGCTCAGCCGCCTTCTCGGCCATGGGTTTGCCAAAAAGGTTTTCATCTCGGCAAAGGACATCGACCAACTTGTCCTGCACCCAGGGCTCGAGGTCCGATGACTGCAGCCATACCTGGTGTCGGGCTCCGATGCCAGCTGCCGCCACACGAGCCAAAGCCTCGAAGCCATCGTAGGCCGCTCGGGACATGAACTTTGAGCAGTCCCGTATTCCTGAGGACAAAGTCTGGAACCTCTGCAAAGGTTCCCCGGAGAGGCCAGCAGAGAACCCAGCAATCTCTTTCGCCAGGTCTCGTAAGTACATGCCCATGTACAGCTGATAGGACTGGACACGGCAAGCAAGCATCGAGCCTTGGAAGCACTTTCTGCTGAAAGCATCCAGGTTCCAGGCCTCCCTGCCGGGAAGCACTGCAGAATGCATCTTCTGATTCTTCAGACGATGCAAGGCTGATTCCACCACCATGGAATGGTGCGGCAGCTGCGCCTTCTGGAATCCAGGGCTCTTACAGAGTCGATAGATGGAATCGACCCGCTTGCTCAAGACCGGCGCCGAGGCCGGTGCCTCCCACATCCGGAAGAGGAGCCATTCCAGCATCGGAGGAACCGGCACAGTAAAGGCCTCCTTCGGAGGAGAGTCATACTGGAGGGCCTCGAGCTCCTCGGTTCGAGGCTCCTCCTCGGGGTCCGCGGGAATCGCCAATGCCTTGGCCATGTCCCGAACGAACTCCGAGAACCGGGTGTCCTCCGGGGGGGACCTACTCTGGGGCTCAGACTGTGGTGAGTCCGAAGGGACGCACCAAGTCCGGAAGGTATCGGGGGACTCCTCGTCCTCCGTCTCCCACGCTGACTCATCCGAAGAGGAGTCGAGGGGCTCCGACCGCGCGGGTTGAGGTGGCACTTGCCCCAAAGCCGAAGGCACTGGCGTCGACGCCCTTGGTTCTGAGCGGGAGGTCGAGGGTGACCGCGACCGAGGACGACTTCGAGCCTTCATGGTCTCGAGTATCGGCTCGGTCTCCGGGGTCGACTTCAACGTCGATGTTCCGGTGGTCGGAGCAGAAGTACCAGCGAGGCTGGCCATCAGTACCCGCTGCTGATCCATGAAGGCAGACAGTCTGCACTCCAAGGCTGTCAGCCTGAGTCCAAGCTCAGGAGACTCAGCAGCCACCGACTCGGGCCTGGCAGCGCCGGGCCCAACGTCGGCTCCCTCAGAGGAGAGTCCACGAGGACTACAGGACTTACGTGTCTGACGGTCTCCAGCTCCACACGAGGCATCTTGGACGGCTTCTCCTGTTCCAAGGGCCCGGGACGGCGGTCGGGGGTCTTAGACCTGGCCCTCGAGGAACCAGGGACCTCTTCCAACGCCGCCCTCATGAGCTGTTTCTTCCTCTTGCGTTCCCGATCGGGGGACCCCCTGTCTGAGGAACCCCGGCGATGCTCGGGATCAGACTCCTGAGACGTCGAGGCCTCAGACGAGGTCCGGGCCCGGCCGTAGGCAGAATGTGAGAAAATCCTTTCTTTCTGGTGCTGACGGCTTCGAAGTGCCTTGGTGGACATTTTGCCACATGGGCCACAGATTTTTGGATCATGATCTGGGCCGAGGCACCGAAGGCAGCAGTCGTGTGTGTCGGTAAGAGACATTAGTTTCTTGCACCGATCACACTTCTTGAAACCACTGGAAGCCATCAGGGAAAAAAGCGCCCCTGCGAGGTCAAAGGACCGGCTATCCAGGGAAAACAGAAAAAAGGCACGAACGCCAGCCACGAAGGGCAAAACCAAAAATAGAAAAACGGGCTCGATACCAGTGTACCTAACCCAGCGGGAAGGGGAACCGGCGTCGAACCGGAGAAAAAGACGAAGTAATCGCTGAAAAAAACGTCAACTTTTCCAGGTGACACGGACGGACGTCCGATGGGCTCCACGGAAAAAGAAAGACTGAGCAAGATGGCACCTTTAGGCGGGAAGGGGACCGCGCATGCGCGAAGTATTCCCAAAGGCTTTCTTAGAAAGCTGGGGAATTGCTCCGCATGGGGGCTCCATCGACGTCGATGTCACCCATAAGTGAGGACTGACTTCCTGCTTGGTCCTGGAGAAGTTTGTTTATCCCATGACTAAAAGGGAGAAACCTTTAATGTATGCTCCCTATTGCCTACATTTTTTTTATAAACTATTTGAGAATTTCTCCCTCTTCATTCCAATATGTTGGGAAAAGCAAATATAATGTGAAAGCACTCTTGATAGAGCACTGAATTGTTTGAATACTAGGAAGAGAGAAAATCTGATAATGCAACATTGCTTGGATTTGAACTGAACCTTTGAGCAACTATGATTTTCATTATTGATTTTATGCCAGAGCATATTAGAGGTGGAGGTAGAGAGCTTAAACTACTACATTTGGAGCAGGGATGGATTTTTTTTTGAATTAATTCTGTGCCCCAATGGGTTTAAATGAAGAAATGCAGTGGAGTGTGCTTTTTTGATATCATTTCGACCAGTGGTTCTTTTGCATGAAGAAACATAGAGCCCAATATCCAAACATCCCATTATTTAAAAGAACTGTGCATTGACTGTAATGCTGACTGCAATATCTGGATACTGGTTCAATGCCAGCCCTATCCAGATAGCAGTGATATTTTGCCAGTATTCAGAAAAGCCTTTGCAGATAAAGTTAGGGCTAGCTTTTTGCTGTCCTAACTTTATCCTCAAATCATATCTGGCTAGCAGCTGAAAATCACTGCTATCTGGTTAATTTCTGACATTTCCCCAGCTCTGCCCTCCCTAGCACTCTTCAGATAGTGTCAAGGAAGTCTGCTGAGATATTAAGTGGCACTATCTGAGTGCCCTTATCCAGATAACCTCCTTGGATTATCTGGATAAGGGCTTTCAAATATCAGCACCATTGTGATTGGCTGAATTTGAACTCTTCCTTCTGATTGACTTATGGAGGGAAAATCTCACCCTTCCTCTTCATTTTTAAAATCTTTTCAGCATCTTTCTCGTAATTGAGGTATGCGTATCAGATGGCTGGTTGCAAGTGTTTGGACCTCCTCTTAAATATAATTTCCTTGAATCAGTCAGTAATTCAGGCTCCTTCTCGAGCCCTATTCAAATCCAGGCTAAAAGCCCACCTCTTCCAGCCTCCGTTTTGATCCTGATGCCCCTCACTCTCTTGTTCACCACTTATATGTGATCTTCTTCATCTTGATTAGATCATAAGCTTTGTTGTGCAGGGACTGTCTCTTACATCTGTATGTACAACTCTGCATACACCTTATAGTGCTATACAAATGATTAGTAGTAGTGATAGTAATTACTGGAGTGTGGAGTGGAAGGGTGCAGTTCTAAGAATGGTGCAGATAAGCAAAGTATATATTTTTGTAAATCTACATATAATTTAGACAAGAAAAATCCATACTGATTTTATTATTAAGAACCTGAATCATTAGACACACATAGAAAATGCAAAGAAAATATAAGTGCTGCAAGTATGAGAAAATAGGCACATGTGAGCTGCTCAAATACTTGGCAGCCCTGAGCCCGATCTTCAAAAGGGATTATCCAGTTAGCAGGTCCCAGCACTTATCCGGTTAGTGGAAAATTTCACCTCACTAACTGGATAAGTAACTGCATAAACTTAGGGCAAACGTTTGTCCTAACCATATTGCAGTTTGAGTATCCGGACAACAGCTGAATATTGCTTCTATTGGGATAACTGCCACAGTCCGCACTGAAACCAAATATTCAGCACCGGAAGATTTCCGGATTCTGGCACTGAATATCCAGTTTTATTTTTAAACACTTCAGATGGCACTTAAAAAATGCCAACTGCAGAGTTTGAGTGTTGATCCTCCTATTTTTACTGAGCATTCATAAATTGTGCACCTTTTTTAAACACCCTTATTAATATTGGGGTGAATTTTCAGCAAGTGTGGTGATCATCTTGAGTTAAACATGCGCACTGGTGTTTAACGTATTCTGGATATTCACCACTGCTATGAGGATAAAGTCACACTAATTGACCCACATTTTCATGCACATACTTTATGCGTGTACTTGACTTTGTAAAATAAGGCATTAGGGGGGTAATGTTATAAGGGAGCTATGCAAAAATATGTGCCATTTACGTGTGTAAGTCACTACTTTCAAGGACGTATGCGTGTGAATGGGAACTTGCATGCTTTAGGCGGTTACTAATCTGTTAGCATGCATGTAAGACCAATCATGTGTACTTTGAGTGTGGGCATGTACAGGGATGGAGTTTGGGTGCAAATAGTTGGAGTGAAAATTTACAGACATAGGGGTATGTTTACTAAACCGTCTTAATGTTACCGGCGTTAGTTGCAGTCTTACTGTGACGAATGCCATATAAGGTAGTGGGCGTTACGGTCTTAAGGTAGCATTTCAGGTTATCGCGCAATAGAAGGAGCCGTGGCACATTAACGCACGTTAGCCTTAATTAGGCGCGCTGAGCTAAAAACATAGCAACAGAGGTGTAGCACAATGGTTAATACATTAACTGATGAAACAGGGATCATGAGTTCAATCTCTCTGTGGGTTTAATGAGTAAGGCTGTCTGAGGCATTGCCCTTTACTTTAAATCAGTGCTGTCTGAGGCATTTTCTTTTTTAATTTAAATTAGTGCTGCCATCAAACACACCCTCACAGTGCCATAACGTAAGGTGCCGCATAAGGCGCCCTATAAGGCACTCCAGAGGGCACATTATAAAGTGCACTATCCGCCAAGGCACCTTATAATGTTCCCTATAGGGCACCTTATAAGGCGCCTTATAGGGTGCTTTATAGGGCACCTTATGAGGCACCTTAAGGTTACAGCACTGTGAGGGTGTTTTTCCTGGCAGCACTAATTTAAATTAAAAAAGGAAATGCCTCAGACAGCCCTATCAAACAGCACCTCTGTGGGATCAAACCCATGACCTCTGCCACCACAGTCAGTGAAGTAACCAGTGGGCTACATCTCTATAGCTGCTAAGCAGCCCCTGGCTGACTACAGAAGGACTGCAGGTCACCACACAAACTGTCTGCTTTGGTTACCAGGATAGGGTTAACCCACCCATACCCATGATGCACTGCACATGCAGATCAGCAGTCTACAGATGATCACAAGATGGGGTATGCACCCTACAGCACCTCGGCCTGGTAGGGAGGACTGACCGTGTGTGTTACTGGCACAGAGTAGCTACAGACCGTCACATTGTGCGGGTACTGTGCTCACCCTGAGGGAGAGGTGGGGCGCCCAGCACCAGATCCGCAGCACCTGGTTTAGCTGAGATAGGCTATGTGGCAGACAGACAGTAGGCCTGGAAATGCTCAGCTGCCCCCCACCACTATCTGACATTCTCCAGCAGCAAGCACAGTGAGTCTCCAGCCACTGCACCCTGCAAGGTGTTCCAGCCATGCACATAATAACTGCAGACAGTCTGCTAGCTAGTCCATAGTGTATATTCCTAGAGAAGCTGCACACACACCAAGCAGATAAGTCAGTGATTAGACCCCCAGAAAAGAGAACCCATAAATATCACTTGAGAGAAATACTATATAGCACTATGGGGGAACCTAGCCATGCCGTGGTCACTGCTCAGTCAGGGTGAGAGTGACCTCCCAGCAGGACATGCTGTGGCCACCCTGTCCATGCAGGTGGTGGCCGGGCACTACAATGTCCCAGCCATTGCCCTATGCCCTGTGCAGATGCATCCTGCCCAGGCCACCCTGTCCGGGCCATACCCACAGTACCTTGCCCCTTATTATGCACATTGGCAGGCTAACACTGGAAACAGTGCAAGCAGTGTGGGCTGAGTAAGGTGTAGGCAGCTACAATACACTGTATAGACAGACACACACTCCCATACCTATGTCAGCATTGTGCAAATATAGAGGCTTTTGGCAGCCCTGACCACGACACCAGTCCTGGGCACAGTGCAGGCATGGCTATGGTACACAATACTGTTTGGGTCACTCCCCGGGGTGATAAACACTGTCAGAAACCAAAACTGAAACACACTCCACAGATATCAGAAAGGTTGCTATGATGCAGCTCTATCAGCAAATTGTGCTTAACTTAGGAATTGCTATCTGCCATTAATCATAGCAGCCTTTTTATACATGTGTAACGTATTCCCAAGTTTAGGGCAGCATTGCTAAGGTATGCAAGTGCTAGTACTGGGAGATGCTGCTGTGCACAGGGCCCAACAGCCTGACTCTCCATGAGGCTTTGGATAGTGGAGCCTGTGGGTGTGGGTGTTTATGGCCCTGTTGGCCGCTGCTCTAGGGCAGAGGTTCCCAACTCTGGTCCAGGTGGGCCAAACACTGTTCAGGTTTTCATACTGTCCCTTATGAATATGCATGCGATAGATTTGCATACAATGGGGGCGGCGCATACTAATGCAGCACAGGCATATTTATTAGAGACAGCATGAAACCTGAATGGTGTTTGGCCCTCCAGGACTGCAGTTGGGAAACTCTGCTCTAGGGATTGCACATGTTTATGGTGTCTGTGCTCTGTAGGATAAAATATAGGTGTTCAGGCATGTTTATTTTATCTGCAATAAAGGTTCTGTCTTTATTACTGGGTAAGAGGTTGGCAGGAGCCACAGCTGGGACTTGAACTTGTGACCTTCTGCTCCTGAACACACTGGCTGTGTGCACTGCACCACACTGTTGCCACAGGGGCAGTTCATTTCCTGGGGATAACATACTGTTCTTCAGACAGACCCTGTCTGTTGCAGTGCACGGCACTCACCTAAACGGGGCTAGGCCATGGTCTGCTGTGGGCAGATGCCACTGCCCCCTCTGCCACCAGCACCCCTCCGCCACCATGCTGCCATGCCATTATGCCGGTGGTGCTGGTGGTGCGTAGTCCCAGGCCATCCAGTATGCCAGTAGGCAGCTGCCTATGGTGTGGGTTCTCTGGTAGGGGTGCCTACATGGACATGGATATGCACGCTTCCCCCCCCCATGCACCGCCTGCCAATGTTATGTGCCCTTGGGGGTACCTACTGGGTAATCTCCCCTGTGACACTGTGGGACACACACTCGTGCCCATGTTGGACCCTCGTCAGTTGCTGTCTTGCTGCTTTACAGTTTCGGCAGTCCTATGTGCCACCTAGGCATCTGCCTAGCCCGCACTGTGCCCCAGCTGGACCACAGCATGTACCGCCTGCAGCCCCCTGTATCCCATTTACAGCATCAGTACAATTGCCCTTGCCTACGTGCCCACTCTGCTGTTGCTGCACATGTGCATGCCATAACAAACTTGCCCAACCTAAACGACAGAAACCCTGATCAGCACTATTTCAATGTGGGATCATTCACTTTGTAGGGGGACAGAGCATAGACTCTTCCAAACATGATATCTTAATTTATACGCTTTGTCAATAGTGTTGCTTTATGTTTATCATTAATATCACTATTGGCCAGCTTGGTTATTGGGATTTTAGATGTGGTTGTGGTCCTTTTATATGTTTATTTGCCTCTTTGTTCCCTGCACATGTATCACAACTATCACTTTTCTGGGTTTTCCTGCCTTTGATGCACATTGCTGACTGAAATAGTTTCTCTTTCCTGCAAATGTGCCTTATGGCGAGGGTTTCACTGGCGTTAGTGTTCTGACCCAGATTTCACAGCGTTAGTGTGCCTGGAGCCTCTCCCCTCCCACTCTCTGCCCATTGACCCCTTTTCTCCGCCCTCTGGGAAGCCTTACTCCACCTTTCAGACCCGTATTTCACAGCGTTAGTGTGCCTTAATGCCGCCGCTGTGTTATCGCGCGATAACATCACTTATCGCGCGATAATACCACCGCTGCGACGTTGATGGTTTAGTAAACATACCCCATAGTTTATAAAATATTATAACTTATGTGCTTGCTTAAAATATTTAAGTGTAGACCTTTACACCTGCCATAGGGTGAGTATAAATGTTCGTGACCAGTGTGACCAGTGCTTTTACACTACTTACACCTTTTATTTTAGAAAGGAAAATAAGCATGTGTTTTACTTTATAAAATAGGCTTCAAACCCTTGAGTTTATTAAATTATCCTCTAAGTGTGAGAGTACACACATATGTTAAGGTGTGATCATCTATGCCAAAGCCTACAAGCTGCTGTAAATAACTGCAGCTAATTTTTGCAAGTGCACTGCATAAATGAATGTATTTTATAATCTACATAGAAACATAGAAACATGATGACAGAAAAAGACCACAAGGCACATCTAGTCTGTCCTTCCATAACAACTACAACAGTCCACTTTTTACCTTTAGAGATCCTCTGTGTTGGTCCCATGCTTTTTTGAATTCAGTTACTGTCCTCATCTCTACCACCTCCACTGGGAGACTATTCCACGGATCCACTACTCTTTCCGTAAAGAAATATTTCCGCATATCACTCCTGAATCTATCTCCCTTCACCCTCATCCCATGTCCCCTCGTAGCAGAACTTGCTTTCAATTGAAAGAGGCTCTCTCCCTGAACATTTATGCCACGGAGGTATTTAAACATCTCAATCATATCACCTCTATCCTGCCTTTCCTCTAAGGTGTACATATTAAGATCCTTAAGTCTGTCCTCATATGCTTTATAATGAAGCCCATTAATCATTTTAGTAGCAACCCTCTGCACCGACTCCATCCTGTTCACATCCTTTTGAAGGTGCGGTCTCCAGAATTGCACACCATACTCCAAATGAGGTCGCACCAAAGACTTATACAGAGGCATTATCACCTCCTTTTTTCTGCTAGCCATTCCTCTCCGTATGCACCCAAACATCCTTCTAGCTTTTGCCGTCACCTTTTCTACCTGTTTAGCTACTTTAAGATCATCAGACACAACCACGCCTAGGTCCCACTCTTCTTTAGTGGACAAAAGTACTTCACCTCCTATACTGTATTGCTCCCTTGGATTGCTGCAGCCCAAATGCATGACCTTACATTTTTTAACATTAAATCCCAGCTGCCAAATTCTAGACCATTCTTCAAGCTTAGCTAGATCCCTCCTCATGTTATCTACACCTTCCTGGGTGTCCACTCTATTGCAGATTTTGGTATCATCCGTAAAGAGGCAAACCTTACCCGACAGCCCTTCCGCTATATCACTAACAAAGATGTTAAAAAGAATCGGACCAAGGACAGATCCCTGGGGCACACCACTGGTAACATCCTTCTCCTCAGAGTGAGCTCCATTTACTTGTACTCTTTGTCGCCTCCCACCCAACCAATTTCTAACCCAAGCAGTAACTTTAGGGTCCAACCCTAGGGTGCTCAGTTTGTTTATAAGTCGCCTGTGAGGAACAGTGTCAAAGGCTTTACTGAAATCTAAATACACCACATCTAGAGCTCTCCCTCGGTCCAACTCCCTGGTCACCCAGTCAAAAAATCAATCAGATTTGTATGACAAGACCTGCCTCTGGTGAATCCATGCTGCCTCGGATCCTGTAATCCGCCGGACTCCAGAAACCTCACTATTTTCTCTTTCAGCAGCGTTTCCAATAATTTACTCACCACCGAAGTTAAACTAACCGGCCTGTAGTCCTACTCCTGCACTTGCTTGCACCACCCTGCTCTACCTAAAGTCCATCCTTGTGCACTTCCACAATGAAAGTATGTATGATGGAAATCATGCACCTTTAGTCAGTATTTTATATGAGGTCATTTATGCATGTAAGTTGGCCCTTACATGTGCAAATAACTAAAATACCAACTTTATGTGTGTACTTAGAAACATAGAAACATGACAGCAGAAAAAGACAATATGGCCTATCTAGTCTGCCCTTCCTTAACAACTACTATAGTCCCCTTTTTTCCTTTAGAGATTCTGTGTTTGTCGCATGCTTTCTTGAATTCAGATAATGTCCTCGTCTCTACTGTCTCCATTGGGAGACTATTCCATGCATCTACCCAGGGTCAGCACTCCCTGATAAGCCGGGTAGGTGCCGCATGGGGTTGCCGATGGCAGGAGGCACCATCGCTAGCCCCACATTCCCCCTCACTGATTTGCCACTTGAGAGAGCTGCGGGAACACTTCTCTGCCCCCTGTGTCTCTGCTATTTTATAAACTGCTGAATCGTGGCATTTCCAGTGGTAATGAGCATTTCCTGTTTCTTGTAAGAAACAGGAAATACTTATTACCGCCTTTAGAAATTCCGCAGTCCAGCAGAGCAGTGGGGGCGGAGAAGCTTTCCTGCAGTACTCTCAAGCAGCGAATCAGTGAGAGAGGGCACTGACGACAGCAGGAGGGCTGGAAGGGAACTGACATGTGAGGACTGGAAGGGAGATGAAAAAAGGGAAAGGAGGGGGCTGGAAGGGAGCTGGAAGGGGGGTGGGTGGGTTGGAAGGGAGCTGACATGAAAAGAGTGGGAGGAAAGGGCTGGAAGGGAACTGAAAAGAGGAGGAGGGGGCTAGAAGGGAGGTGACATGGGACTAGAAAGGAGCTGAAAAGAGGTGAAGGAGAGGGCTAGAAGGGAGCTGACATGGGGGCTGGAAGAAAGCTGAAAAGAGGGGAAGGAGAGGGCTGGAAGGGAGCTGACATGAGGGGGAGATGGTGGGGGCTGGAAAGGAGCTGACACGGAGATGGTGAGTGCTGGAAAAGAGCTGACATGGGTGGGGGCTAGAAGAGAGCTGACACAGGGGGGCTGGAAGGGAGCTGAAAAGAGGGGAAGGAGGGGGCTGGAAGGGAGTTGACATGGGAGAGCTGGAAGGGATCTGATACTTGGAAATGGCACTGGCACTGGAAGGGGGATAGATGGAGGAGACGGTGATTGGGAGGGACCTGACACAGGGGGGGGGGGGGGCACTGGGACTGGAAGTGAGCAGATACCTGGGATTGTATTTGGACTAGAAGGGGGATTGGATACCTGGGATTGGATTTGGACTAGACAGGGGGATTGGATACCTGGGATTGTATTTGGACTAGACAGTGGGAAAGGAATGGGACTAGAAGGGAATGGACGCCAGTGGCAGTGCTGGGAATGCAAAGGGGTTGACATTGGAGGGGAGGGTTACTGGGACTGGAAATTGGCTGATACTGAGGGAAGTACTGGGACAGGAAGGGGCTGATGTTGAGGCTGGACAGGAAATGGGTTTATGTTGGGGTGAACTGGAATGGAGCTGGAACTGTAAGGGAACTGATGCTGGTTTATGCTGGGTCATATGGGGAAAAGAGGCAGTAACTGGTGGAGTGAAAAGGGAGAGGGGCAGATATTGTGTGTGTTGGGGGGAGGTAAGAAACACCACTGCTGAGTGTCAACTAGCTCAACGGAGCAGAGGTAGGGAGGCCATGCTGCCACAGGCCTAAGACTGTGAACCAGGCAGACCCAGGCAGTTTGTCTCTGCATCAGCCTACTGGATGAAGGGAAAGAGAGACACTAGATAGGGTGTGAGAGATGATAGACAT
Organism: Ichthyophis bannanicus; assembly: GCA_033557465.1. NCBI lineage: Eukaryota > Metazoa > Chordata > Amphibia > Gymnophiona > Ichthyophiidae > Ichthyophis > Ichthyophis bannanicus. The sequence continues at coordinate 283,097,979 of CM066031.1, read as the reverse complement.
AGAGGGCAAGAGAGAGCGAGCAAAAGACTGGGGAATAATAGACCAGAGAAGAAGAGCTGGGGAATGGGAGGACTGGGGTGAAGGTTGAAAAGCGGTAGGTAGATGACTAAAAAAGAACTGGATAGTAAGGGTAGTGAAATCTGGGTGGGCAGAGAGAGAAAAATAAATGGAAGAAAACTGAAAGAAAAAAAAATCAATATCCAAGATGGAAGGAAATGAAGAAAACAAAAGGAGAGACAAGAAATGGCAGATGGACTATAGACCATAGAAAGAGAGCTAAGAGAAGACAGAGGAAAGCAGAAGCCTCAGATCAGGACCAGCATGATCATAGAATAAAATGGTCAGGCAACAAAGGTAGAAAAAAAATTATTTCCAATTTAGTGACTGGACTTTGTGCTATCTTTATATTTTATGCAGTATGGAGAACTGCATCTCTTATTTATCTGGTGTTGCACTAAATGTGGAGTCTGGCTTCTTGGGGTTGCAGTTTAATTATTGTCTACATATTTTTATTTTTACTTTAGGTTGTAGTTACTTATTCTATATTTGGTGAAGGTCTGTGTTCTGAGTGTGTGACAGAGGCCAAATTTTCTGTTAACATGGAGCTTGTACGTAGGGATCTACAGTATACTGCAGTAATTTGACTTGTTCAGCTTTTCAAATAGGTATATGGATGTTCTAGGGCCAGTTGCAGTATTTATAATGCTGCTTTTTTCTGTATAAGCCCCTTTTCTAAGTTTATGCTGGCATGGTATGATAGATTTGGCCTTGTAGATCTTTGGTGACTTTTGTTGGGTTTTATATTAGTTCCTAATATGCCTGGTACTGGAGAATGTTTATGATGCTGTTAGTGAGATGACCAGAATCAGATTTTTTTTTGGACTATCACAGCCTGCTTGTATGATGCTAAGTATTCACTGCTAAGTAGTTAGTTTTATTCTGGCTATACATTTGCCCTTTCACTGCAATTTTCTTATAAGATTGGATTTGAAGAAGAAATACTAACATCATGTGAAAAGAGCTCACAAAGGAGTTTTGGGAAAAAGGAGGGTGTGATGTAGCCAGCATTAATAATGAGGGAGGGGTGCTGATTTATAGGTTGCAGGGCGGTGCTAGAAACCCTAGCACCAGCCCTGTATCTACCTATGATTCCATAAAGAAATATTTCCACATATTACTCCTGAGTCTATCCCCTTTCACCCTCATGTTATATCCCCTTGTTACAGAGCTTGATTTCAATCAAAAAAGTCTCTCCTCTAGTGCATTTATGCCACAGAAGTATTTAAACTTCTCTATCACATCTCCTCTATACCACCTTTCCTCTAATGTATACATATACCACAAACAGCCCTCACACATTTGCACCAGTCTCACCTAAACGTAAGTGCGGTTCCTTGGTCGGATCACTTCCTGATAAGATTCCAGATTCCAATTTGCACCAACTCCTCCAAATCCATACCTGAAGATAAACCCATATCAGAACATTTAAAGCGCTTCCACCCTTTTAACAGGGAAGATATTCGAAAGAGGACACAGAATCTATTTGACCCTCCTCTTCAAAGCCTCGATGACATGGTCGCCGCTTGGAACTCTAGCCTAGATGCCGTGATCCACTCACCTACCACGAACAAAGCACCACATAAGAAAAAGAATGCCCCATGGTACTCCCAAGAACTACGTAATTCGCTCCTTCAACTCAGACGACTTGAGAGACGCTGGTGACGATCAAGAACAGCTGAGAGCCATGAGGCATTCACAGCACAATTAGGAAAACATCGGTTATCTGTAGCATCAAGTATGAAACAATATCATGCAAAAAGACTACAACGCTCCTTGAACAAACCCCACGAGCTTTTCCAAATTGTGAAATCTCTAGCAAAGGAGCCACCTCAAGAGAACTTACCCTACCAGACTCACAAGAATATGCTTATTACTTGCGTAAGAAAAGTAATCAGCTTGCCCAACCTGCTAAGCCCCCCATACCAGCCAGCCTACCTTTCTCCATCCCACAACCTCCTCTTGGTCATTTCTTGAGTGGGTCCCAACACACTATCACATCATTTTCTACTCCATCTGACAGAGTCATTCAAGACACTATCCTAAACATAAACACTACAACAGCACCCTCCGATCCGTGTCCAGCTCCCTGGATAAAGGCCCTGCGTGCCGACTCAGCCCATTCCTATCCAAATTGATTGATGTATCGTTCTCGACTGGAACATTCCCTCGAAGCCTGAAACAGACAGCTATCAGACCACTCCTAAAAAACAGTAAGTTGGACTCTTCGATGATGGAATCCTACAGGCCTATCTCCAGCATACCTCTCCTATCGAAAATCATTGAAAAGATTACCCAACGCCAATTACAAGATCACATAGATACTAAAGCACCCCTGCATCCCTGCCATCATGGATTTCGCAAAGCACATGGTGTTGAAACATTACTCACAACCTTATTCAACACCATAACCTTAGGTCTCGATAACATCAGACAAGGCTTTGCACTAATCTTCATGGACATTGCCGCCGCATTCGACACCGTAGACCACGAAGTTCTCCTGCTACGCCTCAGAGAGAAGGGAGTTCACGCTTCAGCTTTGTCATGGTGCGCTTCATACTTCACTGATCGCTGGCAACATGTCCGTTCTGGCCCCTCCAACTCCGATTCCTTCCCCCAAACTAAAGGTGTTCCACAGGGCTCATCTCTATTCGCCTTGCTATTCAATGTCTATATGCAACCCATTTGTGATCTCATCCAATCATTTAATATCAACTGCCTGGTCTATGCTGACGACGTCTTGATGTAGATGCCAATTTCGACAGAACATCTTGAACTATCCCCACTTATCAGGTGCTTTGATGCTGTCACAGACTGGCTAAATGCACAAATGCTTAAGTTAAATTTCAAAAAGACAGAAGCCCTCTTCGTCACCAGGAATCCAGCTTTTACTCCACCCCTGTCTATCAAGGTTCGCGACACAGAGATCATATGCAAGACTACAGTAAGATACCTAGGTGTAACGCTTGATCAGCAACTTAATATGAAGGCTCATATCAAAAACATAACAAAGTCGGTCTATCATAAAATCTGGACCTCCGCAATCTGCGGCAACTGTTAGAGCCTGATGACTTCCGAACTGTCTTTCAGGCCCTAATAATGCCTCACTTTGACTATGCCAATGCGATTTTGTATGGTCTACCTAAGTGCATGACTAACCCCTTACAACTTGCAATGAATTCAGCTGCAAGAATCCTTCATGGAGCCTCAAGAAGTTCTCATATTACCCCAATACTAAAACAATTGCACTGGCTACCCATACAAGCCAGGATCTCATTCAAGATCCTAATTATGACCCATAAAGCCATCAAGAAATACCCTGCTACTGCCATTACTGACCTAATTTCAATCACACCTCCCAATCGAGCAAGGAGATCGAATGCCGCAAATACTCTCATATTACCTAAGGCAAGCACGAAGTGTTCTCAATTCACTAGATCCAGAGCCTTCTCCTTCTTTGCTCCATCCTGCTGGAACGCACTACCAGCAACTATCAGAACCATCAGTGAACTCTCCCAATTTAGGAAGGCACTGAAACGTCACCTCTTTCTTCATCACTACGATGTTGCAGTCTTCCCCCCACACCCACCCACTCTCACATCTCAATGCAGCACCTCAAACTCATGCACGTCACATTCCCAGACTGATCACTCACAATCACACCTTCCCCTCCAACCACCATGAGAAACTTATGCAGTGCTGCATAACTCATTATATTGTTGCATAAAGTAGACTGTATTTATTCATCGTGTCTCCTTGTTAAGGGACTGGTTATTTATACCCTATTTTACCTGTTATACCTGCTTAATGCATACCTAAGTTTAATTTTCCTGTTTAATGTATACCCAAGTTATTATACCTGTTTCACTGTAAGCACAAATCACGAAATTGAGATGTGCAACTCTTATGTTCATTGTAAACTGCACTGATGTCGAATAGCGCGGTATAAAAGAGACTGCAAATAAATAAATAAAATAAAATAAATAAATAAATATTAAGATCTTTAAGTCTATCCTCATATGTTCATAATGAAGACTACTAACCATTTTAGTAGCCATCCTATGCACCAACTCCATCCTGTTTATATCCATTTGAAGATGTGGTCCCCAGAATTGCACACAATACTCCAAATGAAGTCGCACCAGAGACTTATACAGGGACTATCACCTCCATTTTTCTGCTGGCCATTCCTCTCCCTATGCACCCAAGCATCCTTCTGGCTTTCACTGTTGCCTTTTCTACCTGTTTAGCTACTTTAAGATCATCATAAGCAATCATGCCCAGGCCCCGCTCTTCTTTCGTGGATAGAAGTACTTTGCCCCGCACTGTACCATTCCCTTGGAGTTTTGCAGCACAAATACATGATCCTGCATTTTTTAGCATTAAATGTCAGCTGCCAAATGCTTGACCATTCTTCAAGCTTAGCTAGATCCTTCCTCATGTTATTTACTCTTTTCTGGGTGTCTACTCTATGACAGATTTTGGTATCATCCGCAAAGAAGCAAACCTTACCCAACAGCCCTTCTGCAATATCACACCACCTCAGAGTGAGCTCCTTTTACCTGTACATTTTTTTGCCTCCCACTCAACCAATTTCTAACCCAGTCAGTCTCTATAGGGTGCTCAACTTATTTATATGTCACCTGTGCAGACTGGTGTCAACGGCTTTACTGAAATCTAAGTACACCACATCTAGGGCTCTCCCTCAATCCAGCTCTCTGGTTACCCAGATAAGTGCCATCAGTCAATGCTAACAACTGGCAAACCAGCAGCCCCAGGGTTTTCTTGGCAAGGTATGACCAGAAGTAGATTGCCAGACCTTTTCTTCTGAGGTAATGGAGGGCAAAGTGACTTGCTCAAGGAGTACCAGTGGGAATCAAACCCTGATCTATTGGGCACTAGGCTGTTGCTCTAACCACTAGGTTACTTCTATACTACATACTGTAAATCTAGGTAGCCCCTTATAGGATTACCTCCTAAATGTATTAACAGCAGAACTGAATATCCAGATACTGGGGTTACCATGTGGGCATTTACTATTTTTCATCAGGCTACTCTTTAGCAGGCTTAAGCTAATCATATAAATTATCTAAGTCCTCCCTCTGCCCCTCTCTTATACAATATAGATAGTATAAGGCTATTCAGACAGAGTTTTGGCTTGATACTGTCTATAGGTCCTGACAATTCATGGATAAGCCAGTTGTATTTCCATTGATCATTAGTAGCAAGTAAACATATAATTGTCTTTGAATATGTATTTAACAAGATACAATGTTGGAGTTATCACCATTAATTTGTGCGCATTATAGAATTTCAGATGAATAAAATTCAGCGAAGATTCAGTTCAATTTATATTTTACTTTTTTATCAATTGTACAACTTTGTATCATGGTTCACAGCAGAAAAACTTTGCTTGGCTATATAAATGAGGCCCCATCTGCCTATACTTGATAAAATAAACAATTAAGCTCAGCTTAAAAGGACAATATAACCACATTATTCCTGCAGAAGATAGCTAACTAGCCAGAGATCTTTGTGTAAGACATAACTGATGCCTAGCGATTGGACTTAATTATGTTTATGTTTATTCCAATACTTTTCTGGACTTGTACTCGAGATGCGTTATCATTCATGCATTTGCCCCAGAGACAACTTAAGCTCTAAGAGGGAAATTTCCTAAATTTGCAGACACATAAATAATGCTCCCAAACCTTTCCTATGTGGCTTTGAATATTAGCCCAGGGAATTCATGTGCATAATTTTACACTTGCTTTTCAACATGCACAAATTTCCCTAGATAATTTACATTCACATGTGACTATTTTATAAAGTATGCATGTACTGTGAATATTATCTTCTCCCTAGTCCCACCTCAGGGAGTACCTCCTGTTTGACCAGGAAAATGTGTGTGTGAACAAGTTTATGCATATGTTTAACAGCATATTGGAAGGGCGATTTTATAAAAACCTATTTCTGCATGTAAAACACTGTTATACCAATGGAAGTGTCCTTTATATTTTGCCCTTTAAGTAAATACATGGGACAATTGAGGGAAAAATGACTTTCTTAAGGACACAAAGGGGTATGTTTACTAAACTGCGGTAACGTTACATAACGCGTATTATGTAACGTTAACGATCGTTAAGTTACGTTAACGCGCGTTATGAGATGTTAACGATCGTTAAGTTACGTTAACACATGTTATGAGACGTTAACAATCGTTAACGTCTCATAACGCGCGTTAACGTCTCATAACGCGCGTTAACGTAAATTAACGATCGTAAAGTTCCGCGGCGCGGTAAAACACCGCAGAAGGTGGAGAGAGGGCGGAGAGAAGGGGGTCAATGGGCAGAATGTGGGCGGGGAGAGGCCCCTTTCACACCAACGCGCTGATCTGAAGAGCTGAATCCTAACGCGATTGAAAATCTGCCATTAGATGCACATTTGCAGGGGAGAGAAACCATTTCAGTGTCAGCAATGAACAGCATAGGCAGGGAAACCTACAAAAAGTGATAAGTGTGATACATGTGCACAGAACAAAAGGGCAGATAAACATTGAAAATGACCTCAGCAAACTGGAAAAAAACCTAACCAAGCTGGCCAATCGTGATAATATTGGGAAACAGCAAAAAACACTACCAAGAAAGCTCCCAAAAAAAAGATATTAATTGTGGAAGGGTCTATGCTCTGTCCCCCGAAAAGGTGAATGATCCCACAGTGAAATAGCGCTGATCAGGACTGTCCCTTGTTATTGGACAGGTGTCCTATGGCGTGCACATGTTGCGCACAGCAGGGTGGGTATGTTGGAATGAGCAACTGGACAGATGCTGGAAAAGGGGATACAGAAGGCCACAGGCGGCACATGCTGTGGTGCAGCTGGGCCACAGTGCGGACTAAGGTGATGCCTAGGTGGCCCATATGAATTCTGAAACAGCAGAGCAGCCAGACAGCAACTGATGAAGGCCCAACATGGGCACAACTGTGTTTCCCACAGTATCACAGGGGATAGTATCCAGCAGCTACCCCCAAGGGCACAGTACAGTGGCAGGCGGTGCTGGGGGGAAGCGTGGACGTCTATGCAGGCACCCCTACACCAGAACCCGCACCATAGGCAGCTGCCTTCCCGCACACTGGATGGCCTGAGACTGCGCACCACCAGCACCAGCACCAGCACCACCAGCACCAGCACCAGCAGAAGGGCATGGTAGCATGGAGGCGGAGGGGTGCTGGTGGTGGAGGGGGCAGTGGCATCTGGCCGCAGCAGACCATGGCCTAGCCCCGTTTAGGTGGGTGCCGTGCACTGCAACAGACAAGCTCCATCTGACAAACAGTCATGGTATCTCCAGGGAATGAACCTTCCCTGTGGCAATAGTGTGGTGCAGTATGCACAGCCAGTGTGCTCAGGAGCAGAAGGTCACAGGTTCAAGTCTCAGCTGTGGTACCTGCCAACTCTGTCCCCATATTTTATCCAGTAATAAACCGTGGTAAGAAAGACAGAACCTTTATTGCAGCTAACAGAAACATGCCTGGGACACCTACATTTTACCCTACAGAGCACAGACACCCTAAACAGGCGCAGTACCTACAGCAGAGTCTCCCAAATGCAGTCCTGGAGGGTCAAACACCATTCAGGTACCATGCTGTCGCTAATAAATATGCCTGTGCTGCATTTCTATGCGCCGCCCCCATGGTATGCAGATATATTCCATGCATATTCATGAGGGACAGCATGAAAACCCGAACAGTGTGTGGCCCACCAGGACCGGAGTTGGGAACCCCTGCCCTAGAGCAGCGACCAACAAGGGCAGAAACACCCGCACCCACAGGCCCCATTAACCAAAGCCTCCAGGAGAGGCAGGATGTTGGGCCCTGAGTGCATCTCCCAATACTAGCATTTGCATATCTTAGGAATGTCACCCTAAATCTGGGTATATGGTACACAGCTATCAAAAGGTTGCTATGATTACTGGCAGATAGCAATTCCAAAGTTAAGTACAAATTTATGAGTGAGCTGCATCATAACAACCTTTCTGATGTCTGTGGTGTGTGCTACAGGTATTGTCTCTGACAGTGTTTACCACCCTGGGGAGTGACCAGTATTGCGTACCATAGCCATGCCTGCACTGTGCCCAGGACTGGTGCGATGGCCAGGGCTGCCAAATACCTCTATAGTTGCACAATGCTGGCATAGGTGTAGGGAGTATGTGTCTGTCTATCCAGTGTGTGGTGGCTGCAAACACCCTCCACAGCCCACACTGCTAGCACTGTTGCCTGTATTGGCCTGCCAATGTGCATAATGAGAAGCAAGGTACCGTGGGAATAGCCTGGATATGGTGGCCTGGCCTGGATTCATCTGTACAGAGCATAGGGCAATGGCTGGGACATTGTCGTGCCAGGCCACCACCTGCACGGACAGGGTGGCCATAGCATGTCCTGCTGGGAGGTCACTCTCACCCTGACTGTGCAGTGACCATGGCATGGCTGGGTTCCCCCATAGTGCTATACAGTGTTTCTTGTAAGTGATATATGGGTTTTGTTATCTGGTGTTCAATCACTGATTTATCTGCTTGGTGTGTGTGCGCACATCCCCTCCAGGAACATGCACTATGGACTAGCTAGCAGACTGTCTGCAGTTAGTATGTGTGTGGCTGGAACACCTTGCAGGGTGCAATGGCTGTTGACTCACTGTGCTTGCTGCTGGAGAATGTCAGATGGTGGTGGGGGCCAGCTGTGCATTTCCAGGGTGGCTGTCTGTCTGCCATTGCCCTATTTATGGATGCGTACAGATCTGCATTGACTTTCCTGTAGGGTGTCCTAACACCAGCTCGACTGTAGTTGATGGTCCTCTCTACTGTTATCATTGCAGGGGGGTACATTGTGGATCTGTTGTTGGGAGATTCCGTTCCCAACCCTGAGCCAGGGAGAGAGAGAGGGAGGGAGGGAGGGAGGGAGGGAGGGTGGGTGGGGGGTATGTAATCCGCCTGTGGGTCCAACCACCCCCTTCATCTAAATCATGTGACCATGGAACCCACACAGGGTATGCACTCTTCTGGGTGTATCATAGTCCACAAGGGCTTGATGTGAAATACAGATGGACACAGGCATATCCTAGGTGTGTCTGCAAGGACCACCTAGCACACACTGGCACTGATGGAAACCTGCAGCATAGCCTATCTCAACAAAGCCAGGTGCTGTGGAAATGGTGCTGGGCACCTCAACTCACCCTCAGGGTGAGCTCAGGACCCGCACACTGTGATGGTCTGTAGCTACTCTGTGCCAGTAACACACACAGTCGGTACCCCCTGCCAGGCTGAGGTACTGTGGGGGTGCACATGGTTAGTACCCCCTACCAGGCCGAGGTGTTGGGGGGGGGGGTGCATTCCGCATCTTGTGATCATCTGTAGACTGCTGATCTGCATGTGCAGTGCATCATGGGTATGGGTGGTTTAACCCTATCCTGATATCCACAGCAGACAGTTTGTGTGGTGACCTGACGTCCTTCAGTAGCCAGGCAGGGGTTTGTTAGTAGCACTGGAGATGTAGCCCACTAGTTACTTCACCCCCTGTGTGGCCAGAGGTCATGGGTTTGATCCCACAGTGGGGTTATTTGGTAGGGCTGTCTATGGCATTTTCTTTTTTTAATTTAAATTGGTTCTGCCAGCACAGACACCCTCACAGTGCTGTCTCCTTATGGTGCCTCATCAGGCACCCTATAAAGTGCCCTCTAGGGTGCCCTGTAAAGCGCCCTATAAGGCATCTTATGGGGTGCCCGATAGGGAACATTATAGGTTGTCTTGGTGGACAGTGCACTTTAATAATGTGCCCTCTGGAGTACCTTATAGGGCGCCTTATGTGGCACCTTAGGTTACGGCCCTGTGAGGGTGTGTTTGCTGGCAGCACTAATTAAATTTACCAAACAATATGCTTCAGACAGCACTGATTTAAAGTTAAAAGCTAATGTCTCAGCCAGCTTTACTCATTGGACCCACAGGGAGATTGAACTCACATCCCCTGCACTATCAGTTAGTGTATTAACCATTGTGCTACAGCTCTAGACACTTTACTAGACACCTTATCATACGCCTTATGGGCGCCGTACAGGGCGCCTTGCATGGCACTTTACACGGCACTTTGTAATGCTTGTTAATTTATGGCGTCTTGTAACGCGCATTATTGGTAACGATGTACCGCCCATGTCCTTATTTGGGATTTTTGCTTCTACCGCGGATTCTAACGCGAATCACATTACCGCAGTTTAGTAAACATACCCCAAAGTGTGTCAAAAGGAGAAGGTTAAGGGAAAGGCAATGGCAGTGGGGGTGTACTATTGACCCCCTGGCCAGAATGAACAAATGGATGATGAAATGCTCAAAGAAATCAGGGAAGCTAATAAAAGTTACAACACAGTAAAATAATGGGTGATTTCAATTAACCTGGTATCGACTGGGTCAGTGTCATGGGCAGGACTTGCTAGGGAGATAAAGTTTCTAGATGAAATAAAGGTCTGCTTCTTGGAGCAGCTGATTCATGAACCGACCAGAGGGGAAGCCATTTTGGACCAAGTCCTTAGTGGAACACGAGATCTGGTGCAAGAGATAAGGATGTTAGGTCCACTTGGCAATAGTGATCATTGCATGATTGTGTTTGATTTAATAAATGAAGGAAGGACTGTAAGAAATCCACAGTACTACCTTTTAACTTTCAAAAAGGCGACTATGGGGTATGTTTACTAAACTGCGGTAGCGTTACATAATGCGCGTTATGTAACGTTAACGATCGTTAAGTAACGTTAACGCATGTTATGAAACGTTAACGATCGTTAACGTCTCATAACGCGCGTTATCGTTACTTAACGTTCGTAGACGTTCCGCGGCGCGGTAAAACACCGCAGAAGGTGGAGAGAGGGTGGAGAGAAGGGGTCAATGGGCGGAGTGTGGGTGGGGAGAGGCTCCATTCACACTAACGTGCTGATCTGAAGAGCTGAATCCTAATGCGATTGAAAACCTGCCCTTAGATGCACATTTGCAGGGGAGAGAAACCATTTAAGTGTCAGCAATGTACAGCATAGGCAGGGATACCTACAAAAAGTGATAAGTGTGATACATGTGCACAGAACAAAAGCACACATAAACATTGAAAATGACCCCAACAAACTGGAAAAAAACCTAACCAAGCTGGCCAATAGTGATATTATTGGGAAACAGCAAAAAACACTACCGAGAAAGCTCCCAAAAAAATATATTAATCGTGTAAGGGTCTATGCTCTGTCCCCTGACAAGGTGAATGATCCCACAGTGAAATAGCGCTCATCAGGGCTTTCCCTTGTTATTGGACAGGTGTCCTATGGCGTGCACATGTCCTGAAACAGCAGGGTGGGCATGTCGGAACATGCAACTGGACAGATGCTGGAAAAGGGGATACAAAGGGCCGCAGGCAGCACATGCTGTGGTGCAGCTGGGCCACAGTGCAGACTAGGGTGATGCCTAGCAGAGCAGCCAGACAGCAAACGATTAAGGCCCAACATGGGCATGACTGTGTTTCCCAAAGTGTCACAGGGGATAGTACCCAGCAGCTAACTCTAAGGGCACAGAACATTGGCAGGCGGTGCTGGGGGGAAGCGTGGACATCTATGCAGGCACCCCTACCCCAGAACCCGCACCATATGCAGCCGCCTACCTGCACACTGGATGGCCTGAGACTGCGCACCACCACCACCACCAGCAGAAGGGCATGGCAGCATGGTGGCGGAGGGGTGCTGGTGGCGGAGGGGGCAGTGGCATCTGGCCACAGCAGACCATGGCCTAGCCCAGTTTAGGTGGGTGCCGTGCACTGCAATAGACAAGCTCCGTCTGACAAACAGTCATGGTATCTCCAGGGAATGAACTGTCCTGTGGAAACAGTGTGGTGCAGTATGCACAGCCAGTGTGCTCAGGCGCAGAAGGTCACAGGTTCAAGTCCCAGCTGTGGTTCCTGCCAACCCTGTCCCCATATTTTACCCAGTAATAAACCATCATAAGAAAGACTGAACCTTTATTGCAGATAGAATAAACATACCTGGCACACCTACATTTCACCCTACAGAGCACAGACACCATAAACATGTGCAAAACCTTGAGTAGAGTTTCCCAAATGCAGTCCTGGAGGGCCAAACACCATTCAAGTTCCATGCTGTTGCTAATAAAGATGCCTGTGCTACATTTCTATGCGCCGCCCCCATGGCATGCAGATGTATTCATGCATATTCATGAGGGACAGCATGAAAACCCGAACAGTGTGTGGCCCACCAGGACCGGAGTTGGGAACCCCTGCCCTAGAGCAGCAGCCAACAGGGGCAGAAACACCCGCACCCACAGACCCCATTATCCACAGCCTCCTGGACAGGTAGGATATTGGGCCCTGCATGCATCTCCCAATACTAACACTTGCATACCTTAGCAATGCCGCCCTAAACCCGGGAATATGATACACAGATATCAAAAGGTTGCTATGATTACTGGCACATAGCAATTCATAGGTTTAGCACAATCTGCTCACTGAGCTGTATCATACCAACCTCTCTGGTGTCTGTGGAGTGTGTGTCAGGTCTGGTATCTGACAGTGTCCACCACCCTGGGGAGTGACCCCAACAGTACTGCATACCATAGCCATGCCTGCACTGTGCCCAGGACTGGTGCGGTGGCCAGGGCTGCCAAAAGCCTCTATAGTTGCACAATGCTTGCATAGGTGTGGGAGTGTGTGTCTATCTATCCAGTGTGTGGTGGCTGCTAACACCTTCCTCAGCCCACACTGCTTGCACTGGTGCCAGTGTTAGCCTGCCAATGTGCATAATGAGGAGCACAGTACTGTGGGTATAGCCTGGACAGGTTGGCCTGGCCTGGATGCATCTGCACAGGCCATAGGGCAATGGCTGGGACATTGTAGTGCCCAGCCACCACCTGCACGGACAGGGTGGCCACAGCATGTCCTGCTGGGAGGTCACTCTCACCCTGACTGAGCAGTGACCACGGCATGGCTGGGTTCCCCCATAGTGCTAAATGTTGTTTCTTTTAAGTGATGTGTATGGGTTCTGTTTTCTGGGGCTCGATCACTGACTTATCTGCTTGGTGGGTGTGCTCACATCCCAGGTTTGGGTGCACACATCTCCTCCAGGAACATGCACTATGGTCTAGCTAGCAGACTGTCTGCAGTTCGTATGTGTGTGGCTGGACCACCTTGCATGGTGCAGTGGCTGGTGACTCACTGTGCTTGGAGCTGGAGAATGTCCAATGGTGGTGCGGGGCAGCTGTGCATTTCCAGGCCTTCTTTCTGCCATTGCCTTATTTATGGATGTGTACATATCTGCATTGACTGCCCTGTAGGGTGTCTATTCCCCAGCAGGACTGGGTTTGATGGTCCCCTCTACTGTCACCATTGCAGGGGGGTAGAATGTGGATCTGTTGGTGGGAGATCCTGTCCCCCACCCTGAGCCACAGGCAGTGGGTTGGGTGTGGTACGTAATCCACCTGTGGGTCCAAACACCCACATCACTTAAATCATGAGACCATGGCACCCACACAGGGTATGCACTTTTCTGGGTGCATCATAGTGCACAAGGGCTAGATGTGAAATACAGATGGATACAGGCATATCCTAGGGGTGTTTGCAAGGACTCCCTATCACACATTGGCACTGATGGGGACCTGCAGCATAGCCTATCTCAGCAAAGCCAGGTGCTGCGAAAATGGTGCTGGGCACCCCACCTCACCCTCAGGGTGAGCACAGGACCCGCACACTGTGACGGTCTGTAGCTACTCTGTGCCACTAACACACACCGTCGGCACCCCCTACCAGGCTGAGGTGCTGTGGGGTGCATACCCCATCTTGTGATCATCTGTAGACTGCTGATTTGCATGTGCTGTGCATCCTGGGTACGGGTGGGTTGACCCTAACCTGGTAACTACAGCAGAATGTTTGTGTGGTGCCATGCAGTCCTCCTGTAGCCAGCCAGGGGTTTGTTAGCAGCTGTAGCCCAATGTTTACTTCACTGCCCATGGAACCAGAGGTGATGGGTTCAAAACCCACAGTGGGGTTCATTGATGGGGCTGTCTGAGTCATTGTCTATTTTTAACGTACATTAGTGCTGCCAGCAGAAACACCCTCAGAGTACTGTCACCTTAGGGTGCCTCATAAGGCGCCTTATACGGTGCCCTACGAAGCACGTTACAAGGTGCCTTATAAGGTGCCCTATGAAGCGCCTTATAAGGTGCCTTATACGGTGCCCTATAAAGCGCTTTACAAGGTGCCTTATAAGGTGCCTTATAAAGCGCCTTATAAGGTGTCCTATAGGGGACATTATAGGGTGCCTTGGCAGACAGTGCACTTTATAATGTGCCCTATGGAGTGCCTTCTAGGGTGCCTTATGCGGCACCTTAGGTTACACCACTGTGAGGGTGTGTTTGCTGGCAGCACTAATTACAATAAAATTAATATTCCTCACAACCCAATACTTAAACATAATGCCTCAGCCAGCCTTATTCTTTAGGCACACTGTGGGATCAAACTCATGACTCCTGTACTATCAGTTACTGTAGTAACCATTGTGCTACAGCTCTGTTTCTGTGTTTGCATGTCTGCGTGCCTTCTTAAGATTAATGCGCGGTAACGTTCCACGGCTCCCTCTATCATGTAACGCTCGTTACTTTATGGCACCTTGTAACGCGCGTTATCGGTAACAATGTACCGCCCATGTCCTTATTTGGGTATTTCTGCCTCTACCGCGGAACCTAACGCGAATGGCATTACCGCAGTTTAGTAAACATACCCCTATGATAAAAAGAGGAAAATAGTTAAGGAAAAACTAAAAGGAGTAGTTGTAAAGGTTAAAGATTTACATCAAGCTTGGATGTTGTTTAAAAATAATATCTTGGAAGCCCAGACCAGCTGTATTCCACGCTTTAAGAAAAGTGGAAGGAAGTCCAAAAAACTGCCAGCATGATTTAAAGGTGAGGTTAGAGAGGTTGTTGTTGCCAAAAAAGCATCAATCAGGAATTGGAAAAATGAGCCAAATGATGAAAACTGGAAACAACACAAGCACTGGCAAATTAGATGCAAGGCATTGATAAGGCAGGCAAAGAGAGAATTGGAGAAGAAGCTTGCTGTGGAAGCAAAAATGCATAATAAAGACTTTTTCAAGTACATTCATAGCAAAAATCCTGCTATGTCCTCCACCACCCAGTGTAGGAACGTGCTGAACTGCTCAAAGTACGCGCACGAGATTGAGCAGCCCATGGGCAGGCATTTGTCATAGTAGTAGGAGTGGAGGAGTGGCCTAGTGGTTGGGGCAATGTACTTCAGGCCGGAAGGTCGGGGGTTCAAATCCCACTAGAGGACAGCAACCTTGGGCCTGAAGGACTGGGGTTTCTAGTCCCACAGGTGCTCCTTGTGGTCTTGGGCATGCCACTTAACCCTCCATAGCCCATGTTCCCTGTAAAATGGTTATCTCCAAGTTATAATGCCCTGTTCAATGTAATTTCAGTTTGTTCAATGTAAACCGCACTGATGCAGAATAGCGTGGTATATAAGAGAATGTAAATAAATAAATAGTATTCTCCATTCCATGTGAAACCGAGCAATGAAAAGGAATCGGGGTGCACAGGGAGTAGGCAAAAAGCGGACTCGATATCCGCCTTTGCCAGCTGTGCCCGCCGCCCCAGCTTCCGAATGCTGTTAATGGCCTGATCAATCGTCGCATACCGCACGGAACATAGTGCCGGGTCAATGCTGTCGTTGACTGACCTCCCTTCCGGGTACGATAAGTTATGGATCAATCGAAACTGCCCCGTCTCCTTCTTTGGGACTATACCCAATGGCGACAGCACCAGGTTAGGGATGGGCGGGTACTGGAATGGGCCTGCCACCCTTCCCAGTTCAATTTCTTTGGCTAGCTTCCGTTGCACCACGGCGCTAAATTGTTTCACTGATGGGGGGTTGCGGGCTGGTTGGCCCAGCGGTGAGACCGAGGACGGGATTCGGAAGCCTTGTGCGAAGCCGCTCTCGATATTGAGAGCTTTATCCCTTTGCGGGTAGGCACGTAGACACGCCCGCATGTGGTCAAGGCTGATGGGTGTTGGGGCCAAGGCCATCACTGCCCCTCTGCTGACCCTGCCGGAATGGCTTAGAGTCCCTGACCATTCGGCATGTGGTGACTGGGTGACCGCCGCCGCAGCTGGAACATGAGTGGCGGAATTTACACGGCCGCCATGTGCAACTCCCCGCATTGTACTGACAGCACGCTCGTCGGCCGGCCATCGGGGCGGTTGGCCGCCATGAGGTTGCCAGAAAGGGCTGTGATGTCCCCTCCGTGCACAATGGTCTGTTGGGGGACATTTCTTCGATCCACATGTCCACTATCCTGTGCTGCCATGTCATGGTTGGGTCCTCTGCCAAGCTCTGTCTGAACTTGATATCATAATTGAGCC
The DNA here is from genome assembly GCA_033557465.1 of Ichthyophis bannanicus. Lineage (NCBI taxonomy): Eukaryota > Metazoa > Chordata > Amphibia > Gymnophiona > Ichthyophiidae > Ichthyophis > Ichthyophis bannanicus. The sequence continues at coordinate 283,081,465 of CM066031.1, read as the reverse complement.
ACGCCCATCCTCCCAGTCGCTTATGCGCTTGGGTAATGGCGTCCAGATACTTGATTAAATATTGGCTCAATCCTGGCTCTCGCTCCAGCACCACACTCATAAAAATGTGGAAGGCCGAGACCCAGTTGTTTTATGGATTTAGTGACCCTCGGCTTTCTGTCCGCTTTCTTGTCCTTATCATTAGTATCCCTTGCCTCCCCGTCGTGATCCCGGATCAGCAAGGAGAATATATCAATGTATTCTCTCTGCCAGATCCTCTTCTTTATCTTCCTGGGCACCGCACTAGCTAGGGAGCTCACACCGCAACGCGGGTCCCCGGCGACCGCCGCTGGGCTGGCTAGCACCGCGGAACATGTTGTCGCCATGGTTGCACTGGGTTCGCCAGTTCCTGTGACCGGTGCGGTTACCTCCCCACTCCATGACCAGACGCGCGCTAGCTGACTGCTCCTGTTTGATTTACCCTTGTGTTTTTTAAAAGTCTTCAATAGGCTTTGCATGGCCAAAGCTAATGAGACGTCGCCCTCAGTATCAGAGGAAGAACTCTCAGATGATGAAGATGACAACACCATTGCCCCCCTCTTTCCCGTTGGCTTACCATTCGTCGCACTGGTGCTGGCCGCGCTGCTGCTTGCTATCCGTGTTTCTCCCATGCTGACGTTCGTCGTGCAGACACTCGCTGCCTGCATTCCTCCTGGGCTCTCGCTGGACGCCTCCAGTCGCTGGCGAAAGGCGCTGATGCCGTGTTTATTCACCTGCTCCCGAATGACCCGGAACAGGTCATCCAGCTCCTGGCTGGACGTCGCAGGCTGCGGTTGTTGTGCCGGTTGTTGCGCTGCACGCCGTGAATTCTGCCGGGTAGTCTTCCTTGCCCCGTTGTCAGCATTGCCCTTCGCCACCGCCGACGGTGCTCGTTTGGCAGCACCGCGTGTTGTTCTGCGCTCTGTTCCCCGCCTGCGCTCTGCCGCCTTTGGTGTTTTTGACTGCCCCCTGCGATCCGTATCTCCTGTCTGGCCGACCTTCTGTGGCATGCTGAGCTGCGGGAAGAAAGCTAAACAAAGAGCAATATGGAGACATAAGGGACAAGTTAGCATTTATTGTAAGCCGTTGGCTTTGTCTAGGAACCGCTCAGGGAGGCATTGCCCCTCCCTTGGTGGCCTCCCCCTCACTCATATATGTTTTTTTTTTTTTTTTAATATGTAGATATATACCCACGTATTATTATTACCTTTTTTTTTTTTTTTTTTTTTGATCGCCCCGCTCATTGTCCTGTTGTGTCACCCCCTAACCCACACAGGATCATATCTGCGGCAAACCAACCCCCGCTTTGATTCCCTCACATGGCCTCAAGATGGCCACCGGCACATGTGAACACCATCTTGCCTGAGCACATGGCAGTTTTTTTTTTTTTGCATGGACAATACCCGACTCTTGCCACGCTGCAGCAGGCCACCAGGGAAGCGCAGCCGCTGGAACTCCCCTCCGGGGCTCCACCGGGCAACAGTCCTGCGATTGCCATGCCCCGAAGGGCATTGGGCACTGTAGCCCCCCCACAAAACTCCACCACTGCAAACCCAGCCACAATTGTCCTGTTCCTCCATCACTCCCAGGCCCCAAGCAAGGACAGTCTGCATGCGTGCTCTGCAACATCCTGGCCCATATCGCCTCCTGAACCCCCCCCTGCCCATCAATCCCACCGCCGCGGCAGAGCCGGCACTGCCTCAGCCCGTATGAAATTTCAACCATACTGCACAGGCACAAACAAACCCCCCCGTCGCGCTCCCCCGGGCGACCACACCGCACTCATCACAGCCATCCATCACGGAGGCCCACGCGCTGCCGTTCTTTTGCCCGTACGCAGGCCCTACTAGATGCTGGGCGCTTACCCTGCGGTAACTCCGGGCCTGATGGACCAATTAAAATAAACCTCCGGTGTACAAATCCCCCGGCTCTACTCACCCGATCACCGCTAAACTCCTGCCGGCTGCTCTCGTGTTTCCCCGGGCTTCCTTTTAGCTCCGGTGCTGCTCTCCCGTTCGCTGCGAACGCACCGATCTGGCGCACGTCCTCTCAGCCCTCCAACCTGCAGCCGCTGCTTTCCTCGCTCACCGCATTTCCGCTCCGGGGGATGCACCCGCGTGGCGCCGCTGTTTCCGGACGAACACAAGAGAGCTGAAAGCAGCAGCAGGTGAGGCTTGCCCACTTGCGCCGGCTGTCGGGAGAGCAAGGAAAGAGGATGGGCCGCGGCGAGACCGGAGCTTCTATAGCCCGGTCCCGCCGCCGCCCGCCCCCCCACCCTCCCCCTTCCCCTCCCCTTGCCAGGGTTTTTAACCCTTGGCCTGCCGGCGCCCGCTGTGTCCGGCCGCGTTAATTCGCAGCTGGATCTAGAAAAGGTGGAAGGAATATACAGAGTTTTTATATGATAAAGGTCAAGTGGATCAACAGCCGTTTCAACCTGTACCTTATGATCGAGAACCATTGGTGATGAAAGAAGAAGTTAAAGCAGCATTGAAAGCCTTATCAAAGAACAAAGCACCAGGCATTGATGGCATTCCTATAGAAGTATTGCAGCAATCTGATGCAGCTGTTGCCATACTTACAAGGCTCTGCCAAGAAATATGGAAGACAACATCATGGCCAACTGAATGGAAAAGATCTGTGTTTATACCAATACTAAAGAAAGGTGATCCAACTGACTGTGGAAATTATCGAACAATCGCTCTGATCCCACACGCCAGCAAGATTCTACTGAAGATTATTCAAAAGAGACTACAACCATACCTGGAACAAGAACTACCTGAAGTGCAAGCAGGGTTCAGGAAAGGGCGAGGAACGAGAGACATCATTGCGGATGTGAGATTGGATCCTTGAAAAGACTAAAGAACACCAAAAGGATATCTATTTGTGCTTTATCGACTATAGCAAGGCTTTTGACTGTGTAAACCATGAGAAACTCTGGGCCACATTAAGAAGCATGGGTATACCAGAACACCTGATCGTTCTCTTGCGCAATTTGTACATTGATCAAGAAGCAACAGTTCGAACGGAACAAGGAGAAACAGAATGGTTTAAAATAAGCAAAGGTGTAAGACAAGGCTGCATACTTTCCCCCTACCTGTTTAATATATATGCAGAACAAATCATCAGAGAAGCAGGATTGTATGAAGACAACAGAGGTGTGAAGATTGGTGGAAGACTCATCAACAACCTTTGCTATGCTGAAGATACTACATTACTGGCTGAAAGTGAAGATGATCTGAAACATTTGCTTCTCACAATCAAAGTACATAATCTCAAAATGGGCCTGCACCTTGATGTAAAGAAGACAAAGATCATGACAACTGGCATAATCAACAGGTTCATCGTTGAAGGAGAAGAAATTGAAATTGTGAACAACTTTAACCTACTTGGATGAACTATCGATAGAGAAGCAACAAGCAGTCAAGAAATCAAACGACGCATTGCTCTTGGCAGAATGGCTATGAAAGACCTAGATAAGATTCTCAAGAGCAGAGATGTCTCTCTCCATACAAAGATTCGACTTGTTCAAGCCATGGTATTTTCAATAACATCATATGGATGTGAAAGCTGGACAGTGAAAAAGACAGACAGGAAGAAAATTGATGCCTTTGAATTATGGTGCTGGTGGCGAATACTGTATATACCATGGACTGCACAAAGAACAAACCAGTCAGTACTAGAGGAGATCAAACCTAAGCTTTCTTTAGAAGCTCAAATGACAAGACTTCGACTTTCATACTTTGGACACATCATGCGAAGAGAGAGATCATTAGAGAAAGACATGCTTGGCAAGATAGAAGGTCAACGCAAAAGAGGAAGGCCAGCAATGAGATGGATCGATGCAATAACAGCAGCTACGGGTACCAGTCTGTCAACAATGAGCCGCCTGACTGAAGACCGAACACAATTTAGGATAGCTATCCAGAGGGTCGCCATGAGTCAACTATGGACTCGACGGCACTTAACAACAACAACAAGAGGGGACAAGGCCATACCGGAGAGACTGAATGAATTCTTTCCTTCAGTCATTACTGAGGAAGATGTAGGAATATTACCCATGACTGAAATGGTATTTAAAGGAGATGCTGCGGAAGAATTGAAAGAAATATCGATACACTGGGAAGATGTATTACAACTCGTTGATAAACTGAAGTGTAACAAATGACCTGGACTGGATGGTATACATCCAAGGGTGTTGAAAGAACTGAAATATGAGATTGCAGACCTACTACTACTAATCTGTGAACTATCATTAAAATCATCTGCAATACCTGAAGATTGGAGGATGGCCAATGTAACGCCAACTTTTAAAAAGGGTTCCAGGGGCGATCCGGGAAACTACAGACCAGTGAGCCTGATGTCAGTACTAGGATAAATGGTGGAAACCATCATAAAGAAAAAAATTACTGAACATGTAGATAGTCATGGCTTAATGGAAGACAGCCAACATGGTTTTGTACAAGGAAGGTCTTGTTTTACTAATCTGTTATGTTTTTTTGAAGCTGTGAATAACCAGGTAGACAAAGGTGAATCAGTTGAAATAGTGTATCGGGACTTTCAGAAAGCCTTTGACAAGGTCCCTTATGAGAGACATTTGGCAAAATTAAAAAAGTCATGGGATAGGAGGCAGTGTACTATTGTGAATCAGGAAAGGGTTAAAAGATAGAAAGCAGAGGGTAGGACTAAATGGCCAATTTTCCCAATGGAGAAAGGTGAATAGTGGAGTACCCCAAGGATCTGTGCTGGGTCCGCTGCCTTTTAACATATTCATAAATGACCTGGAAATGGGAATAACGAGTGAGGTTATCAAATTTGCCGATGACACAAAACTATTCAAAGTTGTTAAAACCCTTGAGAATTGTGGAAAATTGCAAGAGGATCTTGCTAAATTGGAAGACTGGGCATCCAAATGGCAGATGAAATTTAATGTGGACAAGTGCAAAGTTATGCACCTAAGAAAGAAAAATCCAAACTATGGTTACATGAAGCAAGGTTCCACATTAGGAATCACCACCCAGGAAAAAGATTTAGGCGTCATTGTGGATAACATGTTAAAACCCTCCGCCCAGTGTGCAACGGTGGCAAAGAGAGCAAATAGATTGCTAGTTATCATAAGGAAAGGAATGGAGAATAAAACAAAGGATATTATAATGCCTCTGTATTGTTCCATGGTGCGACCGCACCTTGAATATTGTGTTTAATTCTGGTCGCTGTATCTTAAAAAGGATATAGCATTGTTAGAAAAGGTACAGAGAAGAGCCACAAAAATAGTAAAGGGGATTGAAGGATACCCCTATGAAGAGAGGCTAAAATGTTAGGGCTCTTCAACCTTGAAAAGAGACGACTGAGGTAATTTCCTATCTTTAAAAAAGTCTGTTTGCACCAACAGGTGCCGGTCACCATCCAGTAACCTGTTTCTCAGAAGAAGATTGTTTAAATTTCATTTACTAAACTTAAGGCCATGTTTACAAAGAATTGCACCAGTTTGAGCCTGAAAGAGTAGACACACATGCTAATCTTTGGGGGCGTGTAAATCCATCCTCTGCTATTAGTATGGAGTTAAGCACAATACTGTGCTAACCAGCGCACAGGTGCACTTCCTGTCACCCTTTGAGGTGGTGCTAAGTGTGCCCATGTTAACAGCTACCTTTGTGGTTAACATGCACCCAAAACACCCATGCTAACCATGAAGCACCATCCATACCCACTTTCCCCCACAATCTGCCCGATTCCCACTAGATTGTATGCTAGGCAGTTATCATGGATTTTTTTTAGTGCAGGGCCTTGCACTAACTAGTAGTGTGCGGTGCTTATGGTGTGCTAAACGTCTTGTTAACATCTAGCAGTCATTAGTTAACATGCCTCTTAAACTTTACGGGGACAATTTTTACATTTCCCACCAAGGTGCAAAATCAGTGAGTTCTTTGACCTTAATTTTTGAAACATGTGAACCATCTTTTTGAAAACTGACCACAGGAGCAGAGGAACCTTGGAGTTTGGACCTACTTTATATTTGGCTGAAATTATAATGAAAAATGACCTATGTATGGCATATTTGCAAACATAATCTATACATGCTATTTTCCTTCCGTAACCTAAACATGTCTCAGGGAATTCTCCCTCAGTTTGGCTCCCCCCCTCCCCCTCCCCCCCTCCCCTCCCTCCCCCCTCCCTCCCCACCTCCCTCCCCTCCCTCCCTCCCCTCCCCCCTCCCCCCTTCCCCCCCCCCCCCCTCCCCTCCCCCCTCCCCCTCCCCCCTCCCCTCCCCGCCTCCCCTCCCCTCTCTCCTCCCCTCTCTCCCCCCCCTCCTCCCCCCCTCCCCCCCTCCTCCCCCTCCCTCCCCCCCCCGCCTCCCCCCTCCCCCTCCCCTCCCCCCCCCCTACCCCCCTCCCTCCCCCCCCTCCCCCCTCCTCCCTCCCTCCCCTCCCCCCTCCCCCCTCCTCTCACCCCCTCCCCCTCTCTCCCCTCCCCTCCTCCCCCTCTCTCCCCCCTCCCCCTCCCTCCCCCCTCCCCCCTCCCCTCCTCCCCCTCCCCCCCTCCCCCCCCCTCCCCCCTCCCCCCCTCCCCCTCCCCCCCCTCCTCCCCCCTCCTTCCCCTACCTCCCCTCCCACCCTCCCCTTCCCTTCCTCCCCCCTCCCCCCCCTCCCTCCCTCCCCTCCCTCCCCTCCCCCTCCCCCTCCCCCCCTCCCCCTCCCCTCCCTCCCTCCCTCCCCCCTCCTCCCTCCTCCCTCCCCTCCCACCTCCCCCCCTCCCCCCTCCTCCCCTCCCCCCCCTCCTCCCTCCCTCCTCCCTCCCCTTCCCTCCCTCCCCCCCTCCCTCCTCCCTCTCCCCCCTCCCCTCCCTCCCCCCTCCCCCCTCCCCTCCCCCCTCCCCTCCCTCCTCCCCCCTCCCCCCTCCCTCCCTCCCCCCTCCCCCTCCCCCCCATGTTTAGCCCCCCCATAACCCATTACCAGTCCTAATCCCCCCATCACCAGTCCTCCCCCCCATCAGCCTACTTCCAGTCCCTAACCCCCCATCAGCCTCCCCTCCCCCCTCCCCTCCCCCTCCCCCCCCCCCCCTCCCTCCCCCCTCCCCTCCCCCCTCCCTCCCCCTCCCCCTCCCTCCCCCCTCCCCCCTCCCCCCATGTTTAAGCCCCCCATAACCCATTACCAGTCCTAATCCCCCATCAGCCTACTTCCAGTCCTAACCCCATCAGCCCATTTCCAGTCAGCCCCCAATAGCCCATTGCCAGTCCTAACCCCCCATCAGCCCACAGCCCATTACCAGTCCTAACCCCATCAGCCCACCTCAAGTCCTAACCCCTCCCCATCAGCCCATTTCCTGTCCTAGCCCACCCCTAGCCCATTACCAGTCCTAACCCCCCATAGCCCATTACCAGACAGCCCCCATCAGCCCACAGCCCATTACCAGTCTTAACCCCCCCATAGCCCATTACCAGTTCTACCCCCCCAACAGCCCACAGCCCATTACCAGTCCTAACCCCATCAGCCCATTTCCTGTCCTAGCCCCCCCATAGCCCATTACCAGTCCTAGCCCCCCACAGCCCATTACCAGTCCTAACCCCATCAGCCCACCTCAAGTCCTAACCCTTCCCCATCAGCCCATTTCCTGTCCTAGCTGCCCCATAGCCCATTATCAGTCCTAACCCCCCATAGCCCATTACCAGACAGGCCCCATCAGCCCACAGTCCATTACCAGTCTTAACCCCCATAGCCAATTACCAGTTCTAACCCCCAACAGCCCACAGCCCATTACCAGTCTTAACCCCATCAGCCCATTTCCTGTCCTAGCTCCCCCCACAGCCCATTATCAGTCCAACCCCCCCCCACAGCCCATTACCAGTCCTAACCCCATCAGCCCACCTCAAGTCCTAACCCTTCCCCATCAGCCCATTTCCTGTCCTAGCCCCCCCATAGCCCATTATCAGTCCTAACCCCCCCAACAGCCCACAGCCCATTACCAGTCCTAACCCCATCAGCCCACCTCCAGTGTTAACCCCCCATCAGCCCATTTCCAGTCCTAGCCCCCCATAGTCCATTACCAGTCCTAACCCCCCCAACAGCCCACAGCCCATTACCAGTCCTAACCCCATCAGCCCACCTCCAGTCTTAACCCCTCCATCAGCCCATTTCCAGTCCTTGCCCCCCAGGGCCGATTACCAGTCCTAACCCCCCCAACAGCCCACCTCAAGTCCTAACCCCTCCCCATCAGCCCATTTCCTGTCCTAGCCCCCCATAGTCCATTACCAGTCCTAACCCCCCCAACAGCCCACAGCCCATTACCAGTCCTAACCCCATCAGTCCACCTCCAGTCTTAACCCCCCCAGCCCATTTCCAGTCCTAGCCCCCCATAGCCCATTACCAGTCCTAACCCCCCATCAACCCACAGCCCACCTCAAGTCAAGTCCTAACCCCCTCCATAGCCCATTACCAGTCCTACCCCCCCCCCCCGCGGCTCAAGGCCCAGTCAAAAAAAAGCGGGCGGCTACCACTGCCGCTGCCGCCGTGGCAGCGGCAGAATGGAGTGTCCCGCGGGGCCCCCTTTGCCTGGCTGAGTCCCTCTCACCCTCCCTCCTTCCCTCTGCGATGGCTGAGCCCCTCTGTGCCGGCTTTCAGATTCGCAAAGGGAGAGTGTCTCACTCACATCTCTGTTAAGCCCGCAGGGGCTGATGGGAAATTTCCCATCTGCCCCTGCAGGCTTAACAGAGACGCGAGGGAGACTCTCTCCCTTCGCGAATCTGAAAGCCGGCACAGAGGGACTCAGCCGGGCAGAGAGGGCCCTGTGGGACACTCCATTCTGCTGCTGCCGCGGCGGCAGCAGCAGTGGTAGCAGCCAGCTTTTTTTTTTTTTTATATAATTTTGAAAAAAAGCAGAATGTTCTTTGCGCGGGGCCCCCTGAAACGCAGGGCCCTGTGCAAAAAACATTCTTGGTCAATAGACGGGCCAGCCCTGAGTGTACTGTAACCATAGGACGCTCCATAAGTCACTTTATAAGGCGCCCTATAAAGCACCTTATAAGGTGCCTTATCAGGTGTCCTCTAAAGCGCCTTATAGGGTGCCCTATAGGGGACATTATAGGGTGCCTTGGCAGACAGTGCACTTTATAATGTGCCCTATGGAGTGCCTTATAGGGTGCCTTATGTGGCACCTTAGGTTACGGCACGTGAGGGTGTGTTTGCTGGCAGCACTAATTAAACTACAAATAAAATGCCTCACAAATCAATACTTACACGTAAAAGCTACTGCCTCAGCCAGCCTTATGGTTTAGGCACTGGCTATTAGGGATCAAACTCATGACCCCTGTTCTATAAGTCAGTGCATTAACCATTGTGCTACACCTCTGCTTCTGTGTTTGCATGTCTGCGCGCCTACTTAAGATTACCGCGCGTTAACGTGCTTAGCGGCGTCTCGCTCGATAATGTGTGCAGCGCACGTTATCGCGCGATAATCCCGTTTTGCTACTTTAAGACCGACACGCCCACTCCTTTTATGGCAGCCTGCACACTATCGCCGGGCGCACATTAAGACGGTTTAGTAAACATACCCCTATGCTCTGAATGTGGTGTATTTAGATTTCAGAAAAGTCTTTGATACATTTCCTCATAGAATACTTATAAATTAACTGAGTGACCTGGATAGTCACTGGATTAAAAATTGGTTGGCTGACAGATGACAGAAGATGGGCTAAATGGCATCTATTCGGAAGAAAGGAAGGTAAATAGTGAGGTACCTCAGTGGGGAGTCTGGGGATGATTTTGCTTAATACCTTTGTGAGCAATATTACTGAAGGATTGGAAGGGAAAATTTGCTTTTTTTGCAGATGACATGAAAATTTGCAACAGAGTGGCAACCCATAGGGAGTGGACAAAATGAGAATTGATCTACAAATAATATTTATTTATTTAACTGTTTTTTATGTACCACCTTATCAAAGTGTCAAGGTGGTTTACATGTAACAAGCTGAACTTAATTTAGCGTACATGGAACAAAATAGGTAAACTTGACTTAATTTCACTTAAAATAAAGTACATGGGGTAGATTAGGCAAACTAGAGCATTATAAACAATGCAGAACAGCAAAAAACATTGGTAAGGCTGATGTTACATATCTGCATTCAACAAGTAGGGTGACTGCTGGCACGGTTAGGTGGGGTGGGGTATGAACAGGGATGGGGAGGGGGCATGAGGGGTAGAGAAAGTGAGGGTGGGAAGTCAGTGTGCAGTATAATAGTTCCACCAAAGTGTTTCCTGAAGATATGTGTATTCAGTATTTTCCAGAAGTCTTCAAAATCACTCATGGTTCAGATGTTATCAGGTAGCTCATTCCAGAGGTGTGGGGCATAGAGCAAGAATGCTCTGTTTGATGTCATGCAGCCACTCTTCTAGTGTGCTGGAGAGATGGAGAGGGTGAATTGTGTGTCGGTTCTTCTTAGCCTGTCAGCAGGTGTCTTCTGAATTAGCGAGTACAGATATTCAGATGAAAGACTGTGGAGTGCTTTGAAAGTAGTGATGAGGGCCCTGCATTTAGTACATAATGTAATGGGGAGCCAATGGAGATTGTGGAGTATTGGTGTTATGTGTTCATGGGTGGATGCTCCGTGTAGGATTCAGGCGGTGGTGTTCTGGACTACTTGTAGGGGTGAGTTGCAGAAGCTGGTAGCCCCTGAAGAATCCAGGTGCAAGAGTACCAGTGCTTGGAAGACTATGCGGAAATCATGGCTATCTAATATAGGTTGAAGAACATGGACTGCTTTTATCTTGTAGTGGTATATTTGAGAGTGTTGCTGATATGTGGCTGCAGAGTTAAACCCTGGGTTTAGGGAGACTCCCAGGTAGTGCACTTGTGACTTTACTTGAAGTTGTGCGTCTGGTGTATTTAGGTGCGTGGTGTATTTAGGTGAAATTTGTATCTCTGGTAATGTGGAGTACCTTAGTCTTCTGGAGGTTTACAGATAGATTGTGGTTTGTTAGCCACTGCGTGAATACTGTGAAGCAGTTGATCAATGAGGAGTAATCAGGGCATAGTTTGGGGAATGGGACATAAATCATTATGTAGTCAGCGTAGAAGTATGATTGTATGATTGCACAGAGGGGCTGTATGTATATATTGAATAGGACGGAGTATAGTGCAGATCCTTGGGATACGCACTATACTCGGTCCTCCGTATCAATGGGGCAGAGGCAATGCGTGCTGTTCATACCTGTTGTTGTTGCTCGGTTAAATAGGAGGTGAACCATTTTATGGTTGTACTACATAGGTCTATTGCTTAGGGCAATGCAACAGGGTGATGCAGTAGGGCTTCAGAGGGTATGGAGTCGAAGGTCACAGTGAAGTCCAGGAAGATGAGTATGAATCCTTCATGGGGTTTCTGTGTGCCTTGGATTAGTTTGTCTATGAGGGCTGTTAGCAATGTTTTGACCCCATGGTTGGGTCTGAAGTCATGTTATTGCATGTCTAGAGATGCATAGATGATGATATAGTCCTGTAGTTGTAATTGCATTACTTTTTCAATGATCTTTGCAAGGAAGGGCAGGCTGGAGATAGGGCAGTATGCGCTTGGAGTGGTTGGGTCCAGGTTATTGTTTTTGAACCTGGGTCTAATGGAGGCTTGCTTGAGGTTGAGTGGTAAGTAGCCTTGGGTGAGGGAGAGCTGGGTGATTTTAAATAGTTTTGGTACAAGTTTGGAACAAGCTATCTTAATCCAACTTACTGGGCAGGGATCCAAGGAGGAAGTCATAGTGTTTATGTTAAAATTGATGTTCCCTATGTGCTCCAGTGTAATGTTGTGGATGGTGTGCCATGTGTGGATGGTAGAGTTGCAGAATGGTAGTGGTGAGTTTGTGGTTGGTTTGTTTGCCTTGATGCCCATTTTCTCTTTGAAATGATTGGCTAAAAGTTGTGGGGAGGAAGCCTCATGTTTCATACTCTGGATGGGATTCTGTAGAACTGATTTAACTATGCTAAATAGTTCTCTGTGATGGCTCAAGGAACTTAGGAGCAGCTTAGAGTGGTATTCTTTTTTGTTTTTATTGATGGTGGTTTGATATTCTTGTAGCTGGGTCATATAGCTGTCTCGGTCAGTTGCTGTCTTTGAGCAACACCAATTTCTTTCCAGCTGTCAGAGTCTATGTTTAATGTTTCTGAGATCTGCAGAGTACTATGTAGCCGTGTGGTGTTTTCTGTCATGACTTTTCATTTGTAGTGCAGCTTTGGACATTGTCTGATTCCAGTTTTGGATTAAGCTGTTGAGTTCTTGAGAGTCTCTATCCAGTTGAGGGAGGATTGTATTTAGAAATTGTTCTTTGTCTAAGTGTTGAAATCTTCTTGTGCTGGGCTGTGGGTGTAGATGTGGTTCTGGAGTCTTGTGTTGGGAGAGGTAAAAGGTGCTTAGTTTGTGGTCAGACCAGGGGACTGATAGTGTGGTGGGAGATGGGAGGTGTGTGTTTTGTATCATGCAGTTGATAATGAAAATGAGGTACAGCAGTCCTCCTTCGTTGACTGCTTTGTGTGGGACAGAGGGTAGATTCAGATCACCTAAAAGTATGACTTGCTTGTTTCTGACTGTGTAAACTATGAGAAACTATGGGCCACATTAAGAAGCATGGGTATACCTGAACACCTGATAGTTCTCTTGCGCAACCTTTACACTGTTCAAGAAGCAAAAGTTTGAAAGAAGTAGCAGAAACAGAATGGTTAAAAATCAGCAAAGGTGTTCAAAAAGGCTGCACATTTCCCCCCTACCTTTTTAATTTATATGCAGAACAAATCATCAGAGAAGCAGGACTGTATGAAGACAACCAAGGTGTAAAGATTGGTGGAAGACTCATCAACAACTTTCACTATGCTGATGATACCACATTACTGGCTGAAACTGAAGATGATATCAAACATTTGTTTCTCAAGATCAAGAAACATAGGGGTATGTTTACTAAGCTGCGGTATTCGTGAATAATGCGCGTAACGTACACTTAACGATCGTTTGCACGTCATAACGCGCGTTCTGACGTGTGAACGATCGTTAAGTGTACGTTACGCGCGTTAACCGCAGTTAACGATCGTAAACCCCCGCGGCGCGTTAAAACACCGCAGAAGGTGGAGAGTGGGCGGAGAGAAGGGGTCAATGGGCGGAGAGTGGGCGGGGAGAGGCTCCCCTCACAGCAACGCGCTGAATTTCAGAGCTCAATTCCAACGCGAATGAAAACCTGTCGTTAAAGGCATATTAAAGGGAAGAGAAACCATTTCCGTCAGCAATGTACAGCAAAACCGGGGAAACCTAAAAAACGTGAGCAGTGTGATACATGTGCACAGAACAAAATGTCAAATAAAACTTTAAAATGACCACAAGAAACAGTGTAAAAATTATAATTCAGCTGGGCAACAGTGATAGCAATGGGCAACAATAAAAAACACTCCCAGGAAAGCTCCAAAAAAAAGAAATGATGTTTGGAAGGGTCTACGCTCCGAAACAGACAGAGATATCCAAGGTGTTTCTGCAGAAACTACCTATCTCACACATTAACACTACTTTGGACCTGCGCCATGGCCTCTTTTAGCCATGGACGGTGCTGTGGACCTGGTGCTGGGCGCCTCACTGCACCCTCAGCGTGAGCACAGTACCCACACAATGTGACGGTGTGTAGCTACTCTGTGCCAGTAAAACACACGGTCAGTACCCACTACAAGGCCGAGGTGCTGTGGGGGTGCACATGGTCACTTCCCCCTACCAGGCCGAGATGCTGTGGGGGTGCATTCCCCATGGTGTGCATCTGTGGACAGCTGATTTGCATGTGCAGTGCATCATGGGTGTGACTGGCACAATCCAACCCTGGGAAAATCCAGCACCTGCTCACAGGCTCTGATAAACCATAGGCCATCACACGTACATCTGTTAGCATAATGCATAGGTGCAAGACACCCTAAAGAGTCTGTAATATAAGGTGCCCACGCTGGTAAAAACACACGTACCCACGCACGATTGTACGCACGCACCAACGCACGCAGCTACGCACGTACCAACGCACGCAGCCACACACGCAGCCTCGCACGTGGCTCGGCACACTCTGAGGGTGTGTTTCTGACACCACTACTCCACGTAAAGAAAAACATGCCTCCTCATTCCCTATGTAATGTACAGGGTGATGCCTGGGCCAGCCTTCTGCGTTAGGCACACTGGGGACTCGAACCCATGCTGCCTGTAACAGCGGTCAGTACAGTAACCATTGTGCTACAGCTCTGTTTCCGTGCTTTGTGTCTGTACGCCTTCTTACGATAAATGTGCAGTAACGCGCCACGGTGCCCTGTAACGCTCGTTAGTTTTTGGAACGCGCGTTAGTGGTAACGATGTACCGCCCATGTCCTTATTTGGGGTTTCTGTCACTACCGTGGCTCCTAACGCGAATTGCACTAACGCAGTTTAGTAAACATACCCCATAATCTTAAAATGGGCCTCCACCTTAACGTTAAGAAAACAAAGATCCTGAGGACTGGCAAAATCAATAAGTTCATCGTTGATGGAGAAGAAATTGAAATAGTTGACAACTTTAAACTACTTGGATCAACAATCAATAAAGAAAGGACAAGCAATCAATAAATCCAATAATGCATTGCTTTTGACAAAATGACTATGAAAGACCTAGACAAGATTCTCAAGAGCAGAGATGTTTCTCTCTATACAAAGATTCGACATATTGATGTGAAAGTTGGAAAGTGAAAAAGATAGACAGGAAGAAAATCAATGCTTTTGAATTAAGGTGCTGGTGACGAATACTGTATATATGAGGCATGTCCAAATTCGAACAGGTCATGATCTACTTTTTCCGGCCAAAAGTGCCGGTGATCTACCACCATGAAAATTAAGTTTCAAATTAGTTTCAAATTAAATTTTAACCCAATAAAGTTGGAGGATCCCCCCCACCATTTTTAATGAACCTTCTGTCATTTACTTGGATGTGATCAGCTGATTAGGCAAAAACAAAACAGCAAGACGAAGATCCAGTAAGAACTGTGAGGGGTAATGGAAAGTACATTTTTCTTAACGTTTTATTGCGTAATAACTTTCTTTAACTGTCTTAATAACTTTCTTTAACTTTTATTGAGTAATTTGTGTTAAATTTAGGTTGAGTATTGATCCAGGCTGATCTTGCACAATCTTTAATATTTCGCTCTTGCTCATTAGTGAGATGTCTGAGCCTGCATTTCATCAACTAGCTTTTTGAAGTTGGGTGAATATTGCGTGAGGGCCAGTCTCAGGGAATCCTGGAGATGTTCATCTGTCATGTTGGAACGTTGTGTACTCTTTGTCATTTTCAAATGGGAAAACCCAGATTCACACAAATAAGTTCACAACCTAATGGGAGACAGCCAACATGGCTTTAGACAAGGAAGATCTTGTCTTACTAATCTGTTATGTTTTTTTGAAGGAGTGAATAAACAGGTGGACAAAGGTGAGTCGGTTGATATTGTGTATCTGGACTTTCAGAAAGCCTTTGAAAAGGTCCCTCATCAGAGACTTTTGGCAAAACTAAAGAGTCATGGGATAGGAGGCAGTGTACTATTGTGGATCAGGAACTGGTTAAAAGATAGAAAGCAGAGGGTAGGGCTAAATGGCCAATTTTCCCAATGGAGAAAGGTGAATAGTGGTGTACCCCAGGGATCTGTGGTGGGTCCGCTGCTTTTTGACATATTCATAAATGACCTGGAAAGTGGAATAACGCGTGAGGTGATCAAATTTGCAGATGACACAAAACTATTTAAAGTTGTTAAAACCCAAGAGGATTGTGAAAAATTGCAAGAGGATCTTGATAAATTGGAAGACTGGTCATCAAAATGGCAGATGAAATTTAATGTGGACAAGTGCAAGGTTATGCACCTAGGGAAGAACAACCCAAACTATGGTTACACGATGCAAGGTTCCACATTAGGAACCACCACCCAGGAAAAAGATTTAGGCGTCATTGTGGATACCATGTTAAAACCCTCGGCCCAGTGTGCAGCGGCGGCCAAGAGAGCAAATAGAATGCTAGGTATGATAAGGAAAGGAATGGAAAATAAAACAAAAGATATTATAATGCCTCTATATCGTTCCATGGTGAGACCGCACCTTGAATATTGTGTGCAATTCTGGTCGCCGTATCTTAAAAAGGATATAGCGATTTTAGAAAAGGTTCAGAGAAGAGCCACCAAAATGGTAAAGGGGATGGAAGGATACTCCTATAAAGAAAGGCTAAAAAGGTTAGGGCTCTTTAACCTGGAAAAGAGACGGCTGAGGGGAGATATGATAGAAGTCTATAAATTAATGAACGGAGTGGAACGGGTAAACGTAGATCGATTGTTTACATTATCAGAATATAGAAAGACTAGGGGACATGCAATGAAGCTACAGGGTAAACTATTTAAGACTAATAAAAGAAAATATTTTTTCACTCAACGTGTAATCAAACTCTGGAATTTGTTACCGGAGGATGTAGTAAAGGCTGTTAGTGTAGCTGGGTTTAAAAAAGGTTTGGACAAGTTCCTGGAGGAAAGGTCCATAAACTGTTATTAAGAAGTGACCGAAGATATCAATGCTTGACCCAGTACAAGCATTGTGGAACTTGTGTCTCTTGGGGAAACTGCTAGGTACGTATGATCTAGATTGGCCACTGTTGGAAACAGAATACTGGGCTTGATGGACCTTGGTCTGACCCAGTATGGCATATCTTATGTTCTTATGCTATGTTCTAAGTTGAACTGAAACAGGAGTGTACAGCTTCACTGCATCTTCTCAAGTTGGGAAATTTGTCTCTGGGCACTAGCTTCCAAAATGATTCTTGCTCAGCACGGGTCTTGAGAAAAATGTCATTTTTAAGGGTTAATATTTTGTTTTCAAGAGATGGCTTGTTCAATGAGTAATTTTTACTGATAGCAGCTGCAGTTTCTTTAATGTCCACATCTAATTTGAATGGGTATGACAAGTACTCCACAATTGTTCCAATTTTTTGGAAGTCACAGAATCTATTTTCGAATTCCTGGATAACAGAACAGATTTCTGTCACATACTTCTTGTTCTGAAAACAAAATTTGGATATTGTCCCAGATGGTCCTGTGTATTAGGAAAATGATCAAAAGTGTTGTTTGCAGTGTCAGTCATCATTAGCTCAAATTTTCTCTTGTACTGTCAGGAACACTTCCCTGGTGGCCAGTGGACGCCAGGGCAGGTGGGACACAAATTATAAGGTTAAGATTGGAGAGTCTCCTAAAGGTCCAAATGGCTCTTGGTCCTTGTAGTTGCTTTTGCTCCAATCTTCAATGAAACAATCAAGCTGAGTGGTGGGAATTAATAAGGCTTTTATTTCCCTTTTCACAGTGGTTCTAAATAGTGGGTTACAACTTTAAAGCAAATGTCCTTAACTCAGGTAGAAAACAAACTCAGGGTTCAAAGCAAAAACTGTTATACGTCACAGGAATGGAGGTGCTCAAACAAATACAGAATGCTCTGCTGGCAATTCACCCAATCACAAGTCTGGCAGTGACTCTAAACTTTCAGAATTGCAAAGTGTACAGTCCATCTCATGGTCAGATAAATCTCCTGCCAGTTCCACTTGCATTGGCTCGCTATCAGAAAGCTCTGATTCTATATCCCTGGTTTCTTGTAAAACACATTCAGGGGTTTTGTATATTTTCTGTAGCAGTTCCCAATGTCCTTGGCCTAGCCTAGGGTGTCAGCCACGTGCTGTGTGAGGCTTTAAAGTACCCTCTTTCCTTAGAGGCTTTATAGCAGCTTTATCATAGCTTTTACCATTCACAACTTTCTTATTAGGCATACATTTCTCATACCTTGTATGGCAGCAATCCTCAAGTAACCGGCTTTCTTTCACTGCCTGCCTTTCCCAGGCAGCAGCTTGGTGAAATCCTTTTCTATGCAGGTTAGGCTTACCCTGCAGCCTTTGACTTCCTTCTCCTGGTGAAGGCCTGCCTCTGTACAAGCCCAGCTTCTGGATTTCTGACTCAGTGTGGCTTGGCTTCTCCAGCTGATTCTTGTTTGGCTTAGGGTTGCAGTTACAGCAGTGCTTTTGCCTCTGAGGGCAAACAGCTCTCAGTTTGGCTTGAGCTGACACCTCCTTAGGTCCTTCCTCAGCTCCTGAGAAATCACCTCTCCCTCCTGGGAATCCTCCAGCACTGGAGTAGTCAGGTTTCCACTTCCACCTCTCTCTCTCGGTGCTGCCAGTGATTCTCCCCTTGCTTCTGCTAGGGCTGCTACTTCTGCTGCTGCTTCGTCTGTTGCCAGTGCTGCCTCTTCTCCTTCCTCCCTTCCAGTCTTCCACACTCCCCTTATGAAGCCCTCCTGCCTTTGAGGATTGGAAGCTGGTTAGCATTTCCTCGTGACCAGTTGGGCGTGGCTCTTCAGTCTCCCTGAAGACACTCTTGCTCCCTCTAGCTGGTTCCTGGGAATATTGCAAGTCTTTTTCTCTGTGAAAAACACCTTTTTTTCTCTCAACTGGGCTCTCATCAGCCCTCGCTGCATGACAGTACATAGGATGAAACTGTACTCATCATCTCGCCAATGCATTTGTTTTTACCTTGTAGTTCAAGGTTCATATCACTTAGTTCGCCTGTAAAGTCAGCGAGAAATGCCAGATCACATAACCACTCCTCATTTTCCAACTCTGCTTGGTCATTTCCCCTCTCCTTCAAAAAACTTCTTATTTCATTCAGCAAATCACAAAATCTTTGCAGAAATTTGTGCCTACTTAGCCTCCTTACATCTGTGTGCAAAATGATTTCCACTGCCCCTTCATCAAGAGTAAGATTGAAAAGCCATCTTTGAAGTGATCTTCCACGAACTGAATTTACAATTTTGAAAGTGATGTCCATGACAGTCTTTGTATTGAATCTCTTGCTTGCTAAAATTTGCTGGTGGTAAGAAAGGAAATCTGAGAAGTCTTCATGCTGTCTACAGAGGGCTACGAAACCGATAACCTCACCTGTCATTGCTTTTGCTCCATCAGTAGTAATGGAGAAATTTTTGGAATTTTTGGAATTTTTGCCAGTTTGGATGGGCCTGAAGCAGGGTGTTCAAGGTTCTTACATCTGATATTACACCCGAAACGTGGAGCCACGTCGTAACTGTGTTTTGCTGGCATATTGTTGCAGTGCGGAGAGCAGCACTATAAATAAGCTAAGTTCTGGATTTTGAAATTTTTATTCATATCTTTATTAAAAGGAATTGCCACAGTGGTACCTAGACTGAATTCCCGGTACTTGGTTGCCATATTCCGACAAAAAAAGTATTTTGCACTATTGCTTTATTTTGAGGGGGTGTTTTGTTTTTTTCTGAGATCTTTTGTTTTTGGGTTGTTAGATTGATTTCAGGGGGTTTAGTGTTTAGGATTCTAGCCATCAGTAGTGATGGAAACAAGTCTATGCAATGGAAGATTGCACTTTGTCACAAAAGAATGGAAAGAACTGAATATTTCCTGACCGGTAGTTCTCCCTTTTAAAGAAATCATTCCAAGTAGTTCTTCTTTAACACTGAAGTCTTCAAAAACCATCCGGATAAAGACTAGTAACTGGGCTATGTCTCTTATGTCTGTAGATTCATCCAGTTGGAGTGAGAAAGCAACACAATTTGAAACATCCTCCGACAATTGTTCAGTTGTGTATCCACACATCTTTTCTATTCGCCGCACGACGGTGTTTCTTGACAATTGTACATCTTGAATAGCAGCTATGATCTCTTTCTTATTTTTAAATCCTTCAAAAAGACTGTCAGCTGCTTCAAGAAAACAATCTTTTACAAATTCTCCTTCAGTGAAAGGTTTGCATTTCTTTGCGATCAGGTTGCTGACCTTGAAGAATGCTATGGTTGCATTGACCGAATGTGACCTTGGCTTTGCCATCAACTGTTGCTGAGTAGCCAATTTTGATTTAAGTTCTTTGAGCTTCAGTTTACGAATTTCACTTTTGGGTGGAAAATCAGCATCAAACTTATTGCTATGCAGAGCCTTATAATGATGTTCCAGATTACCCTTTTTTGGGCAGGGATACTGGGGTGTTACAAATTAGACAACAACTCTTGTCTTTCACCATGATGAAGAGGTAGTCCATTTCCTATTCATCATGAAAGTGGTAGGTTTTGCTCTTCTTTGGAACACTCATCTTTGTTATACTAGGGTGGGTGGATTTAAGAAGGCCAAATCTGCTAAGTTAGTATAAACACTGGCTGAATCTGGTCCAAAACTGTCACTGTCCCAAAGTATTAAAAATCAACAAAAACTGAAGACCTCTGGATGATGTGCAATACAAGGACTGGAGATGCCAAAACCACACATGCAATTCTAAAAGTAAAAATAAGAATTCATCATACTGGCACCAATAATCAAATACCACCAAACAATCATCAAAAAAACTCAAACACCTGTCCAGCAAACCAGATAAAATCAAATACCGCCAAACAAGTTCAAATACCACCACATGCGATTTAATAAATTCTGCACACAGTGTAGAATGAATGCAAAGGCAAGGCGAAATAAAATTGCAGTGTAGAATCAACGCAAAGGCTAGGCAAAATAAAATTGCAGAGGCAAGCAAAAGTCACAGTGGTTTGAACCAATTCGAAGCCAAGGCATAGGCAAGTTACAACAAAATTGGAAAAGCCTGCCAAAATCACCAAATTCTTGACACTTTGTTGTGTCTGCCCGAAAACGTTTAATGAAAGCGAACTATAAAGCGACCAACGACCATCACAAGACACAACTAATAGGGTAAGTGTATTCAGGTGAAGCCCGGGCGAATGGATATCGCCCGCTATATAACACACTTCTAAGGGGTGTTGGGGCGGGGACAGGAATGGGTGATTCTGAGAGGCAGGAGACCAGGTATGATACCGGGCCTGTGGCGTCTTTTTGCGGGATGCGGGCGGCGGCCCCCTGGGGTTCCCATAAGCTATTGGCACGAAAACAACAAGTGCCCCCAATACACATGCAGGCAAGATTCCCGCAGGCAGGGAAAAAAGACAGGCAAAGGATCAGCAGTGGCGGCAAGCCCTCGGCAGATGACCTGCCGTCACGAGCTCTCTCCTAGCAATGGGGCGAGCTGTTGGAGAAATGGAGCCAAGTGGGGCTGGTGATCTACCTCTGACCCCTCCACGATCTACCTGTTGGACATGCCTGGTGTATATCATGGACTGCCCAAAGAACAAGCCAATCAGTTCTAGAGGAGATCAAAACTAAGCTTTTTTTAGAAGCTTAGATGACAAGATTTTGACTTTCATACTTTGGACACATCATGCGTAGAGAGAGATCGTTAGAGAAAGACATTATGCTTGGCAAGGTAAAAGGTCAACACAAAAGAGGAAAGCCAGCAATGAGATGGATCGATACAATAACAGCAATTATGGGTGCTACTCTATCAACAATGAGCCGCTTGTCTGAGGACTGAACACAGTTTAGGTCAACTATCCAGAGGGCCGCAATGAGTTGACACTGACTCAGTGGCATTTAACAACAATTACAACAAAAGTATGACTTGCTTGATGCTCATAGGTTGATCACAGGTGATTTGAAGAATGGTTGTTAGGTGGTCCACTGATGCAGAGGGGGATCTATATACCAGGCAAAGTGTAAAGTGCTTATTTGTTATGACAAGCATGTCTAGGCCATGAGATGATGCAGTGCAGACATGATGGAAGTGTAGGTGCTCACAGGCTAGTATGAGAACATCTCCACCTTTGCTATCAGTCTTGAGGCAGTTGAATATGTTGAAGTTAGGTGATGAGAGTTGGTTCATTAGGACAGCGTCACTGTCTGAGAGCCATGACTCAGTAACACACATGCCATCTAGGTCATGATCATTACATAGGTCTGATAGGATGGGAATCTTGTTGTGTGCAGAGCGAGAGTTGAGAAGTGCACATTTTAGGTGAGTGGGTGTTGTAGGGTTTGTCTGCAACGTTGCTTCAATATTGTTGAGTGGTTGAATTCTTAAAAGTGCCCCCATCTTTCTGTTTCTCATTCTCGGTATCATGTAGGAGACAGCATAACAGGGGTGGTGTCATACTATTGGAATGGGTTATGGCCGAGATATGAAGACTCTGATTAGCAATGTGATATAGGTAATTATTATTAGCATTGTGATTGGATTCATGGTGAATATTGGAGTATCCTTGGATGGTAGATAGTCAAGGTAACCAGTAGTGGTTGGGGGTGAGCTGTGGGTAATTCAGTGGGAAGAGGTGACTTGGTGTGCAGTTAATATGTATGCACTATCCCTACCTGGAGTTGAGTAGAGTCAGCATCAAGGAAGGTGGGGTTGAGATGGAGGGGATCTCTATTTTTTAGGCAGTAGGGTCATTCTTAATGGCCACTCTTAAGGCCCATGTCTAAAGGCCGTTAGGGGTGGGCATGCCTGAAGTAAAGGTCTTTGAAATGCCAGCAGTGATGTCAGTAGTGGGTGGGATTAGAGGCTACATGGAAAAGACCTGCCTTTTCCTTCCTTGAGCCCCAATGTGTCCTCCGCTGCTGCAAACTTGGTCCCCAGGGGTTTCCGGTGATGTTTTTAGATCTGCAGGGGAGTTTTTCACCTGAAGCACTGGCTTTTAAAGTTCTTTGAAATACCAGCAGTGACATCAGTAATGGGCAGGATTAGAGGTCACGCGGAACAGACTTACCTTTTCCTTCCTTGAGCCCCGATGGGTCCAACTTAATCTCCAGGGATTCCTGGTGAGTTTGTAGATCTGCAGGGCAGAACTAAAATACTTGTTGGATGTTGGCAGTTTAGATTTAATGAGAAGAACTGCAGAGTGATACATTTGGGATTCAGAAACCCAAGGAAGCTGTATGCGTTAGATAGGGAGAAGCTGGTGAACATGGACTAGGGCAGAGGCCTGGGGGGTGAGAGTATAAGAGGATCCTAAGGTGCCAAAACAATGTGATAAGGTGGTGGCCAAAGCCAGAAGGATTCTAGAATGCCTAGAGAGGAGCTTAACCAGTAGGAGGGAAGAGGTGATAATGCCACCATGCAGGGCATTGGTAAGGACTCACTTGGCATACTGTGTTCAATTTTGGAGGTCGTTTCTCACTAAGTACATAAAGAGGCTTGAGTCAGTACAGAGAAAAGTGATGCAAATGTTAAGAGGCATCCATCAGAAGGTATGTGAAGAGAGGCTGCAGGCTCTAAGAATGTGCACCCTAGAGAAGAGGAGAGACAGAGAAGAGATGATACAGACTTTTAAATACTTGAAAAGTATTATAGAACAAACAAGCCTTTTTCAAATGAGAAGAAGCTCTAGAACCAGAGGACATAGTAACATAGTAACATAGTAAGTGACGGCAGATAAAGACCAGCATGGTCCATCTAGTCTGCCTAGCAAGATGGCAAGAGTAGGTGCACCTGTCGCTCTGTGCAGGCCACCCCTCCCCATGTTTTTGTTTTTGTTTAGGGGTGAACCCACCACTCCATGTAGGACACCCTTATTTGTTGAGACGCTAGATAGTTCAGAAGTTAGATGGTACCGTTTATTTTGCTTTTATCCTGTTGCTGTAAAGGGATCCACTGTGTTTGTCCCATGCCGTTTTGAATTCCATCACCGTGTTTGCCCCCACCACTTCCATCGGGAGGGCATTCCAAGCATCCACCACCCTTTCAGTGAAGAAATATTTCCTGACATTGCCTTTCAATTTACCACCTTGCAGCTTCATGTTATGCCCTCTAGTTTTACAGCTTCCCCGTCTTTGGAAGAGGTTTGTTTGTTCATCATTTCTCTTTAAGTATTTAAAGGTCTGAATCATATCTCCCCTGTCCCTCCTCTCCTCCAAAGTGTACATATTTAGGTCTTCAAGTCTCTTTTATAAGGCTACAAGGGAGTAGAATCAAAAGCAACATCATGGAAAGAGTGGTAGTTGCCTGAAAAGCCCTCCTGAAGGAGGTAGTGGAAGCAAAAACCATGCAGGAATTAAAAAGGGAGTTGGATAAGCACAGCGGATCCCTAAAGGGCTAAAGGATGGTAGCCAAGAATAGAGCACCTCAGTTCAAAACAGATGTGAAATAATTGTTTTGCTTCTCATAAGAAACCACGGGGAAAGTTACAAAATGATGTATAGCTAGAGCGACATGCTCAACTTCTTGTATGGCACGAGCATGCTCCCCATGCATTGCTGAGGTGAAAAAGGCAAAAAATTGAAGTCCAGATGGCCAGGGTCATGCCACCACTCATCCGTATGGTGAAAGTGGGGTCTTTGTACTCAGTGACAAGGGAGCGTGTCAATCACAGCTCACATGGTTGGATGAGGCCTTCTCACTCATGAAGTCATTATTGGGCAGACTGAATGGACTATGTTAGTCTTTATCTGCTGTCATGCTCTATACTCCTGCTCTATGCTATATTTTCAGACCATCAGTTTACATAAACAAATGCTAGGTTTTACGTGTGTCCACACCAATAAGGTTGATATTACACAGATGCATGGCGAAGGCATGTCTTGGGTGGGCTAATAAAGATCCACATATATCTTGGATTTCACAACAATGCCAGGTCCTTCTAAGTTTAGCACGTGCATATTTCTGCAATCACTCATCTCCCTACACATGCCCAGGTCTTTAGTCTGCATGTATCTGATTTCTAGCATGTTGATGGACAATTTATCTTTTCTAGCAGGGATAGGTCGATCTTCAAACACATTTATAGTACACGTGTCTATCTTCTCTATTGCCCCTCCTACAGAATTTCAAGCATTTTGACTTGTACGTCCCCGGGGGAACCAAAATGGCCTATCTAAAATGTGCCTTCACAGACATGACATCCATTTGTTATTCATTCCAGCCCAATTGAAGCTGGAAAGAATTATATAAGAAATATATGTGGGTCTACCTGTCTCTCTCTCTGGGGGGCAAAAGAACTCTCTGAAAATGGAATGGGATGAAACTTGGCATGTGGCAAAGTTAGATAATGGTATAAGAGAATACTCAGGTTTTTGATGTTATAATGTTACTGTTGATATTCCAAGTTCCTGGAATAAGTTGATATATGCAACCCCATTATGAACCTCCTACATCGGGGTAGAGCCGGGGGAGCCAGAAGGCGAGGCACATCAGACACTATCATCATACCCAGTGCCTTTGCTAAAACAAGAAAAGACACTTAAAGAAGAGCACTATCCCTGGCTGCTCACGCACTCTGGAACTCACTGTCCGACAACCTGAGATCAACAAAAGATCTCAAAGACGTCCGGAAGATACTAAAAACAACGCTCTTCACAGAACACTACAATGACATCACATGAACTGTGCAAGTAATATGTAAAAATGTAAATGTAAACATAAATATAAAAATGTAAATAGTTCCTGTACATAACAATACTGTATATAGCTCACCACGCAATCAACCTCCTCACACCACTCACACACACACGCCTCGATTTTTCACTGCATGCCCACACCCACGCACCCAGCCACTTGATTTGTTTGCTGTGTAATTGATTTTGTTTGCTGTGTAATCCGCTTTGATTTCAGGATAAAGTGGTATATAAATCCTTTTAAATAAATAAAAATAAATAAAATAAAAGACACATCAAATCTGAAAATGGACTAAGTTGGCTTGGGGGTTCCAGAGGAATAAGCCCTCCCAAAATTAGTCCAAAGTATTTCTATGTGATAGGGAGTCCCAGTTTTTGTAGTATAGAAACTTACATGCAGCAAAAAGCAGCAGTTTACAAAATTACTCCTTTCAAACTTCCTCTCTCTCTTCTCTACTTTACTAAGCCCCCAAACTTCCCCCCAACCTTCCACAATTACTTCACCAACCTGTGTACTGCCCCACTCCAAAAAATACTCCCTCATAACTTCCTTAGCCATGTCGTGTCCCAACACTAAAACAATACCCCCACATAATTGCCTTACCACCCTGAGAATTACTCCACCTCAAAAACTACACATCCACAACTGTCCTACCACACCACAAACTGTCTCTACCCCCAAAAACAACCTTACACACTGCCCCATCTCCTGACATTGCTCTAACACATTGAAAACTGTACCACCACAAAAATATCCCCCAGAACTACAGTATCTTAATGTCAAAAATTCACCCCATGCAAATACCCAACCCTCAAGAAATCCCCATCACAATTGCCCCACCACCCTGCAAACTACTCCTACCTCCAAAATTACATTTTCCAGAAATGTCCCAACACCACCAGCTACTCCACCAAAGATACAACACATACATAGCACACAACAGAGATACACACACACAATAACATGTCCACACATACAAAGACATATACACGCAAGCATTAATGTTCACACATCCAAGCATGCACAGACATATACGAGGTGTGACAAAAAAAAAAACGAGACTGTGGCAGCCAATTGGCTAACTGGAGGATAGTCGAAAAATATTATAGCAGAATAGTGGTGAGATGTTATGCAACACAGTGACATGAACAGTTTTTTATTTATTTATATATAAGAAATGTGAAATAAATAAATAAATAAAAAACTGTTCATGTCACTGTGTTGCATAACATCTTACCACTATTCTGCTATAATATTTTTCACCTCTCTCACTCTGTTTTTCTTTTTCAGATTTTTTGTAGCACACTGTCCCATCGCTTTGTCACGCAACTGGAGGTAGCAGAAATATGGAGCAAAGAATCAACTTGAAATTTCTGGTTAAGTTGGAGAAGAGCCCAAACCGAGTGTCTCCAGCTTCTCCAAAAGGCTTATGGAGAAGATACAATGTCAAGGCCATGAGTCTTTGAGTGGCACAAACGCTTCAAGACTGGCCGCGAGGAGGTGGGGGATGATCCCAAGTCAGGACGGCCTTCCACAACCAAGACGGCTGAGAGCATTGACAGAGTGAACCAGCTGGTGCGGAGTAATCGCAGATTGATGGTGCGGATGATAGCTGAGGAGCTCAGCCTAAACAGGGAGTCAGTGCAGACTATCTTGGTGCAGGAGCTGGGGATGTGGACGGTGTGCGCCAAGATGGTGCCCAAGCTTTTATCGGATGACCAGAAGGAGCACTGGGTCAATGTTTGTCGAGACTTGCTAGAGAAGATCAGAGAAGATCCAGAGTTTGTTGGCCGAGTCATCGCAGGAGACGAGACTTGGGTCTTCCAGTAAAACCCTGAAAGCAAGAGACAGAGCCTGCAGTGGAAGACTTGACTGTCACCCAGACCCAAGAAGGCACGCATGTCCAAATCAAAGATCAAGGTAATGCTGATTGCATTCTTTGACCACAAGGGAGTGGCCCATCATGAGTTTGTGCCTGAGGGTCAGACAGTCAACCAGCACTTCTACCAGCAGGTCCTCAATCACCTCCATGATCGGGTTCGGTGCAGCAGGGGGGCTCTGTGGAGAGACACGTCATGGCTGCTCCACCACGACAACACGCCCGCACACACCGCACTCAGTGTGAGGTAGTTGTTGACCATCAAACAGATCACAGCTCTCGACTATCCTCCTTATTCCCCAGATCTCACACTGTGTGACTTCTGGCTCTTCTTCAGGCTGAAAACTGTGCTCAAAGGACTCATTTTGCCTCTGTAGAAGATATCAAGGCCACTGTGACCATCACCACTATGCCAAGGAGGATTTTTGAAAAACATTTTGATATTCCAATGGCTGGGAATGCACAAAATTCCTGGTCATGGGAAGGCATGAAAAATTTCATGAGAAATGTAGCTACTCATACAGATAAACAGGAGATGTAGTTAAACGCAAAGTGATTGCTATTACTAAGGGGTATGTTTACTAAAACCCCGTTAGGTGCGCGCCGTGCTATTGTGCGGGATGTCATATAAGGAGTGGGCATTTCAGTCTGAAAAAGCAAACCGGGATTAATCATGCGCTAATGTGCGCTGTGCGCGCCGTGCACATTAGCGCATGAGAAAATTGCATGGGAAGCATAAGTGGCGCGCTGATGTACATGCACAGGAACAGAGCCACAGTACAATGGTGAAGACACTGACTGATGGTGCAGGGATCATGGGTTCAATCCCCCACTGTGCCCAATAAATAAGGCTGGCTGAGGCATTACCTGTTAAAGGAAATTTTGCAGTCTGAGGCATATGAATTTTATTTTAATTACTGCTACTAGCAAACGCACTCTGAAAGCACTGTAACATAAGGCGCCCCATAAGGTACCCAGAGGGCACATTTTAAAGTGCACTGTCCGCCAAGACACCCTACAATGTTGCTTATAGGGCGCTTTATAGGGTGCCGTAAGAGGTACTGCAAGGTCACAGCACTGTTTTTGATGGCAGCACTGTGCAGTTTAAGGAATGAAAATCATAAGTAGGTGCGCTGACCTGCAAGGAGGAGCAGTAGTGTAGCACAATGGTTAAGACACTGACCAATGATGCAGGAGTCATGGGCTCAATCCCCCACTGTGCCTAATGAAGAAGAATGGCTGAGGCATTACCTGTTATAGGTAATATTGCTGAAGGGGGCATTTTATTTTTATTTTAATTAGTGCTGCCAGCAAACACACCCTCAAAGTATTGTAACATAAGGTGCTGCATAAGGCGCCTCATAGGGTACCACAGAGGGCACATTTTAAAGTGCACTGTCCGCCACGGCACCCTACAATGTTGCTGAAAGGGTGGCCTATAGGGCACCATATAGGGTGCCCTATGAGGCACAGCAAGGTCATAGCACTGTGTTTGATGGCAGCACTGTGCATTTAAACGCATGGAAATCTGAAGTAGGTGCGCTGACATGCAAGGAGGAACAGCTCGCCATGAACGCTGCAGCAAGGGTCCTCCATGGAGCCTCCAGGAGTGACCATGTGACGCCTCTGCTGATACAGTTACATTGGCTACCCATCCAGGCTAGAATTGTTTTCAAGACCTTATTACTCACCTTTAAAGCTGTTAACAAGCTCTCCTCTGCATCCCTAACTGCCCTCATCCATACCACATCCCCAAATAGAGCAAGATGATCCACGGCTATAAACTTTCTAAAAGTCCCGAAAGCTCTAACAGATTGTACCACATCTACAGCCAACAGGGCCTTTAGTCTCAGTGCGCCAAGATGCTGGAATGCATTACCCCCTGGTATCTGGGCTATCAAAAGCCTAACACAGTTTAGGAAGGCCCTCAAATTCCACCTTTTCAACAAGTACCTCATAGAGTCCAACGACACCCCATAGAGCCCAACAATACAATTCGCTAAGCAAATACACGGTATCTCAACAACAAATCCAAGACAGATACTCTAACCTTAATGATGCATATGTTTCCATGAAAGCCTGTTCATATGTCTCTATGTAGCAAGTTTTGTAAATAGTTTACCCCTGTTATCCAAGTTTTTTGCCCTGTTATCTGTAAACTCATACGTGTTAACTGTATTGAGCTTTTCTGTTCCATGTAAACCGCGCTGATGCTGAATAGTGCGGTATATAAGAAACTGTAAATAAATAAATAAAAATAAATAACAGCAGTGTAGCACAATGGTTAAGGCACTGACTGCTGATACAGGGGTCATGAGTTTGCTCCCCAGTGTGCCTAATATGTAAGGCTGGCTGAGGCATCAGCTTTGCAATGTATGTATTGTTTCCTGCAGCACTTTATTTGTATTTTATTAATTGCTGCCAGCAAACACGCCCTCACGTGCCGTAACTGAAGGTGCCGCATAAGGCACCCTATAAGGCACTCCATAGGGCACATTATAAAGTGCACTGTCCGCCACAGCACCCTAAAATGTCCCCTATAGGGCACCCTGTAAGTCGCTCCACAGGATAACGTATAGTGCACCTTATATGGACGGTAACCATAAGGTGCCCTATAGGGCGCCCTATAAAGCGCCCTATAAAGCGCCCTCTGAGGCACCTTATGGGTACAGTACGCTGAGAGTGTTTTTGCTGACAGCAATAATGTACATTAAAAAGAGATAATGCTTTGGAAAGCCCTATCAAATAACCCCACTGTGGATTTGAACCCATGACCTCTGGCTCCACAGGCAGTGAAGTAACCAGTGGGCTACAGCTCTAAAGCTACTAGCAAGCCCCTGGCTGGCTGCAGAGGGACTGCACGTCACCACACAGACAGTCTGCTGTGGTCACCAGGATAGGGTTAGCCCACCCGTACCCATGCTGCACTGCACATACAAATCAGCTGTCCACAGATGAACACAAGATGGGGTATGCATCCCCACAGCACCTCGGCATGGTAGGGGGAACTGACCATGTGCACCCCCACAGCACCTCGGCCTGGTAGGGGGTACTGACCGTGTGTTTTACTGGCACAGAGTAGCTACACACCGTCACATTGTGCGGGTACTGTGCTCACCCTGAGGGTGCGGTGAGGCGCCCAGCACCAGGTCCACAGCACCTTCCATGGCAGAAATAGGCCATGCTGCAGGTCCCCAGCAATGCTAATGTGGGAGATAGGTAGTTTCTGCAGACACACCTTGGATATAATCTGTATGTCTCAGTCAGGTGTAGCCCCTATGGACCCCTAGGAGAATAATGTACCACCACCCTCCTCCTCCTCCAGGGCTGAGGGTGGTAAACAGGGTCTCCCATCAACAGATCCACACTCTACCTCCCTGCAATGGTGGCAGTAGAGGGGACCATCAACCCCGGTCCTGCTGGGGAACAGATACCAACAGGGCAGTCAATGCAGCTCTGTACACATCCATAACACAATAGCAGACAGACATTAGGCCTGGATATGCTAAGCTGCACCCCACCACTATCTGATATGCTCCTGCAGCAAGCCTTCAGCCGCTGCACCCTGCAAGGCGCTCCATCAAGACACATACCAGCTGCAAACAGTCTGCTAGCTAGTCCATAGTGCATGTCCCTGGTGGAAATGCATGCACCCAGAACTGGGATGTCGGCATACACAACAAGCAGATAAGTCAGTGACTGGGCCCCAAAAGGAAACCCATAAATATCACATGAGAGAAATACTATATAGCACTATGGGGGTGCCTAGCCATGCCGTGGTCACTGCACAGTCAGGGTGTGAGTGATCTCCCAGCAGGACATGCTGTGGCCACCCTGTCTGTGTAGGTGGTGGCCGGGCACTACAATGTCCCAGCCATTGCCCTATGCCCTGTGCAGATGCATCCTGGCCAGGCCACCCTGTCCGGGCTATACCCATGGTGCCTTGCTCCTCATTATGCACATTGGCAGGCCAATACTGGCAACAGTGCTGGCAGTGTGGGCTGTGGAGGGTGTTTGCAGCCACCACACACTGGATAGACAGACACACCTATGCCAGCATTGTGCTACTATAGAGGAGTTTAGCCGCCCTGGCCACCACACCAGTCCTGGGCACAGTACAGGCATGGATATGGTACGCAATACTGTTGGGGGTCACTCCCCAGGGTGGTAAACACTGTCAGAAACCAGACCTGAAGCACACACCACAGACATCAGAAAGATTGCTATGATGGAGCTCAATCAGCAAACTGTGCTTAACGTAGGAATTGCTATCTGCCAGTAATCATAGCAAACGTTTGATAGCTGTGTACCGTATACCCAGGTGTAGGGTGGCATTGCTAAGGTATGCAAGTGCTATTATTGGGAGATGTATGCAGGGCCCAATGTCCTGCCTCTCCAAGAGGCATTGGTCAATGGGGCCTGTGAGTGTGGGTGTGGGTGTGTCTGCCCCTGTTGGCTGCTGCTTTACGGCAGAGGTTCCCAACTCCAGTCCTGGTGTGCCAAACACTGTTCGGGTTTTCATGCTGTCCCTCATGAATATGCATGAGCTACATCTGCATACCATGGGGGTGGTGCATAGATATGCAGCACAGGCATCTTTATTAGAGGCAACATGGAACCTGAATGGTGTTTGGCCCTCCAGGACTGCATTTGGGAGACTCTGCTCTAGGTAATGCACCTGTTTATGGTGTCAGTGCTCGGTGGTGTAAAATATAGGCATATTAACCATGCGTATGTTCTCTGCAATAAAGGTTTGTCCTTACTATCACGGTTTAGTTGTGGGAAAAATATGTGGACTGGATTGGCAGTAGCCCCAGCTGGGCTTTGAACCTGTGACCTTCTGTTCTTGCACACACTGTCTGTGTGCACTGCACCACTGTGTTGCCACAGATATGCTGCATTCCCTGGGGAGTCCATGACTGTACATCCTACAGGGCCTGTTTGTTGCAGTGCATGGCACCCACCTGGACAGGGCTAGGCCATGGTCTGCTGTTGCCACCAGCTGCTGCCACCTCCACCACCAGTATCGCTCCATCCTTAGATTGGAGACAGCATAAACCCTGAAGGATTTGTGGCCCTCCAGGACTGCATTTGGGGGAATCTGCTCTAGGTAATGTGCATGTTTCTGGTGTCTGTGCTCTGTAGGGTAAAATAGAGGTGTTTGAGCCATGCTTATGTTCTCTGCAATAAAGGTTCGTCTTTACTATCACGATATAGTTGTGGGTAAAATATGGGGACTGGATTGACAGGAGCCCCAGCTGGGGCTTGAACCTGTGACCTTCTGTCTCCAAACACACTGGTTGTGTGCACTGCACCACCATGTTGCCACAGAGACAGTGCATTCCCTGATGATACCATGTTTGTCCGGCAGGTCCTGTCTGCTGCAGTGCATTGCACCCACCTACACAGGGCTAGGCCATGGTCTGCTCTGGGCAGCTGCCACTGCCACCTCCACCTCCAGTACCCCTGTGCCACCATGCTGACATACCCTTCTGCTGGTGGTGCTGGTGGTACGCAGTCTCAGGCCATCCTGTGTGCGGGTAGGCGGCTGCCTATGGTGCGGGTTCTGGGGTAGGGGCGCCTGCATATCTGTCCGCACGTCCCCCAATCACCGCCTGCCAATGTTCGGTGCCCTTGGGGGTACGTGCTGGGTACTATCCCCTGTGACACTGTGCTAAACACTCTCGTGCCTATGTTGGGCCCTCATCAGTTGCTGTCTGGCTGCTGTTCAGTTTCAGCATTCCTAAGTGCCATCTAGGCATCTGCGTAGTCCGCACTGTGCCCCAGCTGCACCACAGCATGTGCCGCCTGCAGCCCTCTGTATCCCCTATCCCAGCATCTGTCCAGTTGCCCATTCCGTCCTGCCTGCCCTGCTGTTGTGGAACATGTGCATGCCATAGGTAACCTGTCCAATGGAGAGGGAAACCCTGATCAGTGCTATTTCACTGTGGGATCATTCACCTTGTATGGGGACGGAGCGTAGACCCTTCTAAAATTCATATTTATTTTTTGCGGCTTTCTTTGGAGTGTTTTTTGATGTTTACCATTACTATCACTATTGCCCAGCTTGATTATAATTTTTTAAAATTTTGTTGGGGTCATTTTCAATGTTTATTTGCACTTTTGTTCCGTGCACATGTATCACACTTATCACTGTTTTGTAGGTTTCCCTGGTTTTGCTGTACATTGCTGACAGAAATGGTTTCTCTTCCCTTTAAATCGGCTCTACTGCGAGGTTTTCACTCGCGGTATTTTTTAACTTGAATTTCAGCCCCGATCGTGTGCGGGGAGCCTCTCCCCTCCCACTCAATTGACCCCTTCTCTCCGCCCCTGGGGAGCCTTCCTCTGCCCTCCGGGAGCCTTTCCCCGCCTTTATCGCACAGTAGCGCGCCGCGCACATGAGCGTGCACTTTAGTGCACCGCGCACCTGTGCGGGGCACAAATACGCATCATTAGCGTGCACTAAGGTACCTTAGCACACGCTAATGTGCACCGCGCACATGAGCGCAGTTTAGTAAACATATCCTAAGTTTTTTGCAGATTAGTATATTCAGCCCAAGTCTTACTGCATGCAAGTAACTGTGAAATAACGCAAACCATATATAACCAAATTCTACCCATAATTGTTGTTTGAGCATACTGAAGCCAGTGGTGTCCCTGAGGATCAGAACTTTGCCACTACCAATTTGCCCATCACCAATTTTGAATATAAATCTCTGCAAATGTGAGAAACCTAAAACTATGTCATTTATTTTCTTTGGAGGGAGTAACAGGATCAGTTATTAAAGTCTGGCAACTCCTGCCATGATATAGTAGAAGCCTACGGGAGAGAGAAATAATTTCTGAAAGAAAATACTGCCTCCGATTGCTCGATGGTAAGAAAAAAAGATCATATTTTTTATTTCTTTCAAGGATACAACTTTTTAAAGACAATACCAAGATTAACAGCCTTTCCCTTAAAAATCATATGCCGTTTTCATACTCAGAATAACATTTTATTGCCTCATCCCCCTGTAGGTGGTAATAAAGCATCTGCAGAATTTGTGATGCAGAGAATGATGACTCTGCTGGGCTATCGATTAATCTGAGGTGAGATATAGCTGATGTGTTCTCGGTTTTGCAGTTCTCTGCGTATATCTTCAAATAGCTTCCATAGATGCTGGAAAGTAAAAGCATGCATGCATTTCTTGTCTTTAATGTTTATGTTTTACATTCTTAACTCTTTTTAAATACTTAAGAAAGCTGAATTCACGGAGCATTACAGAGCAAGGCAAATATAAAAACACAATCTATAATTCAATACATTTGCTAAAACATGTTTAAAACCAATTTGGTATATGTCTCATATTCACTGGTAGGAAAATCTAAATGAGGTATATACTGTAGTGGTGGCAATGAAACACATTACTAGGTTAAGAGACCGGCTATTTGCAATTTGCTTTTGCTTGAGATGTTATAGTCAGTAATTTTATCTTGACTAAGAATTTCCTCATACATAGCTTTAAGGCCCATAAGGGCTCATCTATTAACGTTTCTGTGAATTTTATGCCAGAATTATTGATGAAATCACCCAGTCATTTTCAAAGTGAAAAACACTGGCAGAAAATTTGACTTAAAGTGAAACTAGAGCAAGATTATAAGGGCCTGATCTTATAACAGGATGCCTATTTTAAGTCAATTTGATAAAGGAAACATAGGCATCTAAAATTCTTTATAAAAT
Organism: Ichthyophis bannanicus; assembly: GCA_033557465.1. Taxonomy (NCBI): domain Eukaryota; kingdom Metazoa; phylum Chordata; class Amphibia; order Gymnophiona; family Ichthyophiidae; genus Ichthyophis; species Ichthyophis bannanicus. The sequence goes on along the minus strand of CM066031.1, from coordinate 283,046,579 downwards.
AGACTCCCAGTCAGGACCGTACCTAGCCCTGTGCAAGCGGTGGGCCGCACAGGGCGCAAAGGCTTAAGGCAGGGCCAGCCCGTCCATTGAGCAAGAATGTTGTTTGCACAGGGCCCTGTGTTTCAGTGGGCTCTGCGCAAACAACATTCTGCATCAGCCCATAGATTAAAAAAAAAACAACTGGCTGCTGCTGCCGCTGCTGCCGCTGCTACCGTGGCAGCGGCAGAATCAAGCATCCTGCGGGGCCCCCTGCCTGGCAGAGCCCTCCTGGCATCAGCGGCAGCTTTCAGAGCAGCGAAGAGAGAGTTTCTCTCTCACGGCTCTGTTAAGACCGCTGGGGCTGATAGGACTTCTTGTTTACCTTAACCCCCTGCGGGCTTAACAGAGCTGCGAGAAAGGGAAACTCTCCCTTCGCGGCTCTGAAAAGCCCGCGCTTTGAGAGCTGATGCCGGGAGGGCTCTGCCAGGCAGGGAGGTCCCATGGGACGCTTGATTCTGTCGCTGCCATGGCGGCAGTGGCAGCAGCAGCCAGTTTTTTTTTTTTTTTAAATCTATGAGCTGATGGGGGGAGGGGGGGTTAAGCCTGGTATTGGGCTATGGGGGGATTAGGACTGGTAATGGGCTATGATGGGGGGCTAATACTGGAAGTGGGTTGATGGGGGGGTTATGACGAGTAATGGGCTATGGGGGGGCTAGGACTGGAAATGGACTGATGGGTTAGGACTGGAAGTGGGCTGATGGGGGTGTAGGACTGGTAATGGGCTATGGGGGGGGCTAAGACTGGAAATGGGCTGATGGGGGGGTTAGGAATGGTAATGGGCTATGGGGGGACTAAGACTGGAAATGGGCTGATGGGGGGGTTAGGACTGGTAATGGGCTATGGGGGGGTGACTAAGACTGGAAATGGGCTGATGGGAGGGTTAGGACTGGAAGTGGCCTGATTGGGGGGGTTAGTACTAGTAATGGACTATGGGTGGGGCTAAGACTGGAAATGGGCTGATGGGGGTTAGGATGTAATGGGCTATGGGGGGGGGGTTAAGACTGGAAATGGGCTGATGGGGGGTTAGGACAGGAAGTGGCCTGATTGGAGGGGTTTAGGACTGGTAATGGGCTATGAGGGGGCTATGACTGGTAAGGGGCTGGGGGGGTTGCTAGGACTGGAAAAGGGCTGAGTGGAAGGGGGGCTTGAACTGCAAATAGCTGATGGGGACGGGGGCTTGGAATGGAAATGGTCTGAGTGGAAGGGGAACTTGATCTGCAAATAGCTGATGGGGAGGGGGGCTTGGAATGGAAATGGGCTGTGAGGGGAGGGAGCTAGGACTGGAAATGGGCTGAGTGGGGGGGAGCTAGGACAGGAAATGGGCTGATGGAGGGGCTAGGATAGGACTGAAAATGGGCTGTTGGGGGGTGCTAAGATTGGAAATGGGCTGTGGTGGGGGCTTGGATTGAAATGGACTCATGGAGGGGCTAGAACTGGAAGTAGGCTCATGGGGGGGGGGGGGGGCCTGGATTGGAAATGGACTGAGTGGAGGGGAGCTAGGATTTGCTGTAAAAATCAGTCCACCAAGCAAAAAACAGCACACTGCCACACAAAAAAGCAGAGAAAGACCAGTCTGGAAAAATGGGCAGTCAGTTCACACAAAACTTTAATTAATCTTTAAAAAGGTGGCCAAACCCAACACAGGCCGTGTTTCGTATTGTACTTCGTCAGGGGTTATCAAGGCACACTCAGGGTTGTGTGATTGCACCACAAAAACACCACGGCAGGGTTCTAAAAGACTATAGGTATCACGTTGTTAGAATGCCATGATGTCAACCAAAACCTTAAATGTAAAATTTGCATAAAGGGCTACTATGCAATTGGCATTCCTTCACGCTGCTATTTTTGTCACCCGATGGTTGAAAATTAACCTGTCAGGTATTTTTATTTTATTTTACGTTTAAAGTTTTGGTTGACATTTTACCTTTCATAGATTCATAATTTCTACACATTTCTTTTAGTATTCGAATGGTTCCCTTGCAGGACACATTACAGTTTACGTTTCGGATTTCTCTGTGATAGGAGCGTACATCATGGCATTCTAACAACGTGATACCTATAGTCTTTTAGAACCCTGCCATGGTGTTTTTGTGGTGCAATCACACAACCCTGAGTGTGCCTTGATAACCCCTGACGAAGTACAATACGAAACACGGCCTGTGTTGGGTTTGGCCACCTTTTTAAAGATTAATTAAAGTTTTGTGTGAACTGACTGCCCATTTTTCCAGACTGGGGAGCTAGGATTTGACATGGGCTGATGGTGGGGCTAGGAAAGGACTAGAAATGGGCTGATGGGGGGCTGGGATTGGAAATGAGCTGATGGAGGGACTCGGATAGGACTGGAAATGGATAGGGGAGCTAGGACTAGAAATGGGCTGATGGTGTGGCTAGGATAGGATTGGAAATGGGCTGATGGGGGGCTAGGACTGGAAATGGGCTGATGCGGGGCCTAGAAGGGAGTGTATGCTGTGTGGGGCTGGAACTAGAAGGGAGCTGCTGTTGGGGGAGGATTGGAATGGGATGGACCTGGGAGAGTGAAATGGAGAGGGGAAAAATATTTTGTGTGGGAGGGAAGACAAATCTACAATTGGCCACATATTGGGAGAGTAAGTGGGGATTGAGGATGGAGGAGTAAAATTTGAGAGGATGAAATAGGAATGAGGAAATAGCAAAAGGAGAATGATTAGTATGTTAAAGCAGATGTAGAGAGAGAATGGAAAAACAACTAGAAGAGTGAAGAAAGGACAAATGGACAACAGACGATGGAGAGTTAGCAGAAGATACGAAGAAACCAGAAGAAAGGGGCTGGAGCAATTGCAACTGAAAAAAATGCACAAAAGGTAGAAAAATATCTCTTCATCTTGAATTTATTAACTGGAATATGTCAGCTCTGGGAAATGTGCATCATTAACGTCTGCGCTTTGTTTAGTACAAGAGGAAATTAATTTATAGTTTTATTTCTACAGTGTTGTTGTACATTCCAAGTTTGGCTTTTGGGGTTCCCATTTTAATTATTGTCTTCCTGTTTCTAAATTGTGATTCCTTGTTTGGTGATGGTCTATGTTCTGCATGTGTAACTGAGCTGAGGTATTCTGTTTTTGTAATTCCTATTTGACAGTGCCACTTGTTCTCTTTCCCCAGTAGGTCATGTATTGTTATTCTCTGAAATGTATTGGTTTAATATTTGCATTGTTGCCTTTTGATAGGTAGAGTATGGTGCTTTGTGAGTCCTGGTAGTGCTGTTAGGATATGGCAGGTTTGCTATTCGTTCTAAATGGGCAGTGTTTGTAGTAGTTCCTAATGTGCCTGGTGATTGTCACTGGATTATAGTAATGTAGAAATCTTTTAGTCTTTCTTTATCCATACACTCATTAAGAGGCATGTTTACTAAAGGTTAGTGTATGGTACATTATGCAAATGAGGTCCTTTATGCAAATGAGGTCCCACACTGAGTCTCCGCACATGGCCCTGCACCCCCCTTGGGCCGCTCCTGGCTTAAGGGGTGCATTTTGGCTGTCTGCCGTTGCCTGCTGCCGCCACTTTTTCTTCTCTCAGTGGCGGCAGGAAATGGGCAGACAGCCGAAATGCGCCCCTTAAGCCTTCTTGCGGCACGTTAAGCAGGTCTGGTCCTACCGGGGGGGACCAGACCTGATTAGCGTGCCGGTGACTTCCATATTGGGTGCACGCCTCTTCTATCCCACCCCCATAAAATGGCTAGATGGAGGTGCGTGGGAGGGGGGGGGGGTTGTACGCGCCCGGTGTGCGAGTCGCACAGGGTGCATTTCACGATCGGTACGGCCCTGCTCCCAGTCCCAGGCTGACATACACATTTATACATGCTCCAAAGCAGATGTAAATGTGTGTATGGACTCTATCAATGTACTTGTGCAGGTACATTACATCTCCACCCCTGCTCTGCCCAAACTTTGCTCCTGAGAATGCCTACACAGGCACACATACAGGCAAGCATCATCTTGCTGCATGCATATCACTAAGAAATTTTATAAAAGACCTCTGCTGTGGGTATAACAGGCTTTACATAGGGAAAACTTCAAAGCCTTTACCCATATTAATAAGATGTCTCAAAAATTGTCCACTCTCAATATGACTTAAAAGTTCATGTATTATGAAGAAATGCTTGGACTTCTAGCTGCTTTGAAAAGAGGCATTTGCAGAAGTGTATGTTTGCATTGGGGTATTATCTAACCCAGGCACATAGGGACCGTTTACTAAACTGCAGTAATACCACCACAATTTTTGATGCCTCGCAAGCAAGTGCAGGAGGAGAGAGGGCCTACCACTAACTCAAAGACAATGACACACCAGGGATGACCTTGCTTAGGAGGGTGGGAGAGGGGTAGGATTAGAACATTGTGCAAGCAGTATTATTTGGGAGTGGACCGCCTTGGGGGGGAGTCCTTGGCTTGATAGTAAGGTATCTTTCGGAGGAGGGTACTAAACACTGGGGTTTTGCTTGGAATGGGAGGTTTCCTTGTCTTGGGGAGATGTTTGATGGAGATTGTGATCAAGTGACCTTGCGTTCCTGTGAAGGATCAGAGTGGGAGGTATTGGCACACTGCAACTGCAGCTGATTGTTTCTTAAAACCTTCTGACCTCTGGGCCCATGTTCCCTGCTGAAGCAAGTAATACAGGAGCACCCATAGTACCTGCTCAGGCAAGTAATGCAGGAGCACCCACAGTACCTACTGAGGAAAGTAAGGCAGGATTGCCCACAGTCCCTCTTGAGGCAAGTACAGCAGGATCACCCACAGTACCTGCTGAGGAAAGTAATGCACAAGAACCCACAGTACCTGCTGAAGCAAGTAATGCAGGAGCACTCACAGTACCTGCTGAGGCAAGTAATGTAGGAGAATCCACAGTAGCCGCTGAGGCAAGTAATGCAGGAGCACCCACAGTCCCTGCTGAGACAGGTAGTGCACAAGAACCCACAGTGCCTGCTGAGGCAAGTAATGCAGGAGCACCCACAGTCCCCGGTGAGGCAAGTAATGCAGGTGAATCCACAGTCCTTGCTGAGGCAAGTAATACAGGAGCACCCACAGTCCCTGCTGAGGCAACTAATGCAGGAGCATGCACAGTCCCTGCTGAGGCAAGTAAGGCAGGAGGGCCTAAAGACCCTGCTGTGGCAAGTAATGCAGGAGAACCCACAATACCTGCTGAGTCCAGTAATGCAGGAGTACCCACAGTGCAAGTGTCAGCAAGTAATGTAGGAGCATCCACAATCCCTGCTGAGGCAAGCAAGACAGGAGCCCCCATAGTCCTTGCTGAGGTAAGTAATGCAGGAGCATGCATAGTACCTGCTGAGGCAACAACTGCAGGAGCACACACAGTACCTGCTGAGGCAAGTAAGGCAGGACCCTCTACAATCCCTGCTCAGGCAACTAATGCAGGAGCACCCACAATACCTGCTGAGGCAAGTAAAGCAGGAGCACCAACAGTCCCAGCTGAGGCAAGTAATCCAGGAGAACTCACAGTACTTGTTGAGGCAAGTAATGCAGGAGAGCCCACAGTCCCTGCTGAGGCAAGTAATGCAGGAGAATCCACAGTCCCTGCTGAGGCAAGTAATACAGGAGCACCCTCAGTACCTGCTAGAATCCTTTTATTGTAACCTTTATGTAAAATGATTGTCTGTAATGGTTTACCTATGTTATGTATCCCACCTTATTACTTCGATGTTTTGATTAAGCAGTGCATGTTTCCCTTGCTTTTGTATAACCTTTGTTTGTCTTTGTAACCGCTTTGATTGAAGGAAAAGGCGGTATAAAAAACTTGTTAAATAAATAAATAAGTAATGCTGGAGAACCCACAGTCCCTTCTGAGGCAAGTAATGCAGGAGAGCCCACAGTTCCTGCTGAAGGAAGTAATGTAGGAACTCTCACAGTAACTGCTGAGGCATGTAATGCAGGAGCAACCACAATACCTGCTGAGGCAAGTAAGGCAGGACCACCTACAATCCCTGCTGAGGTAAACAATGCAGGAGCATGCACAGTACCTGCTGAGGGAAGTACTGCAGAAGCACCCACAGTACCTGCTGAGGCAAGTAATGCAGGGGAACCCACAGTCCCTGCTGAGGCAAGTAATGTAGCAGCACCCACAGTACCTGCTGAGGCAAGTAAGGCAGGAGCATCTACAGTCCCTGCTGAGGCAAGTAATGCAGGAAAACCCAAAGTACTTGCTGAGGCAAGTAATGCAGGAGCACGCACAGTACCTGCTGAGGGAAGTAATGAAGGAGTGCCCACAGTCCCTGCTGTGGCAAGTCATGCAGGAGCTCTCAGAGTACCTGTTGCGGCAAGCAGGGATGTACCGAGCATGAATCGCATCCTGTGCAACTTGCCCATCAGGCAAGTCTCCCCCCCCCCCCGCACCTCCATCTAGCCACTCTCTGGAGGCCGACGGGAGAGAAGAGGCTCGCTTGATGTGGAGGTTGCTGGCGCGCTAAGCAGATCTGTCCTTCCCTCTTCTGATGCCGCGTCAGAGGAGGGAGGGAGCAGACCTGCTTAGCATGCTGTGAGAAGGGTTAAGGGGCACATTTCAGCTGTCTGCTGTTGCCTGCCACTGCTGAGAAAAGAAAAAGTGGCGGCGGCAGGTAATGGTAGACAGCTGAATTGCGCCCCTTAAGCCTTTGCGCCCTGTGTGGCCGCACTGCTCGCACCGGGCTAGGTACGGTCCTGTCAGCAAGTAATGTAGGAGCGTCCACAATGCCTACTGAGGCAAGTAAGGCAGGAGCCCCCATAGTCCTTGCTGAGGTAAGTAATGCAGGAGCACGCACAGTACCTGCTGAGGCAAATAATGCAGGAGCACCCACAGTCCCTGCTGAGGCAAGAACTGCAGGAGCACCCATAGTCCCTGCTGAGTCAATCAATGCAGGAGCACCTACAGTACCTGCTGAGGCAAGTAATACAGGAGCACCCACAGTCCCTGCTGAGGCAACTAATGCAGGAGCATGCACAGTCCCTGCTGAGGCAAGTAAGGCAGGAGGGCCTAAAGACCCTGCTGTGGCAAGTAATGCAGGAGAACCCACAATACCTGCTGAGTCCAGTAATGCAGGAGTACCCACAGTGCAAGTGTCAGCAAGTAATGTAGGAGCATCCACAATCCCTGCTGAGGCAAGCAAGACAGGAGCCCCCATAGTCCTTGCTGAGGTAAGTAATGCAGGAGCATGCATAGTACCTGCTGAGGCAACAACTGCAGGAGCACACACAGTACCTGCTGAGGCAAGTAAGGCAGGACCCTCTACAATCCCTGCTCAGGCAACTAATGCAGGAGCACCCACAATACCTGCTGAGGCAAGTAAGGCAGGAGCACCAACAGTCCCAGCTGAGGCAAGTAATCCAGGAGAACTCACAGTACTTGTTGAGGCAAGTAATGTAGGAGCATGCACAGTACCTGCTGAGGCAAGTAATGCAGGAACACCCACAGTCCCTGCTGAGGCAAGTAATGCAGGAGCACCCTCAGTACCTGCTGAGGCAAGTAATGCAGGAGAGCCCACAGTCCCTGCTGAGGCAAGTAATGCAGGAGAATCCACAGTCCCTGCTGAGGCAAGTAATACAGGAGAGCCCACAGTCCCTGCTAGAATCCTTTTATTGTAACCTTTATGTAAAATGATTGTCTGTAATGGTTTACCTATGTTATGTATCCCACCTTATTACTTCGATGTTTTGATTAAGCAGTGCATGTTTCCCTTGCTTTTGTATAACCTTTGTTTGTCTTTGTAACCGCTTTGATTGAAGGAAAAGGCGGTATAAAAAACTTGTTAAATAAATAAATAAGTAATGCTGGAGAACCCACAGTCCCTTCTGAGGCAAGTAATGCAGGAGAGCCCACAGTTCCTGCTGAAGGAAGTAATGTAGGAACTCTCACAGTAACTGCTGAGGCATGTAATGCAGGAGCAACCACAATACCTGCTGAGGCAAGTAAGGCAGGACCACCTACAATCCCTGCTGAGGTAAACAATGCAGGAGCATGCACAGTACCTGCTGAGGGAAGTACTGCAGAAGCACCCACAGTACCTGCTGAGGCAAGTAATGCAGGGGAACCCACAGTCCCTGCTGAGGCAAGTAATGTAGCAGCACCCACAGTACCTGCTGAGGCAAGTAAGGCAGGAGCATCTACAGTCCCTGCTGAGGCAAGTAATGCAGGAAAACCCAAAGTACTTGCTGAGGCAAGTAATGCAGGAGCACACACAGTACCTGCTGAGGGAAGTAATGAAGGAGTGCCCACAGTCCCTGCTGTGGCAAGTCATGCAGGAGCTCTCAGAGTACCTGTTGCGGCAAGCAGGGATGTACCGAGCATGAATCGCATCCTGTGCAACTTGCCCATCAGGCAAGTCCCCCCCCCCCCGCACCTCCATCTAGCCACTCTCTGGAGGCCGACGGGAGAGAAGAGGCTCGCTTGATGTGGAGGTTGCTGGCGCGCTAAGCAGATCTGTCCTTCCCTCTTCTGATGCCGCGTCAGAGGAGGGAGGGAGCAGACCTGCTTAGCATGCTGTGAGAAGGGTTAAGGGGCACATTTCAGCTGTCTGCTGTTGCCTGCCACTGCTGAGAAAAGAAAAAGTGGCGGCGGCAGGTAATGGCAGACAGCTGAATTGCGCCCCTTAAGCCTTTGCGCCCTGTGTGGCCGCACTGCTCGCACCGGGCTAGGTACGGTCCTGTCAGCAAGTAATGTAGGAGCGTCCACAATGCCTACTGAGGCAAGTAAGGCAGGAGCCCCCATAGTCCTTGCTGAGGTAAGTAATGCAGGAGCACGCACAGTACCTGCTGAGGCAAATAATGCAGGAGCACCCACAGTCCCTGCTGAGGCAAGAACTGCAGGAGCACCCATAGTCCCTGCTGAGTCAATCAATGCAGGAGCACCTACAGTACCTGCTGAGGCAAGTAATGCAGGTGTGCCCACAGTACCTGCTGAGGCAAGTAATGCAGGAGCGCCCACAGTACCTGCTTAGTCAGGGAATGTGTGCCCATTCTGTTAAGTTTCTGCGCCATGTCGTAAAGACACAACAGATGCTGGGCAAGTCCCCTGAATTTACCAAACTGGGTTTGTATTTTCCACACCTCAACCTTTGCAGTTAAGGTGCAATAAGAGTAAATATTGCAGTAAAAGGGCCTCCTTAAGTGTTCCATCAGAATTTTGCCTGCACAAAAGGTTCAAGCATTTACACACAATTTTGGCCCATGACAGTTTTCAAAGTGAAAGCCTTTATGTCATTTCACTTTGAAAACTGATACAAAAAATGGAAATAAAAAGTATCAACAGATTTTGTTCTATTGCAAGCAGTTTGAAAACTGCCCCTTAGGAGTATGTCATTCAATGGGACCTACAGTAGTTAAAAATAGTGCTTCTAACCATTAGTACAGATTAGGAACATGCAAGATCAAGATATATGATAAAGATCAAGTGGACCAACAGCCATTTCAACATGTACCTTATGATCAGGAACCATTGGTGATGAAAGAAGTCAAAGCAGCAATGAAAACCTTATGAAAGAACAAAACACCAGGCACTGATGGGATTCCCATTGAGTTATTACAGCAATCAGGAAATTTGGAAGACAAATCCATGGCCAGCTGACAGGAAAAGATCTGTGTTTATACCAATACTGAAGAAAGGTGACCCGACTGACTGTGGAAATTATCACACAATCACTCTGATCCCACATGCCAGCAAGATTCTACTCAAGATCATTCAGCAGAAACTACAACCATACCTGGAACGAGAACTGCCTGAAGTGCAAGCAGGAAAGGGAGAGGAATGAGAGACACTATCACGGATGTGAGATGGATCCTTGAAAAGACAAAAGAATATCAAAAGGATATCTATCTGTGTTTTATTGACTACAGCAAGGCTTTTGACTGTGTAAACCATGAGAAGCTCTGGGTCACATTAAGAAGCATGGGTATACCAGAACACCTGATCGTTCTCTTGCACAATCTTTACACTGATCATGAAGCAACAATTTGAAGGGAACTAGGAGAAACAGAATGGTTTAAAATCAGCAAAGGTGCACAAAAAGGCTGCATACTTTTCTCCTACCTATTTAATTTATATGCAGAACAAATCATCAGAGAAGCAGGACTGTATGAAGATAACAGAGGTGTGAAGATTGGAGAAAGACTCATCAACAACCTTCGCTATGCTGATGATACCACATTATTGGCTGAAAGTGAAGACGATTTGAAACATTTGCTTCTCAAGATCAAGGAATATAGTCTTAAAATGGATCTGCACCTTAATGTTAAGAAGACAAAGATCCTGTCAACTTGCAAAATGATTAAGTTCATCGTTGATGGAGAAGAAATTGAAATAGTTGACAACTGTAACCTACTTGGATCAACTATCAATAAAGAAGCAACACGCAGTCAAGAAATTAGATGATGCATTGCTCTTGGCAGAATGGCTATGAAGCACCTAGACAAGATTCTCAAGAGCATAGATGTCTCTCTCCATACAAAGATTCGACTTGTTCAAGCCATGGCATTTTCAGTGACATCATATGGATGTGAAAGTTGGACAGTGAAGAAAATAGACAGGAAGAAAATTGATGCCTTTGAATTATGGTGCTGGTGACAAATACTGCATATACTACGGACTGCCTGAAGAACAAACTAGTCAATACTAGAGGAGATCAAACCTAAGCTTTCTTTAGAAGCTCAGATAACAAGACTTTGACTTTCATAATTTGGACACATCATGCGAAGAGAGAGATCATTAGAGAAGGACATCATTCTTGGCAAGGTGGAAGGTCAACACAAAATAGGAAGACCAGCTATGAGATGGATCGATACAATAACAGCAGCTATGGGTGCCAGTCTGTCAACAATGAGCTGTCTGAATGAAGACTGAACACAGTTTGGGACAACTATCCAGAGGGTCTCCATGAGTCGACACCAACTTGACGGCACTTAACAACAACAAGTGAACATGCCTCTTAATGTTCTATATTTGTGTTGTTTTATGGGAATCTACTAAGTCTGAGTCACCAGGAGGCAGCATTGACTCAATGGCAAACACAATTAAGGGCCCTTTTGCTAAAGTGCACTGGGGTTTGTAGCTAAAGTGCATTTAGTGCTAAAACTAATGTGCATTAGTTGCAACCTCTGTGTGCTAAATACCGGTGGGGGGGGGGGGGGATGTCTAGCATGTTCATGGCAATTACCACACTGAATGGTACTCTAACACACACCACAGCAGCATGCACAATTACGTGGATGCATGAAACTCCACCTATTGAGGGGCATAAAATAAACCCACGCTAATTGCAAGGCTCACCATTAGCATGCAACATTTATCCCCTACTAACTGTGCAGTGTTCACCACACCCACTCTCTGCCCCAACGTATGATTCACAGTTAGTGGGGAAATTAGTTCATGCTAACTGTAGGCCCCATGCTTACAGCTACTGTACATCTCAGCACGTGCTTAACGCGCACCAAAAACCACACTACCTGTGAGACATACTTTAGTAAAAGGGCCCCTAAGTCATATTATGATATATTTTAAACATGTAGGATGTATGCAAGCAACTGTTCTGGTTACAAATACTGCTATTCTAACTGCCAAAGCCATAAGAGGGAAGAATAATGAATTTGATAGATAAGAAGTTGGAATGCTTAAGAACATAAGCGTTTGGGAGGGAATTGTGTGTATGATTTGGTTTTATTATTTTATTGTTTATTTTGTATCTGTTATAATATATGTTTTTATATACAGTTGAGAGTATAGTTGTATATGTTTTATATATGCTTAAATTTAAAAAAAAATGAATAAATAGGAAAAGTCATGCTGAGTCTAATCAAGGTCCATCGGGCCCACTATTCTGTCTCTGATAGTGGCCAGTCCAGGTCAAAAGTGCCCCTACAGATCCCAAAAAGTAGATATAATTTTTCATATCTCATGTCCAGGGATGAGCAAAGGTTATCCCAAATCTACCTGGCAAATAATTTTTAATGAATTTTTCCACAAGGAACTTGTCCAAACCTCTTTTGAATCCTTTTAAGTTAGTTGTCTTGACCACATCTTCCAGAAGGAGATGCCACAGTTTACGTGTTCAATGAATAACATTTGTTTCAATCAGCTGGTCACGAGTTTCATGGAGTGTCCTCTTTTTTTTGTGTGATTTGAAAGGTTAAACAACTATCCCTTATTTAACTGTCATGATCCCACTCATGATTTTAAAAACTTCTATCATATTCCATCTCAGACATCTTTGTCGAAGAGCACTAACTTGTTTAGACTTCTTCATAAGGGTGGTGTTCTAACCTCTTTATCACATTTGTCACCCTTCTCTGAACCTTTACTAGTTCCGCTATGTCCTCCTCAAGAGGGGACAATCAAAACTGCACACTATATTCAAGGTCTGGTTGCACTAAGGATCTGTGCAGAAAGATACATTTTAATTCTCCCATCTTATTTTTTAGACTTCTAGTATTCACATAGAGATATTTTAAAATCTATCCACAATCTGATGATTACCAGTATAACACTTCCCAGTAACATGCTGAAAGACAGGGACAAACCAAGTCCCTTGAGCCATGCAAATTAACTGTGCCAAAAACTGTCGAGGACTGATTCCTGGAAAGTGACATTGAAAAAAGCAAAAATGCTAAACAAATACTTCTGTTCTGTTTTTACTAAAGAAAATCCTGGAGAAGGGCCACCTGTGATTGACAAATATACAAATGGGGATGGAGTAGATGCTACACCATTCACAGAAGATGATGTGTTTGAACAGCTTGCAAAACTGAAAGTGGACAAGGCCATGGGACCTGATGAGGTACATCCCAGGATACAGAAGAACTCAGAGAGGTTCTGGCAGAATTTTTAAAGGATGTTTTAAATAGATCCTCGGAGACAGGAGAAGTTCCACAGAAATGGAGAAGGGCTGATGTGGTACCTCTTCACAAAAGTAGTAATAGGGAAGAAGTGGCAAACTACAGGCCAGTAAGCCTTACCTCAGTGGTGGGAAAAGTAATGGCGGTGTCTGAAAGAGAGAATAGTGGACTTTCTCAAAACCAATTGGCTGCATGATCTGAGGCAACATGGTTTTTACCAAAGGACGATCATACCAAACAAATCTGATTGAGTTCTTTGACTTGGTGATCAGAGAACTAGATCAAGGGCATGCAATGGATGTGATCTACTTAGATTTCAGCAAAGCCTTTGATACTGTTCCTTACAGGAGACTTACCAATAAACTGAACAGCCTGGGAATGGGTCCAAAGGTGGTGAACTGGATCAGAAATTGCTTGACTCTCAGACAACAGAAGGTGATAGTAAATGGAACTCACTCGGATGAAAGGAAGGTGAGTAGCGGCATTTCCAAGAATCAGTCCTGGGGCCGGTATTGTTCAATGTATTTGTGAGTGAGTGATATTGCTGAAGGACTGAATGGAAAAGTCTGCCTTTTTGCAGATGACATGAAAATTTGCAACAGAGTGGACTCTCCTGAGGAGGTGGACAACATGAGGAAAGATCTACAAACACTGGAAGAATGGTCTAATGCTTGGCAGTTAAGATTTAATGTGAAGAAATGCAGTGTCTTGCACTTGGGATGCAGAAATCCAAGGGAATTGTATGCAATAGGGAGTGAGAGGTTGATGTGCACAGACCAGGAGAAGGACCCCAGAGTGACTGTTTCTGGGGATCTCAAGGTGGTGAAACAGTGTGACAAGGAGGTGGCCAAAGCCAGAAGGATGCTGGGTTGTATACAGAGAGGAATTACCAGCAAAAATGAGGAGGTATTAATGCCACTGTAAAAGTTGCTGTTGAGGCCTCATTTTGAATATTATGTTCAGTTTTGGAGACCGAATCTCACAAAGGATATAAAAAGACTTGAAACAGTTCAGAGGAAGGTGACCAAATGATTTGGAGTCTGCACCAGAAGATGAATGAGAAGAGACTTGAAGACCTAAATATGTATATGCTAGAGGAGAGGAGGGACAGGGAAGATATGATACAGATCTTGAAATACTTAAAGGGTATTAATGAAGAAACAAACCTTTTTCAAAAATGGAGAAGCTATAAAATTAGAGGGCATAACATGAAGCTGCAAGGGGGTAAACTGAAAGGCAACATCAAGAAATACTTTTTCACTGAAAGGTGGTGGATGCTTGGAATGCCCTCCTGATGAAAGTGGTGGGGCAAATACAGTGACGGATTTCAAAATGGCATGGGGCAGACACAGTGGATTCCTTTATAGAAACAGGATAAAATAAAAATAAATGTAACTATTTCTTATATCTCAACAAATGGGGGTGACCTGCATGAAGCGGTGGGTACACCCCTAAACAAAGGTATGGAGAGCGGTGACCTGCACGGAGTGGCAGGTGCACCTACTCTTGCCACCTTGCTGGGCAAACTAGATGGACCATACTGGTCTTTATCTACCATCATATACTATGCTACTAGGTTACTATGTACAAATTTCCCAGTCAGATCCATATTTAAACAACTTGTGCTTGATAGAGTAGCTGATTAAGTGCGCGTGAATGAGCTAGTGAATTAAGCAAACTGTAACTGAAAAAAAATGCTCTTGCACTTCGGTTATTCTCTCTGTAACCAGTTTAAGATGCATGTTCTGCAATTGCCTACCCAGCAGGATGAGCTCCCTATTAAGCTTTTTACATATAAGAGAAACATAAGAAATAATTGCTCCTCTAAATACCATTTTGGCAGTTTCCCAAAATAAAAGTGGGGCAATTTAACAGCCTTGTGAGTTGTTGTTGTTAAGTGCCGTCGAGTCGGAGTCGACTCATGGCGACCCTCTGGATAGCTATCCTAAACTGTGTTCGGTCTTCAGTCAGGCGGCTCATTGTTGACAGACTGGTACCCGTAGCTGCTGTTATTGTATCGATCCATCTCATTGCTGGCCTTCCTCTTTTGCGTTGACCTTCTATCTTGCCAAGCATAATGTCTTTCTCTAATGATCTCTCTTTTCGCATGATGTGTCCAAAGTATGAAAGTCGAAGTCTTGTCATCTGAGCTTCTAAAGAAAGCTTAGGTTTGATCTCCTCTAGTACCGACTGGTTTGTTCTTCGGGCAGTCCATGGTATACACAGTATTCGCCGCCAGCACCATAATTCAAAGGCATCAATTTTCTTCCTGTCTGTCTTTTTCACTGTCCAGCTTTCACATCCATATGATGTTATTGAAAATACCATGGCTTGAACAAGTCGAATCTTTGTATGGAGAGAGACATCTCTGCTCTTGAGAATCTTATCTAGGTCTTTCATAGCCATTCTGCCAAGAGCAATGCGTCGTCTGATTTCTTGACTGCTTGTTGCTTCTTTATTGATAGTTGATCCAAGTAGGTTAAAGTTGTTCACAATTTCAATTTCTTCTCCTTCAACGATGAACCTGTTGATTATGCCAGTTGTCATGATCTTTGTCTTCTTTACATTAAGGTGCAGGCCCATTTTGAGACTATGTTCTTTGATTGTGAGAAGCAAATGTTTCAGATCATCTTCACTTTCAGCCAGTAATGTGGTATCATCAGCATAGCGAAGGTTGTTGATGAGTCTTCCACCAATCTTCACACCTCTGTTGTGTTCATACAATCCTGCTTCTCTGATGATTTGTTCTGCATATAAATTAAACAGGTAGGGGGAAAGTATGCAGCCTTGTCTTACACCTTTGCTTATTTTAAACCATTCTGTTTCTCCTTGTTCTGTTCGAACTGTTGCTTCTTGATCAATGTACAGATTGCGCAAGAGAACGATCAGGTGTTCTGGTATACCCATGCTTCTTAATGTGGCCCAGAGTTGCTCATGGTTTACACAGTCAAAAGCCTTGCTATAGTCGATAAAGCACAAATAGATATCCTTTTGGTATTCTTTAGTCTTTTCAAGGATCCATCTCACATCCGCAATGATGTCTCTCGTTCCTCGCCCTTTCCTGAACCCTGTTTGCACTTCAGGTACTTCTTGTTCCAGGTATGGTTGTAGTCTCTTTTGAATAATCTTCAGTAGAATCTTGCTGGCATGTGGGATCAGAGCGATTGTGTGATAATTTCCACAGTCAGTTGGATCACCTTTCTTTAGTATTGGTATAAACACAGATCTTTTCCAGTCAGTTGGCCATGATGTTGTCTTCCATATTTCTTGGCAGAGCCTTGTGAGTACGGTAACAGCTGCATCAGATTGCTGCAATACTTCTATGGGAATGCTATCAATGCCTGGTGCTTTGTTCTTTGATAAGGCTTTCAATGCTGCTTCAACTTCTTCTTTCATCACCAATGGTTCCCGATCATAAGGTACAGGTTGAAAGGGCTGTTGGTCCACTTGATCTTTATCATATAAAAACTCTGTATATTCCTTCCACCTTTTCTTGATCTTCTCAGCATCATTCAACATAGAACCTTGAGCATCTTGTAACATTCCAATTCGAGGCTGGAACTTTTTCTTTAACTCTCGTAGCTTTAGGAAAGCCGATCTTGTTCTTCCTCTAATAGTTTCTGCTTCTATTTCCTTGCAAGTGTCATTGTAGTACTTTTCCTTGTCCTGTCTTGCTGCACATTGGAAATCTCTGTTGAGTTCTGCGATTGTCTTTCTTTCTCCTCTGGCTTTAGCTTCTCTACGTTTCTGGGCAATTTTCAGAGTTTCTTCCGTCATCCATTTTGGCCGTTTTTGCTTTTTCACCTTTTGTAGAGACTTCTCGCTTTCTTCCAACACAACCTTCTTGATGTTATTCCATAACTCTTCCGGAGCTCTGTCATTTGTATCTAAAGCAGCAAATCGATTTTGCAGGCAGTCTTTAAATTCCAGTGGTATATTCTCAAGGTCATATTTTGCTGCATTCATGAGTGGTTTGCTCTTTTTCAACTTTAGCTTGAGTTTGCATACTAGTAGTTGATGATCTGTACCACAGTCAGCTCCAGGTTTTGTCTTTGTTGATGTTACAGAGCTTTTCCATCGTTGACTTCCACATATGTAGTCAATTTGATTTTTATATAATCCATTCGGTGAAGTCCATGTGTACAGTCGCCGCTTGTGTTGCTGGAAGAAGGTGTTTGAGATGAATAGATCATTGGTCTTGCAGAATTCTATCAGTCTTTCTCCAGCTTCATTTCTGTTGCCAAGTCCATATTTTCCAACTACTTTGCCTTCTTCTTTGTTGCCAACCTTTGCGTTCCAGTCACCCATGACTATCAGGATATCCTGTTTGCATGTTCTGTCAATTTCAGCTTGTACTTGTTCATAGAACTCTTCAATTTCATTCTCTTCAGCAGCTGTTGTTGGGGCATATACTTGAATTATAGTTGTGTTGATAGGCAATCCTTGTAGACGAATAGAGATTAAGCGTTCGCTGACTGTATTGTATTTCATTACAGTTCTTGCAAGTTTCTTCTTTATTATAAATGCAACACCATTTCTTCTTTGTCTTTCATTTCCAGCATAGTAGACCATGTGATCATCTGATGCAAAGTGCCCCATGCCAGTCCATTTCAGTTCGCTGACACCCAACAGATCAAGTTGTACACGTTCCATTTCATTCTTGACGACCTCCAACTTCCCTTGGTTCATGCTTCGTACGTTCCTTGTTCCAATGTGTAAGACATCTTTACAGCTTCTGACTCTCATTTCATGCGCAGCTACATCAGCAGTCAGACTTCCCGAGGGCTTTGATCCAACCACATCATAAATGCTGGCTTTACTCTGAAAAGTCTTCAGCTCTTCCCCAGTAGCTAATTGAGTGCCTTCTGACCTGGGGGTCTCATCTTCCAGCACCATAGCACAATTTGTTTTGTTGTAACTATCCATTGGGTTTTCATGGCAAGATACAGAAGTAGATTGCCAGGCCTTTCTTCCGCGCAGTTTAAGTTTGGTGTTGTTGCCGTTGTCACAAAAATGTGATCCTCCGCCGTCAACACTGTCCCATTCTGCTGCTGCCCAGATGGGTGGTTTGTCTTGGTCTGGCACCTCAGCTGAGACCTGTCCATCTTGGGAGACCCTGCCAGTAGTTAAACTACCAATAGTTTAGCTCTCAGCATCACTGATGCATGCAAGCCCTCACAGCACGACAAGCTGCAAACCAAGTGAGCCAGGACGTTCTCTCTATATGCACTTGTATTATGGAATGCACTCTGGAAAGCACGCAAACTATCAATGACTTTAAGGTTTTCTGTAAAGAGCTAAAAACCTACCTATTTGATGACTATTACAAGGCTGATACTGCATAATTTATTTACATTCTCTTATATACTGTGCTATTCTGCATCAGTGTGGTTTACATTGAACAAACTGAAATTACATTGAACAGGGCATTATAACTTGGAGATAACTATTTTACAGGGAACATGGGCTATGGAGGGTTACGTGGCTTGCCCAAGACCACAAGGAGCACCTGTGGGATTAGAAACCCCAGTCCTTCTGGCCCAAGGTTACTGTCTTCTAGTGGGATTTGAACCCCTGACCTTCTGGCCTGAAGTACCTTGCCCCAACCACTAGGCCACTCCTCCACTCCATAATGTCTAAAGATGCTGTAATAGGCTGCAAATGTGTTTGAAGCAATATTGTCATCATATCCATAAATTGTATTTGTTGATAACTGTGCATGTTCATTATGACCTGTTTTGCCCTTAGTGATAAAGCAGGTTATAAGTTATGCAAATAAATACATGTTCTTTATTAAAATCAACAAACTTGTCCCACTGAGTATGCAAATATCCTGCAAACTGCAGATCATTGTTAAGTTCAAGTGGCATCCACCATAACTGACTTCAAAATGGCAAAACTCATATACCATAACTGCTGGAGCTTGAATTGAAATGCTTAACTGATTGATATCAACTGAGAACACCCTCAAAAGCAAACTATCGGACACTAACAAATAATCCAATCTGCTCTGGGGTGGATGTGCCCTAGATGGTGAAGAACCCAGCAAGTATCCAGCAGAGAAAATCAAGAGCACAAAGTCAACTACCTCCTCCCAACCAAAACACAGAGCCCCAAAACCTGATGCCCTATTCATCAGAGGGTCTGAAACACAATTAAACCTCCCCCCAACAAGCCTGGCATCCTGCCTCACAGAAGCTGAAACTTCTGTGAGGCAGGATGAAAGGGTACAAAATGAAAATCCTTGTTCTACCCAGGAAGTACATAAATGGAGATTAACAAAACCCTCTACAATAACGTTTCCGACAAGTTTGAAATATCTGCCTTCAACATCTCTTAGCACCTGCCCCTCTGCAATGGGAACCTGCTTGTGGATCAATATTGCTACTCCCACTCTGTGAGAGAGAGATGCTGAGGAAATGAAGCAGTGGCCTACCCATTTCTTTTGTAGCTTAGCATGCTCAGTATCAGAATGATGAGCTTCTTATAGTGGAGTTATTCCAGTTCCATGTTGGTGAAGACATTTAAGAACTTTATTGCGCTTAACTGGAGAACCTAAACCAGCTATACTCCAGGGGCCCGATATTGCATTGGGCAGAGCTAAGTGCCATAGCTGTGCAGCTCTGCCTGCTGATCCCTTAGCCCTAGATTTTCACTTCCACAGTGAGGGAAGTGAAAATCCGGGGTTCGCCGCACAGCCAGAAAGCTGCCGAGCCTAATGGGGTAGCAGCAGTTTTGGATGCTGCCCAGTTAGCCCCAGCACCTTAAACATAGACGAGAGTTTTCCTTGCCTATCTTTAAGGCACAGAACGCTAACTGGGCAGCATCCATA
Source organism: Ichthyophis bannanicus (assembly GCA_033557465.1). NCBI lineage: Eukaryota > Metazoa > Chordata > Amphibia > Gymnophiona > Ichthyophiidae > Ichthyophis > Ichthyophis bannanicus. The sequence goes on along the minus strand of CM066031.1, from coordinate 283,026,863 downwards.
ATCACTGCTACCTGGTTAGCACCATTCCCCATCTCTGCTCCACCCAGAATGCCCCAAACATGCCCCGATGATAACCAGATAGCATCAGGGCGCATAGGAGACTTAGGGGCATGTTTACTAAACTGCGGTAATGTTACAGACCGTGCATTATGTAACGTTAATGATCGTGAGGTAACGTTAACACGTGGTCTGTAACGTTAACGCGCATTAACGTTACTTCACGATCGTTAACGTTCCCGGCCACAGTAAACACCGCAGAGGGTGGAGAGAGTGTGGGGGGGGGGAAGGGGTCAATGGGAGGGGATTGGGCGGGGAGAGGCTCCCTGCACACTAACGTGCTGAACTGAAGGGCTGAATCCTACCGCGAATGAAAACCTGCCGTTAGAAGCACATTTGCAGGAGAGAGAAACCATATAAGTGTCAGCAATGTACAGCATAGACAGGGAGCCCAAGAAACGTGATAGTAGTGCTCCATGTCCAGCAACAGCATAGTGCCCAAGTATGAAAGGCCACTATGGCGATGGTGGAAGTGGGGCATAGGGGGCTGCAGGTGGGATATGTAGCGGGGGCAGCTGGGGCACAGGGTGGACTAGGCGGGCGCCTAGGTGGCACACAGGAACATAGAAACCGGAAATCATCATGACAGCAGCTGACGAAGTCCAAACACAATCCACCTACATCTACCTGGTCCACCCGAGCTAACAGTTACCAGGGCACTGACCTGACATCCCCCCAGCCAACCCTCCCCCAAGTGGAAGGGACAGACTATTGGTAGGCGGTGATGGGGGGGGAGATGCGAGGATGCTCATGTATGCCCCATGCCCCAGACTCCGCTCCCTAGGCGACCACCTACCCACACAGTGGATGCCCTGGGACTGCGCACTACCATCACCACCAGCATATGGTCATGTCAGCATGACAGGGGGGGTGCCCGTGCTGGAGGGGGTAGTGCCACCTCCCTGCAGTGGACCTAGGCCATGCCCTGTACCAGTACGTGATGTGTAGTACAACATAAAAGGTATGGCTGAGGAAATATACAGGTAGCCCCAAGGACCACCATGCATGTGTAGTGTAGTACACCCAGCCATTGTGTTCAGAAGCAGAGGGTCACAAGTTCAAGCCCCAGCTGTGGTTTCTGCAGAGCATGTCCCTATGTTTTACCATACAATAGCAACATATGCAAAGCCCAAAGCAGTGGTGAACAGGGGTACAAACACCCACTCATACAGGCTCCACAATCCAAAGATGCATGGAGAGTCAGGCTGTTGGCCCCAGCATTGAGCTGCAGTTATCACCAGAGCACTACTACTACCTCCTGCACAGTTTAGCAATATCGGCACTGTGATCAGGACCAGTGTGGCAGGCAGGGTTGCCAACCACCCCTATCTTTGCACAATACTGCAATAGGAGTGTGTGTGTGTATGTCTATCCATTGTTTTGTGGCTGCCCACACTTCACTGGGCCCACAATGTCCCACTGTTACCAGTGTTATCCTAAATATGTTCATAATGAGGAGCAAGATGTTGTGGGTATGGCCCGGACAGGGCGGATTGGCCAGGATGCATGTTCACATTGTGTGGGACAGTGGCTGGGACACTGTAGTGCCCGACCACCACCTGCATGGACAGGGTGGCCACAGCATGGCATGCTGGGAGGGCACTCACTCTGACCGAGCAGTGAACATGGCATGGCTAGGTTCCTACATAGCACGCTAGATTATCTGACTCCAGTGATACTTTTGTGTTGTCAGTGCTGGTGCCCCAATCTCTGAGATACCTGCTTGCTGCACATAGTTCCTCTGTGAACATGCACTATGGACTGGCTAGTAGACTGTCTGCAGCTAGACTGTGCATGGTCAGAGCACCTATATGGTGCAGTCTGACTGTGCTGTCTGATGACGACTGGCAGACAATGGTGTGAGACAGTTGGGGGTTTCCCAGAGTTACCCCATCTTTGCTGCTGTTCTGCCACTACCCCAGCCACAGGTATGGCTCTGGCCCACCAACCATAGAGGGCTGTCGTATACCAGCAGGATGGAGGTTGCTTCACAGGAGCTTGGGCACCTGTCCCTTATCTACAAAAAGGGTGATTATGAGCCCTTTGGGGTATGTAGTGTATACCACTTTGACCTATAAAGGTACTACTACACCAACCTCATGCAAGTCTGGAAACCCCTCTGCCCTGATAACAGGTGCCCATGTCAGCCAGACCCTAACACAGGGTACAAACTAATCTGGGTGGTGTTTGGTCCCAGAGGGCCACATGTGACTGCAGGATAAAGATGGACACCAAATTACCTTCAGCTGCACTGCAAGGAACACCTCTCACACACTGGTAGTGATGGGGATGTACAGCAGGGTCTATCTCTAGCACCACATGTACTGCGGACCTAGTGCTGGGCACCCATCCTATCCCTCAGGGAGAACACAGAACTTGCACAATGGCTGGGTCTGTAGCTACTCTGAGCCAGTATCATGCACTGTCAGTTCGTCTTTCCAAGCTGAGGTACCGGAGAGGTGCAGACCCCATTTGCTGATCAGCTGTAGACAGCTATTCAGCATGTGCATTGCATCATGGGTACTGGTGGGGTTACCCTATCCTGGCACTCAGAGCAGACAGTTTGTGCGGTGACCTGCAGTCCTTCTGTACCCAGACATTGCTGTGACATATACCATGGAGGTATAGCCTACTGGTTAATACAATGCCATTCTTGTCAGTGTTCATGGGTTCAGTTCCTCATTGTTCCCTCCTCTCATGCCTGTCCTACTCAAATAGTGTGCATGCCTGTAACAGTCATATTTTTTCAGATTTGTGCTGCCAGCCCATAATACCCTCACTACAATTGCCAACATTCCCTCGGTCCGTCTATCTGCGTCTGTCAGCTGTGTAGAGTCCTGCCTGCCTGTGCGGGCTGTCACCCCATGTCCTGCACTGCTACCCTTTCCTGCATTGTGCCTCTTCGTGCTTGCCTCACCTGTGCCTGATCTGCATGGCACCACCACTCCTCTGTCCACCCATCATTGTAACTATCCTGCCACCTCTACCTCCACTGGGGGACATGTATTCTCATTGTCTGCCACCAACTGTCTTTCCAGTACTTTACATTGCCAACACCCTGTGCTGTGGTACAGTTGCCTCCATCATGTTTGTCATCAGTACTGGCAGCCACATGGGATGCCCGCAGATATGGCAGGTCCAGCGGCTCCCAGCTCTCCCTCCTTCACTCACCTGTTCATTGCCTTTCCTGAGTGCTCTATTTAGTGTTAGGGCTACATCTGTCTCTGTTCCTCACAGGTCATGCATGTCATCCTGCAGCACCTTGCAGCCCTTAGGCCACACTAACCTAGGGCACCATGACCTTGTTAGGCCACCTTAACCTATGGTTCCGTAGCCCTGTGTGCCTTCTAAGGTGCCTTATCCAGGGGTGCCTAGTATGGCACTTAGCCTAAGGAGCCCTACTGTATAGGGCACCTTACAAAGCGCGTTATGAGACACCTTATAAGGCACCTTATAGGGCACCTAACAAGGCACCTTATAAAGCACCTTATAGGGCACCTTATAAGGCACCTTATAGAGCACCTTACAAGGCACCTTATAAGACACCTAACAAGGCACCTTATAAGGCACCTTATAAGCACCTTATAGGGCACCTAACAAGGCATCTTATAAGGCACCTTACTTATAAGGCACCTTACAAGCCTCTTTACAAGGCGCCTTATAAGGTGCCTTGTAAGGTGCCTTATGAGGCGCCTTGTAGCGCACATTAGTTTGTAATATGCGTTAGCTGATATGACTTGCTGTAACGATGCACTACCCACGCCTTTATATGGGCATCTGTACTTTTACCGCGGAACCTAACGTGAATGACATTACTGCAGTTTAGTAAACATATCCCTTAATCGGGATTTCCAAAGGCATTAGCTATGTAGGCGCCTTTGAAAATCCCTGATTAAGGCATTTACATGGTTAACATGGACTGTTAACCATGTAAATGTCTTCAAAAATTGGTCCCCAAGTTACTACTTTAGCTTACCCTCTTTAAAAAAAGAAAACATTGTTATATGCCCCATAACTAAACCCCCATCCATCCCTCTACTCATAACCAACCACACTTCTGCACGCTATTCAAAAACAATATACCCATAGCAAACCATCCCCCATGCAAACTCCTCCATTCCTACCTAGCTACATGCCAGCCTACCTTCCCCTTCCACCTCCCTCCCCACCAATCCCATTAACACCAACTAAAGTATACCCCCAACCACCCAAAATATCATACCCCACTCACACTCCTGAGAATCTGAAGATCTGATTGTATCCTAATAAAGGATCGGTCATCCCTAGCTGAAGCACACTGATTGCAGCCCATCCACACCCCTGCATTGTTAACCCCACAGAGCACCACACTTATGCTGCCATCTGTGCCGGTGATGTCACCTCCTCCAGAAATTTAATGACTTTTTATAATATTTGAGAACAACAACTGGACTGAACTGCATTATTGTAAGTGGAAGTGATAGAGTGGGTGATCCCGGGGCCAATGGTATCCCAGTTTTTGCTGGTCCAGTCCCAGAACCATGTAGTCTATAGACAGTAGACCTAAGCAAAGCAGTGGTGCTTCTCTTGAAATAAATGACCTGGGTCTCCCCTTAGAGAATTTGCAATCAGTGAGGGACTACAGACCCCAGGGACTACACATGGTTGAAAGTTTTTAACAACCTCAACTTCATATTGAAATTATATTCTGTACAACTATTGTATTTATGGAGGATTGCTAGCTATGTCAGCTTGTACAAAATGCGTCTCTCCACTTAATTGTAGAGTGAAAAAATCTCATCACATTTCTAATGCAATATCATCTTTACATTGGTTACTGGTTATATACAGGTGTCAATTTAAGAGTTTATGGCTGGCTTTTAGAGCTTTTTGTTTACAGATTGATAACGAGCTGTTTTCTCAAATGACAGCTGTTTTCTCAAATATACTTCAACACACAATCTGTAATCTTCTCAGTTGGATAGATTTGTTGTCCATCCTGTCTCATATCAGATAAAGGAAATAATATCTTGAGCTTTTTCCTTTCATGTGCCTGTTCTTTAAAATTCCTTACCATCATCTATTTTTACCAAAAAATATTTGTTCAGCTTTTAAAAGAAGCTAAAAACATAGGGGAGGATTTTCAGTGATGGTGGCCTGCACACTTAAAGCAGCTGACCGTTGCCGCTTAAACATTTGGCTAGATATTCAATGCTGGGGCCATATCTGGGGACCAGCATTGAATATCTGGTTGCCCAGATTGCAAAACCGGCTAAGTTAGGAGAGACATTCAGCTGTCCTAACTTTAGTCAGTTAGGTAACTGGGCAGCAGCTGTATATTGCCACTGCCTGGTTAACCCACAGTGGCACCCCTGCTCTGCATCCTGGAACACCCCAATGCATTCAGTGGCTCAAACCAAGGATATTCAGTGGCAATAACCGAGTTAATGGCATTGAATACCTGGCGAGTGGCATTTATGCAGTTTGAAGATCTGTAAACCACATATATGCCTTTGAATATCCCACCATACTTTCTTGAGCAAGCCTATAGATGATTTTAAGGGCCTCTTTTACTACAGTAGCACTTAGCTCAAGCTATCTGCCACACAGCCCATAGGAATAAAATGGCCACACAGTAGATAGCGCAACTGAGCTAATGGTTAACCTGGGCTATGTGCATCTAAGTCCCATTGAATAACATGGGACCTAGTGGCAGATAGCTCAGGTTAACCGTTAGCACGGTTTAGTAAACATATGTCTAAGGAGTATGTTTACTAAATGGCAGTAAGGAAACTCAAATTAACATGCAGTATGGACAGTGATAAGTGGTTAGTGTGCGGTAAGTGTGCTGGGCGTGTTGGAGGTATTCCGGCATTAAGGGTGGTATTGGACACGTAACGTTCGGTAACACGACAGTTGTCAAGCATGAATCTTAACGCAGGAAAGCCACTTGACAGTTGTCAAGCATGAACCTTAACACAGGAAAGTGACTGAAACGCTGAAAGGGGGGCAGGGGAACCATTGGAGAAAGTATGGATGAAAGAACAGATGGTAGCTGATTCACCTGATGTCTGGCTATGTGGAAGTATGTGTGATGAGCATGTTTGACCTACAGCAGGCCTGTGCTGTTGATTAGGTGAGATAGGCGGCTGCCTAGTGATTCTGGTCAGTGTGGATGTTGGCAGTGTCATGGGTGGATATTGGCGGCAGCGGAGTCAGTGGAGGGGTTGCAGCGGGGGGGGGGGGGGCTGCTGTGACAGGTGTGCAGTCCAAGGTGCTCCTGAAAGCCAACATCATTCCTTAAGCTATAATACAGGGTCTGTGAGGTGTGGGCATGTATCCAGAAGTACTGTCAGTGTGTGGCATTCCATAGGCCAGGACAGTGTCTAGGTGGAGGTAGCATGTTTCGGATGTAGGCAGCAAAGTGAGGCTTGTCCATGAGTGCTCATGTGGAACAGTCACAGGAGAGGTGTTCATGATATGGCTAACTGCTGCCAGTGACCCTTGATGGCCATGGTGGGGCAGCTTAGTGGCAAATACATGAATCCCCCTGATGGCCAAATAGTGGGTGCAGGACTGCGCCATGAATTTGTCAAGCAGAGAATTTTCAATGTGTGTGGTGGCTGGATATATGGGATCTTACTGGCCAAAAGCATTTGTGTGTGTGATCTGAAAGTAGCAGTGCCATGGGATACATGAAGCACCATTTGTATGGGTGGGACTGGTGCCTCAGCCTGTGCAACTGAAAGACAATACACCTGACAGAGTGGCATGATAGAAAAGGACAAGTTGAACCCATTTGCCCCATGTGGAGCGAGTAATGATGGCAGAACAGTGCAGGATATGGCTATGTAACAAGTATTGTGTGCCTGAATATACAATATATGTCCTCTTTATGTAAAGCTGGGAGATCACAATGACGGCACAACAGAAAATGCATCCATACCATTTGTCCCAGACATCCGCTGTGTATACATCACTGACCCACTGCAATGGACTGCAGCAGAGCCACTAAAACCATGCTCTCAGATGTCCATGATGAGGAATGTCATATTGGGCTACCCAAAGTGTGGCTATAACTCATAGAAATATAGAAGGATGATTGTCTTCAGGTCACAGCAGAGCCAAGACTGTGCAAGGTGGGCAAGTGATCTGAGTAGTACCTAGGCACAAAATAATCAAGTGGAAATCAAACCCTGGACTTTGACTATGGAGATATTGTGGCACCAACCAGTAGGTTACACCTCCACAGATGCAGAGAACCTGCAGGTCTCTGATCAAACTGTTTGCTGTGTGTGTCGGTATAGGTTGGGCCTTACACTACCCATGAGGCACTGCATATGCAAAACATAGGTCTGCAGCTGATGAACCAATGGAGAATGCACTGATCCAGCACATCAGCTCAATAAGACACACTGTGTGTGCTACATGCACATAACAACGGCATGCCATGCTGTAGAGTGGTTTCAGCTGTCACCCTGAGGGTGAGGATGGGTGCCCAGCACCTGGTCCACTAAACCTGAAATATTAGAGGCGGTCCACATCACTGCAGGTGTGTGGCAGCTATTGTCTGCAGCTTACTATGATTTTTCTCTTTGCTTCCTGCATGCATGTAGTATGCTGTAAGCAATAACTTAACCCTGTGTTCAGCCCATTTTGGACACTAACCTTCCAAATACAGTGCAGGTCAGTGCCCAGTATCACTATGCTGATGCCATAGACAGCTACTGCAGTGCAGGCATGGGGCTGCTACTACTGTCCTGCCACAACCCCAGTGAGTAAGCAATGAACCACTGCTGCCCTAACTATTGAAATCAACAATGGACCACAGCACATGCAGTAAGACTGCCCCTACAGCCCTTCAATGGGCTGTATCTACCATGCACAAACCAACTGTGGTTGGTCCACTGGTCAGCACTCACAGCATGTAGAGCGACCACAAGCATGCAGCATTTTGCTCAGAGATTGGCAGCACCAGACAGAGATTGTACCTACTTCATTAGAGTCAGATGTTGCAATAGCTCTATGTGGATACATAGCTGTGCCATGGTCACTTTTTGGTCATAGTGAGAGTGCCATCTCAGCATGACATGCTGTGGCCACCTAGGCAATGCATGTGGCAGACGGGCACAATGACGTCTCAGCCATTGACTCTACCATTGCGGCAGACATATCTAGATCAGTCTGGCTGTTTCAGGTGATACCCACGATCCTCTGCCTAGCGTTATTCACATTTTCAAACAAAGGCTGGGAACAACTAGGACAATGTGAGCCAAAGTGAAGTTCAGATAGCCACAGGACAAAGGGGAGCCATACACACACACAAGCATACACTCTTATTGGTGCACTGCGCAAAAGTGAGGTTGGTTATATAACACGAAACTCACTCCAATTAAAACAAAACTTGTTTCTTGATGTCAAAACAACAAATATGATTGTTTCCCAAAATAAAAATTAACAGCAATAGTGGAATGAAAAACACTCAAATGTGGCCAGCAAGGTCTCAGCTTTCCATGGGCAATGGCAAATATTATCAAGACACACGTCTAGATATTGCCACTTAACTTAAGCCTGGTAACATCAAGGACCTGCTGCCACCACCTTCCACATATACAAAACTTTTCAACAAAATGAATGATAAACAAGCAACCGCATCAGCCCCCAAAAGACACTTAGCTTTTAACATGAAATAATATTTAATATTTCATGTTAAAAGCTAAGTGTCTTTGGGGGGCTGATGCGGTTGCTTGTCCTTGATGTTATCGGGCTTAAGTTAAGTGGCAATATCTAGACGTGTGTCTTGATAATATTTGCCATTGCCCATGGAGAGCTGAGACCTTGCTGGCCACATTTGAGTGTTTTTCATTCCACTATTGCTGTTAATTTTTATTTTGGGAAACAATCATATTTGTGGTTTTGACATCAAGAAACAAGTTTTGTTTTAATTGGAGTGAGTTTCGTGTTATATTGCTATTTACACTCCACAACGTGACCTTAAGAACTGTTTAAAGTGAAGTTGGTTGGCATTCCTGACTGTTACTCTTGTCTCTATGTCAGCTCAAGGATTGATAACATGTGCAGGTGCTATTGGCATGCCTTAGCCTCACAGCACATTGTTACTGCCTGCTCAGTGTGCTATTAGCCTCCAACCAGCTGTGGATAGTGGAGCCTGTCAGTGCTGCTGGTGGGTATTTCCACCCTCGTTGGCTGCCCCCTTGGGGGCTGCACATGCTGGAGCTGTACCTGTACTGTTGGCTAAACCTTGTCCACAAGAACATACAATACAGAAACCCCTGTGGAGACCTGAAACTGTGATCCTTTATCCATATGGCAATAACAGCCCCGGTTGCTGACATACTTTCCTTTGGCTGGCCTTTTGCACATGCTGCAATCACATGGTGCACAGGACTAGGACAAGGTTTCTGTCTGCTGCAGGCTGTTGCCACTGCCCATACAACCACCACCACTACACCATGCAGACATGCCCAAGTACTGTAAGTGGTGGTGGTGCACAGTCCCAACATGTTAAACATGTGGGTTAGGTGGGAACCTTGGGCACAAGGCCTGGATGGGGGGAGGGGGTCAGAGGCACACATTGATGGACCATGGTCTAACCCAGTATGGCATATCTGCGGATCCTCTGTTCTTATGCCACTATGTGCCACCTCGGCAGCTGCCTGGTCCACATTGTACACCTGCACCTGCCACTGCATGACCAATGTGCCACTCCCTTTGCTCCATTGGCAGCATCAGCATGGTGCCCTTTCATACTTGTGCACAATGCTGCTGCTGCTAATGGAGCACTACTAACACTGACTTGGGCTCTCTTGTCATTTCATCACACTGCTCACATTTACATAGGCTCTCTCCCCTCTGCAGACACCCTTTCTGTGAGGTTTCACATGGCAGTATGGTTAAAGGCATAAAGGGGCTCTAAGGGGTGTTGCACAAGAGGCAGTAAAGGATCACACGGTGTTACCGCCCACTCTCTGTCCCTTCATGCCCACTCTCCGCCTCCTGTTTCCTTTATTCTGCAGGAGCCTTTTAAGCACGGAAACACGGCATTTTTGCTGCATTAAGGGGACATGTGCCATTACCATATGTAAATGGCACTTGCTCCCTTACTGCCATTTAGGAAACATACCCCTAAGTGTTAGCAAAAGGCGATTCAAGTGTCTTAGCAGACTTCATTTTACATCAGCTCTGATTTGGTCAGTATTTTCTGTCTTTTATGTTAACATATATTTTTATTTTATTTATTTATTTATTTATTTAACATCTTTTATATACCGCGCTATTTGTTGTCAGTGCGGTTTACATATAACAAAGGTTGCACTATAGTTATGTAAACTATTATATGTAACCTAATTTTATGAATGTATTTCTGTAATGTTTAGTATATAAGATTCTTAATAATAGAAACATAGAAACATGATGGCAGAAAAAGACCGCATGGCCTATCTGGACTGCCCTTCCCTATCAACTATTACAACAGTTCCCTTTTTTCTTTTAGAAATCCTCTGTGTTTGCCCCATGCTTTTTTGAATTTAGATACTGTCCTCATCTCTACCACCTCCACTGGGAGACTATTCCACGCATTTACCACCCTTTCCATAAGAAATATTTTTGCATATTACTCCTGAGTCTATCCCCTTTCACCCTCATCCTATGTCCCCTCATAGCAGAGCTTGCTTTCAATCGAAAGAGGTTCTCCTCATGTGCATGTATGCCATGGAGGTATTTAAACATCTAAATCATATCACCTCTATTCCGCCTTTCCTCTAAAATATACACATTAAGCTCCATAAGTCTGTCCTCATATGCTTTGTAACGAATACCACTAACCATTTTAGTAGCAACCCTCTGCACTGACTCCAACCTGTTTATATCCTTTTGAAGGTGTGGTCTCCAGAATTTGCCACAATACTCCAAATGAGGTCACACCAAAGACATATAGTGGCACTATCATCTCCTTTCTTCTGCTGGCCATTTCTCTCCCTATGCACCCAAACATCCTTCGAGCTTTCGTCATCGCCTTTTATAGCTGTTTAGCTACTTTAAGATCACCAGACACAATCACACCTAGGTCCCGCTCTTCTTTTGTGGACAGAAGTACTTCATCCCTTATACCATATCGCTCCCTTGGATTGCTGCAGCCCAAATGAATGACCTTGCATTTTTTAACATTAAATCTCAGCTGCCAAATTCTAGACCATTCTTCAAGCTTAACTAGATCCCTCATGTTATCTACACCTTCCTGGGTGTTTACTGTATTGCAGATTTTGGTATCATCCACAAAGAGGCAAACCTTACCCAACAGCCCTTCCGCAATATCACTAACAAAGATGTTAAAAAGAATCAGACCAAGGACAGATCCCTGTGGCATATCACTGGAAACCTCCTTCTCCTCAGAGCGAGCTCCATTTACTTGTACCCTTTGCTGCCTCCCACACAACCAATTTCTAACCCAAGCAGTAACTTAGAATGCAAATGTTTTTGTCCTTATGTTTATGTCATTTTGACAACCATACTGTCCTCTTTGTCATCTTATCTTTATTGAGGGATACTTTTACTAAGCACCACTAACTGGCCAACATAACTTAACACGCAGTCATCCCAGCTACTGCTAAAATGCACTTTAACTGGCATTCACGTGTTAATGTGGAGAATGGGCAGGTTAGAGGAAGAGTGTGGTTATGGATAGCAGTTTACTTAGTGCAGCAATTAGTACAGGTGTGCTTCACAACACTTCTATGGGTGTCATTAGGTACACCCACATTGTGCACTGCTCGTTACAGTGCTCAGTCACACCTTAAATGCCAGGAACATGCTGGTTGTGCTCCTGACAGTTAATGTGGAGGCTTTACACTTTACATGCATTTCTAACACACGTTAAGTGCAAACCCTTAGTGGACTTTAGTAAAAGGAGCACTTAGGGGTATGTTTACTAAACCATCTTAATGTGCGCTCTGCCACGTTATTGCATGATAAGGTACCTTATCACGCAATACTGGCGCTTTATCGGGCACAGAGGTACCTTAGCGCACGATAATGCGCGCAGCGGCGCAAATGAGCGCTGAGGGCGGAGAAATGCTCCCGGAGGGCGGAGTAAGGCTCCCTAGAGGCGGAGAGAGAGGGTCAATGGGTGGAGAATGGGAGGGGAGAGGCTCCCTGCACACTAATGCTGTGAAATTCGAGGCTGAAAACTAACGCCAGTGAAACCCTGGTGTTAGAGCTGATTTAAAGGGAAAAGAAACCATTTCCGTCAGCAATGTACAGCAAAACCAGGAAACCTACAAAAAGTGATAAGTGTGATACATGTGCACGGAACAAAAGGCCAAATAAATAGTGAAAATGACCAGCAGAAAATGTAATAAAAACATAACCACACTGGCCAGTAGTGATTTTAATGGGAAACATTAAAACACACTCCCAAGAAAGCTCCAAAAAAAAGATATGAATTTTGGAAGGGTCTATGCTCCGTCCCCATACAAGGTGAATGAGCCCACAGTGAAATTGCGCTGAGCAGGTTTTCCCTCTCCATAGGGCAGGTTTCCTATGGTGTGCACATGTTCTGCAACAGCAGGGCGGGCATGTCTGAACAGGCAACTGGACAGATGCTTGAAAAGGGGACATAGAGGGCTGCAGGCGGCAAATGCTGTGGGGCAGCTGGGCCACAGTGCGGACTAGGGTGATGCCTTGGTGGCCCATAGGACTGCTAAAACAGTAGTGCGGCCAGACAGCAACTGATGAGGGCCCAACATGGGCATGAGTGTGCTTTCCACAGTGTCACAGGGGATAGTTCCCAGCATGTACCCCCAAGGGCACAGAACATTGGCAGGCGGTGCTGGGGGGAAGTGTGGACAGCTATGCAGGCACCCCTACCCCAGAACACGCACCATAGGCAGCCACCTACCTGCACACTGGATGGCCTGAGACTGTGCTCCACCAGCACCACCAGCAGAAGGGCATGTCAGCAGGATGGCAGAGGGGTACTGGTGGTGGAGGGGGCTGTGGCAGCTGCCCAGAGCAGACCGTGGCCTAGCCCTGTGTAGGTGGGTGCCATGCACTGCAACAGACAGGCCCTGTATGACGAACAGTCATGGTATCACCAGGGAATGCACTATCTCTGTGGCAACACAGTGGTGCAGTGCACACAGCCAGTGTGTTCAGGAGCAGGAGGTCACAGGTTCAAGTCCCAGCTGTGGTTCCTGCAAACCCAGTCCCCATATTTTACCCTCTACTAAAACGTGCTGATACAGACAGAACCTTTATTGCAGATGACGTAGACATGCCCAAAACACCTACATTTTACCCTACAGAGCACAGACACCATAAACATGCGCATTACCTAGAGCAGAGTCTCCCAAATGCAGTCCTGGAGGGCTAAACACCATTCAGGTTCCATGCTGCCTCTAATAAATATGGCTGTGCTGCATTTCTATGCACCGCCTCCATGCTATGCAGATGTATCTCATGCATATTCATTAGGGACAGCATGAAAACCCAAACAGTGTTTGGCTCTCCAGGACTGGAGTTGGGAACCTCTGCCCTAGAGCAGCAGCCAACAGGGGCAGACACACCCGCACCAACAGGCTCCATTATCCGACACCTCCTTGAGAGGCAGGATTCAGGCCCTGCGTGCATCTCCCCATACTAGCACTTGCATACCTTAGCAATGCCACCCTAAACATGGGAAAACTGTACACAGCTATCAAAAGGTTGCTATGATAACTGGCAGATAGCAATTCCTACGTTAAGCACAATTGGCTGATTGAGCTGCATCATAGCAACCTTTCTGATGTCTGTGGAGTGTGCCTCAGGTCTGGTGTCTGACAGAGTGACCCCAACAGTATTGCGTACCATAGCCATGCCTGCACTGTGCCTAGGTCTGGTGTGGTGGCCAGGGCTGCCAAACACCTCTATAGTTGCACAATGCTGGCATAGGTGTGTGGAGTGTGTGTCTGTCTATCCAGTGTGTGGTGGCTGCCAACACCCTCCACAGCCCACACTGCTAGCATTGTTGCCAGTATTGGCCTGCCAATGTACATAATGAGGAGCAAGGTACTGTGGGAATAGCCTGGATAGGGTGGCCTGGCCTGGCTGCATCTGCACAGGGCATAGGGCAATGGCTCGGACATTGTAGTGCCTGGCCACTACCTGCACGGACAGGGTGGCCACAGCATGTCCTGCTGGTAGGTCACTCTCACCCTGACTGAGCAGTGACCACGGCATGGCTAGGTTCCCACATAGTGCTATATAGTATTTTTTTCATGTGATATTTATGGGTTCTCTTTTGGGGCCCAATCACTGACTTATCTGCTTGGTGAGTATGCTGACATTCCAGTTCTGGGTACATGCATCTTTTCCAGGAACATGCACTATGGACTAGCTAGCAGACTGTCTGCAGTTAGTATGTGTCTGGCTGGAACACCTTACAGGGTGCAGTGGCTGGAGGCTTGCTGCTGGAGAATGTCAGATAGTGGTGGGGGGCAGCTGAGTGTTTCCAGTCCTTCTGTCTGTCTTGTCTTATGGATGTGTACAGATCGGCATTGACTGTCCTGTAGGGTGTCTGTTCCCCAGCAGGAGTGGGGTTGATGGTCCCCTCTACTGCCACCATTGCAGGGAGTTAGAATGTGGATCTGTTGGTGGGAGATCATGTTTCCCACCCTGAGCCACAGAGGGTAGGGTGGGTTGGGTGGTGGTACATAATCTGCATATGGGTCCAAACACCCCCCCCCTTCACCTACATCATGTGACCATGGCGCCAACACAGGATATGCACTATTCTGGGTGCATCATAGGCCATAAGGGCTAGACATGACTGAGACATACAGATGTATCCTAGGTGTGTCTGCAGGAACTACCTATCACACATACGCTAGCACTGATGGGGACCTGCAGTATGGCATATATCAGCCATGAAAGGTGCTGTGGACCTGGTGCTGGGTGCCCCACCTCACCCTCAGGGTGAGCACTGTTCCCGCACAATGTGACGGTCTGTAACTACTCTGTGCCAGTAACACACACGGTCTGTACCCCCTACCAGGCTGAGGTGCTGTGGGGGTGCACACGGTCAGTTCCCCCTACCAGGCCGAGGTGCTGTGGGGGTGCATACCCCATCTTGTGATCATCTGTAGACTGCTGATGTGCATGTGCAGTGCTTCATGGGTACGGGTGGGTTAACCCTATCCTGGTAACCACAGCAGATAGTTTGTGTGGTGACCTGCAGTCCTTCTGTAGCCAGCCAGGGCTTGTTAGCAGCTATAGAGCTGTAACCCACTGGATACTTCACTGCTTGTGGAACCAGAGGTCATGGGTTCACACCCACGGTGGGGTTATTTGATAGGGCTGTCCAAGGCATTGTTGATTTTTAATGTACATTAGTGCTGCCAGCAAAAACACCTCGGAGTACTGTAGCCATAAGGTGCTTAATAGGGTGCCCCATAAGGCGCCTTGTAGGGCGCCGTATAAGACGCCCTATAAAGCACCTTCTACAGTGCCTTATAAGGTGTCCTATAAAGCGCCTTATAGGGTGCCCCTTACGGGACATTATAGGGTGCCTTGGCGGACAGTGCACTTTATAATGTGCCCTATGGAGTGCCTTATAGAGTGCCTTATGTGTCACCTTCGGTGATGGCACATGAGGGTGTGTTTGAAATATATATAACATGCCTCAAAAAGCAATACTTATACATAACAGCTAATTCCGCAGCCAGCCATATGTATTAGGCACACTGGGGGATCGAGGTCATGACCCCTGTACCATCAGTCAGTGTATTAACCATTAATCATTGGGCTACACCTCTGTTTCTGTGTTTGCATGTCTGCGCACCTACTTAAGATTACCACACGTTATTTATTTATTTATTTATTTTTATTTCTTATATACCGCGCTCTTTTAATCAGTGCGGTTTACAAATGAACAAAATTTAAACACAATGACACAATGACACAATGACGTTAACGTGCTTAGTGGCGTCTCGCCCAATAATGTGCGCAGCGCGCGTTATCGCGCGATATTCCCATTTTGCTACATTAAGACCGACACACCCACTCCTTTTATGGCAGCCTGCACACTATCGCCGGGCGCACGTTAAGACGGTTTAGTAAACATACCCCTTAATCTCATAGAGGATAATATTTAAATGTTTTTTCTAGCTAATGTTAAGCATCATTTTGCGTAAGACCTCAACATGGGAAATGAGACTGGGTCAGGATCACTGTTCCCTCTAAGCTGTGCGCGTGTGCGCGCGCACACACCTCGCCGAGCGAGCGCACATACTTTACAACAGAGCGCACAAAAATTACGGTTCTGATTCTGATAGAAAACGACACAGACGTCTTAAAATTTGAAAGTTGTTGTGCATTTACGGTTTTCACAAGTTCTACAATATTTTCTAGTGCAATCAATGTGGTGTACATACTGTATTCTGCCGTGTAGTCAAATTTTAAAGTATATAACTCCGAGTGTCGTTATGTGGCGCACAAAAATTTAACCTTCCTTCAAAAGCTGCACAGCTGATATTTTATGCGCACACAGCCTACGGAAAATTAGAGGGAACATTGGTCAGGATGTTCACATTTCCCTAGCATTTTAACAAATACTCTGCTGAATGCAATGCCTTTGCTAAAATACATGTGCATTTGCCAGACTGGACAGCGAGAGCAGTGATTTTACAAAACCCTATGTAGAATATAAAAGTGGCATTATTTGGCAGTTTCCTCATATAAGGGGCGATTTCCCTACTTCCATGTGTAAGTGCCGGCACGTAAACACGTAGCTGCTCAGTCTCACAAAACTGTACATATAAGAGGAGCAACTAACAAAGTTGCCAAAAAATTTTTAACACTTGAGGCAGAAATAAAATACAGGGATTAAGGATTTTTCCCCTTTGATCCCTCATTTACAGTCCTGGTGCCAAAGCCAAGAGGAAAATTTGCTTAAATATATATATATATATATTCCCATTGTAAAATGAGAAGTACACATAGGGGTATGTTTACTAAACTGCGGTAATGTCACTCGCGTTAGGTTCCATGGTAAAGGTACAGATGCCCATATAAAGGCATGGGCGCTGCATCATTACAGCAAGCTGTATCAGCTAACGCATGTTACAAGACACCTTAAACTAACATGCGTTACAAGGCGCCTTGTAAGGCACACTATAAGGTGCCTTATAAGGTGCCTCATAAGGTGCCCTATAGGGCTCCTTAGGCTAAGCGCTGTATTAGGCACCCCTAGAAAAAGCACCGTAGAAGGCACCCTGGGCTATGGAACCATAGGTTAAGGTGGCCTAACAAGGTTACAGTGCCCTAGGTTAGTGTGCCCTAGGGGCTGTAAGGTGCCTCAGGATGACATGCATGACCTGTGAGGAACAGAGACAGATGTAGCCCTAACACTAGATAGAGCACTGAGGAAAGGCAATGAACAGGTGAGTGAAGGAGGGAGAGCTGGGAGCCGCTGGACCTGCCATATCTGCGGGCATCCCATGTGGCTGTCAGTACTGATGACAAACATGGTGGGGGCAGCTGTACTATAGCACAGGGTGTTGGCAATGTAAAGTACTAGAAAGACAGTTGGTGGCAGACGATGGGAATACGTGTCCCCCAGTGGAGGTGGAGGTGGCAGGATCATTACAATGATGGGTGGACAGAGGAGTGGTGGTGCCATGCAGATCAGACACAGGTGAGGCAAGCATGAAGAGGTGCAATGCAGAAAAGGGTAACAGTGCAGGACATGGGGTGGCAGCCTGCACAGGCAGACAGGACTCTACACAGCTGAAAGACGCAGATAGACGGACCGAGGGAATGTTGCCAATTGTGGCGAGGGTATTATGGGCTGGAAGCACAGATCTGCAAAAATATGACTGTTACAGGCATGCGCACTATTTGAGTAGGACAGGCATGAGAGGAGGGAACAATGAGGAATTGAACCCATGAACACTGCAGAGAATGGCATTGTATTGACCAGTAGGCTATACCTCCGTGGTGTATGGCACAGCAATATCTGGGTACAGAAGGACTGCAGGTCACCGCACAAACTGTCCGCTCTGAGTGCCAGTACCCATGATGCAATGCACAATGCTGAATAGCAGTCTACAACTGATCACCAAATGGGGTCTGCACCTCTCCGGTACCTCAGCTTGGAAAGACAAACTGACAGTGCGTGATACTGGCACAGAGTAGCTACAGACCATGCCATTGTGCAGGTTCTGAGTTCTCTCTGAGGTATAGGATGGGTGCCCAGCACTTGGGCCGCAATACATTTGATGCTAGAGATAGGCTCTGCTGTACATTCCCCATCATTACCAGTGTGTGACAGGTGTTCCTTGCAGTGCAGCTGAAGGTAATTTGGTGTCCATCTTTATCCTGCATTCACATGTGGCCCTCTGGGACAGACACCACCCATATTAATGTGTACTCTGTGTTAGAGTCTGGCTGACATGGGCACCTATTATCATGGCAGAGGGGTTTCCAGACTTGCATGAGGTTTGTGTAGCAGTACATTTATAGGTCAAAGTGGTATACACTACATACCCCAAAGGGCTCACATTGCCCCTTTTGTGTAGGTAAGGAACAGAAGCCCCAGCCCCCATGAAGCAACCTCCATTCTGCTGGTATAAAACAGCTCTCCAGGGTTGGCGGGCCAGAGCCCTACCTGTGGCTGGGGTAGTGGCAGACCAGCAGCAATGATGGGGTAAGCTCTGGAAAATCCCAACTACCTCACATCATTGTCTACCAGTCACCAGCAGACAGCACAGTCAGACTGCACCTTATAGGTGTTCCAATCATGTGCAGTCTAGCTGGAGCCAGTCCATAATGCATGCTCACAGAAGAACTATGTGCACCAAGCAGGCATCTCAGTGATTGCAGTTCTAGCACTGGGAACACAAAAGTATCACTGGCAGAAAAAAAAAAAAGGTAGAGTGCTATGTGGCAACCTAGACATGCCATGGTCACTGCTCGGTCAGAGTGATTGCCCTCCTAGCATACCATGCTGTGGCCACCCTGTAGATGCAGGTGGTGGTTGGGCACTACAGTGTCACAACCATTGCCTCACATCCTGTGAAGATGCATCCTGGCCAATCCGCCCTGTCCGGGCCATACCCACAATACCTTGCTCCTCATTATGCACATATTCAGGTTAACACTGGTAACAGTGGGACATTGTGGGCCCCGTGAGGTGTGGGCAGCCACAAAATAATGGATAGACATACAAACACACACTCCTATTGCAGCATTGTGCAAAGATAGGGGTGGTTCGCAACCCTGCCTGCCACACTGATCCTGATCACAGTGCCGACAGCCTGACTCTCCATGTATCTTTGGATTGTGGAGCCTGTGTGAGTGGGTGTTTGTACCCCTGTTCGCTGCTGCTTTGGGCTTTGCACATGTTGCTGTTCTATCTGCATTGTAGGGTAAAACATAGGGACATGCTCTGCAGGAATCACAGCCGGGGCTTGAACTTGTGACCCTCTGCTTCTGAACACACTGGCTGGGTGTACTGCACCACACTGTTGCCATGGATGCATGGTGGTCCCTGGGGCTACCTGTACATTTCCTCAGCCAGACCTTTTATGTTGTACTGCACACCACGTACTGGTACAGGGCATGGCCTAGGTCCACTGCAGGCAGGTGCCACTGCGGCCTCCAGCACAGGCACACCCCCCCCCTGCCATGCTGACATGACCATATGCTGGCAGTGCTGGTAGTGCGCAGTCCCAGGGCATCCACTGTGTGGGTAGGTGGTCACCTAGGGAGCGGAGTTTGGGGCATGGGGCATACATGAACATCCTTGCATCCCCCCCCCCCCCATCATCGCCTACCAATAGTCTGTCCCTTCCGCTTGGGGGAGGGTTGGCTGGGGGGATGTCAGGTCAGTGCCCTGGCAACTGTTAGCTCAGGTGGACCAGGTAGATTAGGTGGATTGTGTTTGGCCTTTGTCAGCTGCTGTCAATCTGATTTCCGGTTTCTATGTTCCTATGTGACACCTAGGCACCCGCCTAGTCCATCCTGTTCCCCAGCTGCCCCCGCTACATTTCTCGCCTGCAGCGCCTATGCCCCACTTGCACCATCACCATAGTGGCCTTTCATACTTGGGCACTATGCTATTGCTGGAAATGGAGCACTACTATCACGTTCTTGGGCTTCCTGTCTATGCTGTACATTGCTGACACTTAAATGGTTTCTCTCTCCTGCAAATGTGCATCTAACGGCAGGTTTTCATTTGCAGTAGGATTCAGTCCTTCAGTTCAGCGCATTAGTGTGCAGGGAGCCTCTGCCCGCCAACTCCCGGCCCATTGACCCCTTCCCCCCGTCCGCTCTCCACCCTCTGCGGTGCTTACCGCGGCCAGGAATGTTAACGATCGTTAGGTAATGTTACCTATCAAAAGGCATCACCGCACATATTAAACCAGTACATCTCAGAGATTACCAATACATCTCTACTGGAGAAAGAGAACAAATGGCATTGTTAAATAGAAACTACATGAGCAGAATACCTTAGCTCTGTTACACAGGTAGAACATAGACCATCCCCAAACAAAGAACAAGGGATCACAATTTAGAAATAGGAAGTCAATAATTAAACTGGGAACCCCAAAAGCCAAACTTGGAATGTACACACTGGAGAAAAAAAATATAAATTAATATCCTCTTGTACTAAACAAAAACGCAAAAATGTTAGTTCTGCACATTTTCCAGAGCTGACAAATTCCAGTTAATAATTTCAAAATAAAAAAGTATTTTTTTACCTTTTGTTGTTTGGGCATTTTATTTTTCAGTTGCAATTGCTCCAGTCGCTTTCTTCTGGTTTCTTCATGTCTTCTGCTAACTCTCCATTGTCTGCTGTCCATTTGTCCTTTCTTCTCTCTTCTAGAGTTTTTTCCATTCTCTCTCTACATCATATAGGCAGTCAGAATTTACTGCGAAACAGATCACATCCTCTTTCGTTATAGAAACTGTATTCTGCTCAAAACAGCATACTAGTAATTGATGTGAAGCATAAAGATGAAGAAAAGATGCCATAAAGTTGTTTCTTGCCCTTAAGGGAGTGATAATTATAAACACAAGAAATATAGCACAGTTTGTCATTGTCCTGGATTATGCATATGAACATTTTCCTGGTGTGCTAAATGTCATCTGTGAAGGTGTTTTTATTTGTACAGAATTGTCTCAAGAGCAATTATTCTAAACCTGTGTTTTATTTTAATGTTATGTAACACCTACTCAGTCATACTTGTATATCTATATAGCAATATTTTTACCTGTATCCATTTATCTATATGAAGCTTATAAGGCAAAAAATTCTTTACACTGGCATTTCAAAAATTACATGCTATTAAACGTGATGTGTTAAAGGTTCTTTTGTTGAGTCAAACCCTTTCAGAAATAAAAACACAGTGTGGGCGATTCACAGTGCTATGAATTAAAGTACAAATTAAAACGGGCTTTTATCAATGGAATATGAACTTACAGATCATAATTATGCTGTCAGCATTTGCTTTTCAACAAACCATTATTTGTAGACAACGGCAGCCTTTCTAATTGAAAACTGAATGTTGTGACTTGTTAATAATGTGCAGTGAGAGTGTGAATTGTGCTTTTTCGTTGAGACTTAACATTATGGGACCTGCTGTTTACCATTCAGCACCTTCACTGATTTTATCCTTACAAAGGCCTTTATTAACTCTGCCATCTATCACTACGATAGCAACTTTAATGGCTGCTTAAAGAAGCAATTAGTTTCCCATCTAGGGTAAAAATGTGTCCTCGAATTTACTAGTATTTCCGAGCGACAGGGATATGTGAAAACCTTGCTACATGTTATCAGTTATGGTTCATTCTAAAATATTGATAATGATCATATAGATGGTAATTTTCATATTGCAAATATTCCTGCAAACTGCACTGGACTTTTTTTAACTCACGGGCTTTGCACACGTTTCCAAAGTGAAAGCACAAGCATAGGATCATTTTGTTAAAAACCTATTTTGCCTAATGAGATTAAAATTCCTGATTTTTCTGCATTCTCTATCCCTAAGCCTCCTACTGATGTCACCCTGCAGGACATTTGAAACATGGGGGTATGTTTACTAAACTGTGGTAACGTTACATACCGTGCGTTATGTAATGTTAACGATCGTTAGGTAGCATTAACACGTGGTATGTAACGTTAACACGCGTTAACATTACTTAATGATCGTTAATGTCCCTGGCCGCGGTAAACACCGCAGAAGGTGGAGAGAGGGCGGAGAGAAGGGGTCAATGGGCGGAGAGTGGGTGGGGAGAGGCCCCTTTCACACTAACGCGCTGAACTGAAGGGCTGAATCCTACCGCGAATGAAAACCTGCCGTTAGATGCACATTTGCAGGAGAGAAACGATTTAAGTGTCAGCAATGTACAGCCTAGGCAGGGAGCCCAAGAAATGTGATAGTAGTGCTCCATTTTCAGCAACACCATAGTGCCAAAGTATGAATGACCACTATGGCGATGGTGCAAATGGGGCATAGGGGGCGGCAGGCGGGACATGTAGCTTGGGCAGCTGGGGCATAGGGTGGACCAGGCGAGTGCCTAGGTGGCACATAGGAACATAGAAACCGGAAATCAGCAAGACAGCAGCTGACCAAGGCCAAACACAATCCACCTATATCTACCTGGTTCACCCTAGCCAATAGTTGCTAGGGCATTGACCTGACATCCCCCCAGCCATCCCGCCCCCATGTGGAAAGGACATAATATTGGTAGGCAGTGATGGGGGGGATGTGAGGATGTCCATGTATGGCCCCCCACCCCAGGATCCGCTCCCTAGGTGGGTGCCTACCTACACAGTGGATGGCCTGGGACTGCGCACTATCAGCACCGACAGCAAATGGCCATGTCAGCTTGGCAGGGGGGGGGTGTGCCCGTGCTGGAGGGGGCAGTGCCACCTCCCTGCAGTGGACCTAGGCCATGCCCTGCATCAGTATGTGGTGTGCAGTGCAACATATAAAGTCGGGCTGAGGAAAAGTACAGGTAGCCCCAGGGACTATTGTGCATCTGTGGCAACAGCGTGGTGCAGTACACCCAGCCAGTGTGTCCAGAAGCAGAGGGTCACAGGTACAAGCCCCAGCTGTGGTTCCTGCAGAGCATGTCCCTATGTTTTACCCTACAATGCAGATACAACAGCAACATGTGCAAAGCCCAAAGCAGCGGTGAACAGGGGTACAAACACCCACCTACACAGGCTCCACAATCCAAAGATGCATGGAGAGACAGACTGTTGGCCCCAGCATTGAGCTGAAGTTATCACCAGAGCACTACTACTACCCCCTGCACAGTTTAGCAGTGTTGGCACTGTGATCAGGACCAGTGTGGCAGGCAGGGTTGCCAACCACCCCTATCTTTGTACAATGCTGCAATAGGAGTGAGTGTGTGTGTATGTCTATCCATTGTTCTGTGGCTGCCCACCCTTCACTGGGCCCAAAATCTCCCACTGTTACCAGTGTTAGCCTGAATAGGTGCATAATGAGGAGCAAGGTATTTTGGGTATGGCCCGGACAGGGCAGATTGGCCAGGATGCATCTTCATAGGGTATGGGGCAATGGCTGGGACACTGTAGTGCCTGACCACCACCTGCATGGACAGGGTGGCCACAGCATGGCATGCTGGGAGGGCACTCACTCTGACCGAGCAGTGACCATGGCAGGTCTAGGTTCCCACATAGCACTCTACGCTATCTGTCTCCAATGATATATTTGTGTTCTCCAGTCCTGGGGTCCCCCAATCACTGAATTGCCTGCTTGCTGCACATGGTTCCTCTGTGAGCAGACTGTGCATGGTCAGAACACCTTTAAGGTCCAGTCTGACTGTGCTGTCTGCTGGTGACTGGCAGACAGTGGTGAGAGGCAGTTGGGGTTTTCCAGGCCTAACCCCAGCATTGCTGCTGTCTGCCCCAGTCATAGGTATGGCTCTGGCCCACCAACCCTGGAAGGCTGTCTTATGCAAACAGGATGGAGGTTGCTTCCCTGGGGCGGGGGCACCTGTTCTTTACCTACAAAAAGGGGTGATGTGGGCCCTTTGGGGTATGTAGTGTAAACCACTGCAACCTATAAAGGCACTACTGCACACACCTCATGCAATTCTAGGAACCACTCTGCCATGTCAGCCAGACCCTAACACAGGGTACATGCCAATCTGGCTGTTGTCTGGTCCCACAGGCCACATGTGACTGCAGGATAAAGATGGACACCAAATTACCTTCGGCTGCACTGCAAGGAACACCTGTCACACACTGGTAGTGATGGGGATGTACAGCAGGACCTATCTCTAGCACCACATGTACTGCGGACCTAGTGCTGGGCACCCATCCTATCCCTCTGGGTGAACACAGAACCTGCACAATGGCATGGTCTGTTGCTACTCTATGCCAGTATCACGCACTGTCAGTTCG
This sequence comes from Ichthyophis bannanicus, assembly GCA_033557465.1. Lineage (NCBI taxonomy): Eukaryota > Metazoa > Chordata > Amphibia > Gymnophiona > Ichthyophiidae > Ichthyophis > Ichthyophis bannanicus. Next base: position 283,002,394 of record CM066031.1, on the reverse strand, counting down.
TCTTTCCAAGCTGAGGTACCGGAGAGGTGCAGACCCCATTTGGTGATCAGCTGTAGACTGCTATTCAGCATCTGCATTGCATCATGGGTACTGGTGGGGTTAACCCAGGGGTGGGCACCTCCGGTCCTGGAGGGCCGCAGACCAGTCAGGTTTTCGGGATATCCCTAATGAACATGCATGAGATATATATGCAATAGAGATATCCTGCCAACCTGACTGGTCTGTGGCCCTCCAGGGCTGGATTTGGAGACCCCTGCCTTACACCTCTGTCATTTAAGATCGTGAGTGGGCAAGGTACAGATGTCCTAGACATCGAAAGGGTATATAGAATGTGTCACATTCCTCCTCGATTCTCACCACCACCAAAAAATTGTCTAATAGACAATTTTTTGTGGTGGTGAGAAGTGAGGAGGACTGTGACAAATTCTATCTAACCTTTTTGATGTCTTGGACATCTGCACCTTGTCCACTCACAAACTTAAATGACAGAGGTGTAAGGCAGGGGTCTCTAGATCCAGCCCTGGAGGGCCACAAACCAGTCAGGTTGGCAGGATATCTCTAATGCATATATATCTCATGCATGTTCATTAGGGATATCCCGAAAACCTGACTGGTCTGCGGCCCTCCAGGACCAGGTTTGCCCACCCCTGGGTTAACCTATCCTAGCACTCAGAGCAGACAGTTTGTGTGGTGACCTGCAGTCCTTCTGTACCCAGACATTGCTGTGACATACACCATGGAGGTATAGCCTACTGGTTAATGCAATGCCATTCTTGGCAGTGTTCATGGGTTCAGATCCTCATTATTCCCTCCTCTCATGCCTGTCCTACTCAAATAGTGTGCATGCCTGTAGAGGTCATATTTTTGCAGATCTGTGCTGCCAGCCCATAATACCCTCACCACAATTGCCAACATTCCCTCGGTCCGTCTATCTGTGTCTGTCAGCTGTGTAGAGTCCTGTCTGCCAGTGCAGGCTGCCACCCCATGTCATGCACTGCTACCCTTTCCTGCATTGCGCATCTTCATGCTTGCCTCGCCTGTGCCTGATTTGCATGGCACCACCACTCCGATCCTGCCACCTCCGCCTCCACTGGGGGACACGTATTCCCATCGTCTGCCACCAACTGTTTTTCTGGTACTTTACATTGCTAACACCCTGTGCTGTGGTACAGCTGCCCCACCATGTTTGTCATCAGTACTGGCAGACACATGGGATGCCCGCAGATATGGCAGGTCCAGCAGCTCCCACTTCTCCCTCCTTCACTCACCTGTTCATTGCCTTTCCTGAGTGCTCTATCTAGTGTTAGGGCTATATCTGTCTGTGTTCCGCACAGGTCATGCATGTCATCCTGAGGCACCTTGCTGTCCCTAGGGCACACTAACCTAGGACACCATAACCTTGTTAGGCCACCTTAACCTATGGTTCCTTAGCCCAGGGTGCCTTCTGCGGTGCCTTGTCCAAGGGTGCCTAATATGGCGCTTAGCCTAGGGGGCCCTATAGGGCGCCTTATGAGGCACCTTACAGGGCACCTTACTAGGCACCTTACATGGCACCTTACATGGCACCTTGCAAGGTGCCTTGCAAGGTGCCTTACAAGGCGCCTTGTAACGCTCGTTAGTCCAAGGCTCCTTGTAATGCACGTTATTCTAAGGCGCCTTGTAACGTGTGTTAGCTGATACAGCTTGCTGTAACAATGCAACGCCCACGCCTTTATATGGGCATCTCTACCTTTACCGTGGAATCTAACGCAAATGACATTACCGCAGTTTAGTAAACATACCCCATGGTGTCTCAGAATAACTCTCTCTTGAAAGGACCTTTGGAAAAAGTAGTTATTTTTCCTAAACAAACTATTGCAGCTCAGTCTGGATAAGTTTTCCAGTCAGATTTCAGGGCAACAGTATTTATACTCTGCTATTAAACATAGTATGTTTGTACACAGGCAGTTGGAGTCCTTGGAAAATATGTCTAGAAATAAGAATCTTTGTTTTCTTAATTTTCCCAAGATGCATTACCTGTCTCCACTGATTTTGTTGCAAAAATATTTTAAAGACGTATTGAATGTACCTGATGCAGAGCAGGTGGCTATATCTGAGTGTCACTATGTCCCCTCCAAATGTGTAGAACAGGTTCCCATGAGGGAGGCTGAGGTGCTGTGGTGTCTGTGGTTGAAAATTCCCTAGAATTAACTGATTTTTTGGAATCTTCTTCGGAAGTTATCTCAGGGAGGTCCATCATCATGGCTACCTTTGTAAATGAGGTAGATAAAATTGCTACATTGCAGTTGTATTTCAAGAAGAAACAGGACCCCTTCTGTGGTCAGTGGGTAATGGTCTTTTCGGACATATCTCGCTCTACCCAAATGAGAAGGAAATCTTTTTTTCTTATTGAAACTGAAGGTGTTAGCTATTGGAGCAACATTTTTTCTTCATTTCTTCTGCAAGTGCCTAGTGGTATTTCAAGGAAACCAATTTATTTTCTTTGATTCCTTGCAATTGGAGAATTTCCTCAGGGATAAGGTCTCTGTGAAGGGATTTATAAGGGTTTGATTAAGGTTATGCTGGCGGGGAGTTTATATTGTATCTTCTTTCTTTGATGTTTACTTTGTTTTTTTCTTTTTCAGGGTGGAGGTGAAATATATTTTAGTATTATGTATTTTGCTGAGGATAGTCCCGTTTGATACCTGTAACTCCTTTTCCCTTAAAGTGAGCTATCATATATGTTTTTCCCTGAATTGAAACTGTACTTTTTTGCTTTATTGTTTCTATATTACTTTTGTTATTACTTTTGTAATAAGTTTGAAATTCCAATTTAAAAAAAAATTCCTAAAGTACCTACAAAAACTTGCATCTCCTTTCTGTGGGCACATTTTCCAACCGAACCAACATACATACTTTTGAAAATACAAACACATGCACATTGTTTGAATCACTACAGAAACTTCCACTCATGGGAGCACCTTCGCTAAATGTAGATATCTTCCCAGTGTTGCATACTCACAATTGAGAAGAAGAGAAGTGATTATTGTTAGAAGATGCTGACAGAGGACATTTGAGATCTGCTTTGTTAAGCAGTTTTAGAGGTCTGTTTACTAAAGAGAGCTAAGGGCGCACCGGTTAGCAAGCGTTAACATCAGCAGTAAGGGTGTTATCATGCAATAAAGGTCGGGGCGGGGAGTAAGCGTTCTGGCGGTAAGGGGGCTTGGCTCCACTTATTGAGCGCTAACAGGACACCGGGTGTTAAAGTGTCAAGCGTGCACCTTAACACCGGAAAACAACAGTCGCCTTAATGCAGGATAAGGGAGCCCTTATGAAAGTCACATTTTAGGTGATGGAAGAGGAAAGAAGGACATGTCAGATCCATATGTATCTTACATGTTAGTCAGTAAGTAGGATGAGCATGTGGGAGGCATCTGTACGGCATCAGTGATGAGTGCCCACATAGTCTGCTGTTTTGTCAGTGTGTGGCATAGGAATGGGAAGACATGTTCCCTGGTGGAGCCAGCATCACCATGATGTGGGCATCAAAAGGATGACTGAACAAGAGTGGTGATGTGCAGATCATTCACAGGAGAGGTGTTACATCCTAATGATTAAAATGTTCAGTGTGGGCCATAGTGTAGCAGCTGGCAGGAGAATACATGACTATACAAGATGGGCATATGCTGATGGATGGGCTGAAGGATGGATGGTGGTAGATGAAAATGTGCTATAGCCTTGCTGCCCCAATGTACCTGATGTGACTGCACAAATGCATAGTAGCATATATAGTAACATAGGGGTATGTTTACTAAACTGCGGTAATCGTGAATAACGCACGTTATGTAACGTTAATGATCGTTAGCGTGTCATAACGTGCGTTATGACGCGCTAACGATCGTAATGCCCCGCGGCGCGGTAAAACACCGCAGAAGGTGGAGAGAGGGTGGAGAGAAGGGGTCAATAGGCGGAGAGTGGGCGGGGAGAGGCTCCCTTCACACTAACGCGCTGATTTTCAGAGCTGAATTCCAACGCGAATGAAAACCTGTCGTTAAAGGCATATTAAAGGGGAGAGAAACCATTTAAGTGTCAGCAATGTACAGCCCAGGCAGGGAAACCAAACAAAAGTGATAAGTGTGATATATGTGCACAGAACAAAAGGGCACAGAAACACTGAAAATGACCCCAACAAACTGGAAAGAAACAATAACCAAGCTGGCCAATAGTGGTATCAATGAGAAACATCAACCCCTCCCCCAATGACTAAGCTCCATAGAACAGATATAAATCGTGGAAGGGTCTATACTCCGTCCCCATACAAGGTGAATGGGCCCACAGTGAAATAGCGCTGCTCAGGGTTTTCACCACCAACAGAAGGGCATGTCAGCAGGATGGCAGAGGGGTACTGGTGGTGGAGGGGGCAGTGGCAGCTGCCCAGAGCAGACCGTGGCCTAGCCCTGTGTAGGTGGATGCCATGCACTGTAACAGACAGGCCCTGTATGACGAACAGTCATGGTATCACCAGGGAATGCACTATCTCTGTGGCAACACAGTGGTGCAGTGCACACAGCCAGTGTGTTCAGGAGCAGGAGGTCACAGGTTCAAGTCCCAGCTGTGGTTCCTGCCAACCCAGTCCCCATATTTTACCCACTACTAAAACGTGCTGATACAGACAGAACCTTTATTGCAGATGATGTAGACATGCCCAAAACACCTACATTTTACCCTACAGAGCACAGACACCATAAACATGCGCATTACCTAGAGCAGAGTCTCCCAAATGCAGTCCTGGAGGGCCAAACACCATTCAGGTTCCATGCTGCCTCTAATAAATATGGCTGTGCTGCATTTCTATGCACCGCCTCCATGCTATGCAGATGTATCTCATGCATATTCATTAGGGACAGCATGAAAACCCAAACAGTGTTTGGCCCTCCAGGACTGGAGTTGGAACCTCTGCCCTAGAGCAGCGGCCAGCAGGGGCAGACACACCCGCACCCACAGGCTCCATTATCCGACGCCTCCTGAAGAGGCAGGATGTCAGGCCCTGCGTGCATCTCCCCATACTAGCACTTGCATACCTTAGCAATGCCACCCTAAACATGGGAAAACTGTACACAGCTATCAAAAGGTTGCTATGATAACTGGCAGATAGCAATTCCTACATTAAGCACAATTGGCTGATTGAGCTGCATCATAGCAACCTTTCTGATGTCGGTGGAGTGTGCCTCAGGTCTGGTGTCTGACAGAGTGACCCCAACAGTATTGCGTACCATAGCCATGCCTGCACTGTGCCCAGGACTGGTGTGGTGGCCAGGGCTGCCAAACACCTCTATAGTTGCACAATGCTGGCATAGGTGTGTGGAGTGTGTGTCTGTCTATCCAGTGTGTGGTGGCTGCCAACACCCTCCACAGCCCACACTGCTAGCACTGTTGCCAGTATTGGCCTGCCAATGTACATAATGAGGAGCAAGGTACTGTGGGAATAGCCAGGATAGGGTGGCCTGGCCTGGCTGCATCTGCACAGGGCATAGGGCAATGGCTCGGACATTGTAGTGCCTGGCCACTACCTGCACGGACAGGGTGGCCACAGCATGTCCTGCTGGGAGGTCACTCTCACCCTGACTGAGCAGTGACCATGGCATGGCTAGGTTCCCACATAGTGCTATATAGTATTTTTCTCATGTGATATTTATGGGTTCTCTTTTGGGGCCCAATCACTGACTTATCTGCTTGGTGTGTATGCTGACATCCCAGTTCTGGGTACATGCATCTTCTCCAGGAACATGCACTATGGACTAGCTAGCAGACTGTCTGAAGTTAGTATGTGTCTGGCTGGAACACCTTACAGGGTGCAGTGGCTGGAGGCTTGCTGCTGGAGAATGTCAGATAGTGGTGGGGGGCAGCTGAGTGTTTCCAGTCCTTCTGTCTGTCTTGTCTTATGGATGTGTACAGATCGGCATTGACTGCCCTGTAGGGTGTCTGTTCCCCAGCAGGAGTGGGGTTGATGGTCCCCTCTACTGCCACCATTGCAGGGAGTTAGAATGTGGATATGTTGGTGGGAGATCCTGTTTCCCACCCTGAGCCACAGAGGGTAGGGTGGGTTGGGTGGTGGTACATAATCTGCATATGGGTCCAAACACCCCCCCCCCCTTCATACCTTAGCTCTGTTACACAGGTAGAACATAGACCATCCCCAAACAAAGAACAAGGGTTCACAATTTAGAAATAGGAAGTCAATAATTAAACTGGGAACCCCAAAAGCCAAACTTGGAATGTACACACTGGAGAAAAAATATATAAATTAATATCCTCTTGTACTAAACAAAAACGCAAAAATGTTAGCACTGCACATTTTCCAGAGCTGCAAATTCCAGTTAACAAGTTCAAAATAAAAAAGTATTTTTTTACCTTTTGTTGTTTGGGCATTTTATTTTTCAGTTGCAATTGCTCCAGTCGCTTTCTTCTGGTTTTTTCATGTCATCTGGTTCATAGAACTCTTCAATTTCATTCTCTTCTGCAGCTGTTGTTGGGGCATATACTTGAATTATAGTTGTGTTGATAGGCATTCCTCGTAGACGAATAGAGATTAAGCGTTCGCTGACTGCATTGTATTTCATTACAGTTCTTGCAAGTTTCTTCTTTATTATAAATGCAACACCATTTCTTCTTGTCTTTCATTTCCAGCATAGTAGACCATGTGATCATCTGATGCAAAGTGCCCGATGCCAGTCCCTTTCAGTTCACTGTCACCCAACAGATCAAGTTGTACACGTTCCATTTCATTCTTGACCACCTCCAACTTCCCTTGGTTCATGCTTCGTACGTTCCATGTTCCAATGTGTAAGACATCTTTACAGCTTCTGACTCTCATTTCATGCGCAGCTACATCAGCAGTCAGACGTCCCGAGGGCTTTGATCTAACCACATCATAAATGCTGGCTTTACTCTGAGAAGTCTTCAGCTCTTCCCCAGTAGCTAGTTGAGTGCCTTCCAACCTGGGGGTCTCATCTTCCAGCACTACAGCACAATTTGTTTTGTTGTAACTATCCATTGGGTTTTCATGGCAAGATACAGAAGTAGATTGCCGGGCCTTTCTTCCATGCAGTTTAAGTTTGGTGTTGTTGCCGTTGTCACAGAAATGTGATCCTCCGCCGTCAACACTATTCCATTCTGCTGCTGCCCAGATGGGTGGTTTGTCTTGGTCTGGCATCTCAGCTGAGACCTGTCCATCTTGGGAGACCCTGCCAGTAGTTAAACTACCGATAGTTTAGATCTCAGCATCACTGATGCACACAAGCCCTCACAGCACGACAAGCTGCAAACCAAGTGAGCAGTATCCTTGCCCAAAAAGGGTAATCTTGAACGTCATTATAAGGCTCTGCATAGCAATACGTTTGATGCTGATTTTCCACCCAAAAGTGAAATTCGTAAACTGAAGCTCAAAGAACTTAAATTGAAATTGGTATACTCAGCAACAGTTGATGGCGAAGCCAAGGTCACATTCGGTCAATGACACCATAGCATCCTTCAAGGTCAGCAACCTGATCGCAAAGAAATGCAAACCTTTCACTGAAGGGGAATTTGTAAAAGATTGTTTTCTTGAAGCAGCTGATAATCTTTTTGAAGCATTTAAAAATAAGAAAGAGATCATAGCTGCTATTGAAGATGTACAATTGTCAAGAAACACCATCGTGCGGCAAATAGAAAAGATGTGTGGATACACAACTGAACAATTGTTGGAGGATGTTTCAAATTGTGTTGCTTTCTCACTCCAACTTGATAAATCTACAGACATAAGAGACATAGCCCAGTTACTAGTCTTTATCCGGATGTTTTTTGAAGACTTCAGTGTTAAAGAAGAACTACTTGGAATGATTTCTTTAAAAGGGAGAACTACCGGTCAGGAAATATTCAGCTCTTTCCATTCTTTTGTGACAAAGTGTAATCTTCCATTGCATAGACTTGTTTCCATCACTACTGATGGAGCAAGAGCAATGACAGGTGAGGTTAACGGTTTCATAGCCCTCTGTAGACAGCATGACAACTTCCCAGATTTCCTTTCTTACCACTGCATCAGTCACCAGCAGGTTTTAGCAAGCAAGAGACTCAATACAAAGACCATCATGGACATCACTTTCAAAATTGTAAATTCAGTTCGTGGAAGATCACTTCAAAGACGGCTTTTCAATCTTACTCTTGATGAAGGGGCAGCAGAAATCATTTTGCACACAGATGTAAGGTGGCTAAGTAGGCACAAATTTCTGCAAAGATTTTGTGATTTGCTGAATGAAATAAGAAGTTTTTTGAAGGAGAGGGGAGATGACCAAGCAGAGCTGGACGATGAGGAGTGGTTATGTGATCTGGCATTTCTCGCTGACTTTACAGGCGAACTAAGTGATATGAACCTTGAACTACAAGGTAAAAACAAATACATTGGTGAGATGATGAGTACAGTTTCATCCTACAAGAGCAAATTTGAGCTAATGATGACTGACCTTGCAAACAACACTTTTGATCATTTTCCTTATACGCAGGACCATCTGGGACAATATCCAAATTTTGTTTTTCAGAACGAGACGTATGTGACAGAAATCTGTTCTGTTATCCAGGAATTCGAAAATAGATTCTGTGACTTCCAAAAAATTGGAACAGTTGTAGAGTACTTGTCATACCCATTCAAAGTAGATGTGGACATTAAGTAAACTGCAGCTGCTATTAGTAAAAATTACTCATTGAACAAGCCATCTCTTGAAAACAAAATATTAACCCTTAAAAATGACAGTGCACTGATGTCACAGTGATGCAGCATCCCCCATTAAACCTACCTGCCCAACCTGTAAATAGAACATGTAGATAGCATTCTAATCTTGTATAGTTGCCAAGCAATTCCAGTCACCACCATACAGTACATAGGCAACCTGATTGCTGAGCTTGTATATAGTTACCCCCATTAATCTCGTTACACCACCTGTTCATTGTAAGTACAGTGCATATCCCACCTGCACTGTACAAGTTAATGTACCTGTAAACCACACTGATTCTAAAGTGCGCAGTACAGAAGAGATTTTAAATAAAATAGATAAATAAATAAATTTTTCTCAAGACCCGTGCTGAGCAAGAATCGTTTTGAAAGCAAGTGCCTAGAGACAAATTTCCAAACTTGAGAAGATGCAGTAAAGCTGTACACACCTGTTTCGGTTCAACTTATTTGTGTGAATCTGCTTTTTCCCATTTGAAAATGACAGAGAGTATACAACGTTCCAACATGACAGACGAACATCTCCAGGATTCCCTGAGACTGGCCCTCATGCAATATTCACCCAACTTCAAAAAGCTGGTGGATGAAATGCAGGCTCAGAGGTCTCACTAATGAGCAAGAGCAAAATATTAATGATTGTGCAAGATCAGCCTGGATCAAAACTCGACCTAAATTTAACACAAATTACTCAATGAAAGATATTAAGACAGTTAAAGAAAGTTATTACTCAATAAAACTTTAAGAAAAAATGTACTTTCCATTTCCCCTTGCAGTTCTTACTGGATCTTCGTCTCTCTGTTTTGTTTTTGCTTAATTTGCTTAACAGCTGATCACATCCAAGTAAATGACAGAAGGTTCATTAAAAATGGGGAGGGGGAATCCTCCAACTTTATTGGGTTAAAATTAAATTTGAAACTAATTTGAAACCTAGGGGTATGTTTATTAAACCGTCTCAATGTAGCAGCGGCAACATTATCGCACGATGTGTAACGTTATCGCACGATAACATAACATTATCACGCGATAACATTACGTTTCACGTGATAATGTCTCCGGCGGTGTTAAGGCACACAGAGGGCGGAGAAAGGGTGGAGAGTAGGGGTCAATGGGCGGGAGGAGGGCGGGGAGAGGTGCCTGCTACACTAACGCCAGCATCTGAAGAACAGAAAAGTAGCGCCAGTGAAAACCTGGCATTAGAGGCACATTTGCAGGAGAGGGAAACCATTTCGGTCAGCAGTGTACAGCAAAGGCAGGGAGACACAGAAAAGTGATAGTAATGATACATGTGCAGCAACCAAAGATGCAAACACCATATAAAATGAGCAGAACCATAAGTGAAATCCAAGCTGGCCAAGAGAAACAATATTGAAGAAGGGTATTCAACACCACCTATAAAGAATAAAAAGGAGGATCACAATTCAGGAAGGGTCAAGTCAAATTCCCCCCTACAAAGTGAATGTTCCAACACTAAAATAGTGTTGACGAGGATGTTCTGTGGTGTCTATTGGGCAGCTTGCTTTTGTGGCATTCACATGTGCAGCAACAGCAGAGTGGCTACGTAGGATAGGGCACTATGGTGATGGTGGAAATGGGGTACATGGGGCTGCAGGTGGCACATGTAGTGGGCCAGCTGGGGCACAGTGTGGACTAGGCAGATGCCTAGGTGGCACATAGGAATGCAGAAACTGAAAAGCAGCAAGACAGCAGCTGACCAGGGTCCAACATGGCCACCAGTGTATGTCCCACAGTGTCCCAGGGGACAGTACCCAACAGGTAACCCCAAGGGCACATAACATTGGCAGGCTGTGCCGGGGGAAAGTGAGAATGTCTATGTAGGCACCCCTACCCAAGACTCCACACCATAGGCAGCCACCTAGCGGCAAACTGGATGGCATGGGACTGCGCACCACCGGCATAAGGGCATGTCAGCATGGTGGTGGAGGGGTGCCGTGGCGGAAGGGGCAGTGGCAGCTTCCCACAGCAGAGCAAGGCCAAGCCCTGTTTAGGTGAGTGGCATGTAGTGCAACAGATAAGGTCTGTCTGAAGAACAGTCATGGGATCCCCAGGGAACAGCCTGCCTCTGTGGCATCAGTTTGGTGCAGTACACACTGCCAGTGTGCTCAAAGACAGACGGTCACAGATTCAAATCCCAGCTGGGGCTCCTGCAGACCATGTCCTGATATTTTACCCTACAGAGCACATACTCCATAAACATGTCCACTTCCTAGAGCAGAGGTTCCAAACTCCAGTCCAGGAGGGCCAAACACCATTCAGGTTGTCACGATGTTCCTAATAAATATGCATGAGATGCATTTACATGCACTGCCCCCATTGTATGCAAATGTACCATGCATATTCATTAGAGACAGCCAGGAAACCGGAATCGTGTTTGGCCCACCAGGACCGGAGTCTGGAACCTCTGCCCCAGAGCATCGGCCAACAGAGGCACAAACACCCACACGCACGGGCTCCACTATCCAAAGCCTCATGGTGAGGCAGGCTGTTGAGCCCTGTGCGGAGCAGCAGCTACCACTACTTGCACCTGTATACCTTAGCAATGCTATCATAGACATGGAAACACATTCCATATATATATCAAAAGGTTGCTTTGCTTAATGTCAGATCACAAATCCAAAGTTAAACCAATTTGTTATAAGAGATTAAAAGAGATTCATCATAGCAACCTTTCTGATATATATGGAGTGTTCTTCCAGATATGTTTACGACAGTGATGACCACACCGGAGAGTGACCCTAACAGTATTGTGTTCCTTCGCACTGCCTGCACTGTGCCCAGGACTGGTGTGGTGGCCAGGTTTGGCAACCACCTCTATCTTTGCATAATGCAGAAATAGGTGTGGGAGTGTGTATATGTCTATCCAGTGTTTTGTGGCTGTGTACACCTTACTGAGCCCACAATGCTTGCACAGTTTCCAGTGTTAGCCTGCCAATGTGCATAATGAGGGGCAAGGTATTCTGGGCATGGCCCAGACAGGGCCGTCTGGGCAGGATGCATCTGCACAGGGCATAGGGCAATAGCTGGGATATTGTAGTGCGTGACCACCACCTGCAAGGACAATGTGGCCACAGCATGTCATGCTGGGAGGTCATTCTCACTCTGACTGAGCAGTGACCATCCAGCAAGAGAACCAATATTAAAGAATTTTTTTGTCAGAATAGCCAGCACAGTAGACAGGAAAATTACCTACTACCACCGTGGCCCGTCCATTTTAATCAGTGTTGAAAATCAATTTAAAACAGCTCTATTCAAAAATCGCTGGTACTTAGCTTTGTGAAAGAAAAGCAGGCTGTGAAAACGCTGTAAGCAACAGTAGATCAATTTTACATCAGCAGTGTCACATTTCGGGGGTATACACATAAGCCCCCTGCTTCAGGTCAGACCTCTGTGTAAAAAACGTCAGCCCTAAAAACACAGCTGAAAAAATGTTTTTTATAACCCAGGCTCTCCGGTCGCCACCAAGAATCCTGAATAGGACACGCCTATCAGGTGTAGCTCGTATAGAGGAACCAATCCACACAGGGAGGTGAAACCACCAAGCAGATTTCACCTCTCGATCAGGAAGGTTAATGAATGGTATAGAAGAACCAATCCACACAAAGAAATAGAATCACCAGTCCGATCACGCCTCTCGATCAAAAAAATGGTATGCCAATCCAACTGCTGGTTGAGCCATTCGGATGAACTGAATTCAGTCTAAAAATCCACTTTTGCTCCAAATTCTGCAACCGCTGACTCCTGTCACCACCACAGGGATTAGGGGGCACATGGTCCAAAATTCGCCACCGAAGATCGTCAAACCTGTGCGAGTGCTCCAGACAGTGGTTGACCAAAGGAGCTGTCAATGATTGAGTACGTAAACGAGAGGCATGTTCTGTCAATCTTTGTTTAGAAGTCCATGAAGTCCTTATTTATTTATTTATTTATTTATTTAACAGTTCTTCTATACCGCTCTATTTTAGATCAGAGCGGTTTACATTTAACATCAACTATACAACACAAGGAACTTTGAGTTGTATTTACAATAAACAGGGAGATCAACTTGGAAGTAACTGGGGGAAACTATGTACAATTCTTAACTCTATACATTTCCAACGTAAGGTAACTGACAAGGGCAAACAATTAAGTAAACTACATGAGTAGTGGTATAGTCTGTGTGCCGAGTGTAATAACTTCTATTGGTATGACTATCCATCCAGGTAAGGCCCGATAAAGTGCCAGAACAAAACGAGCAAGCTCCGCATGAGTAATGACCGGCATGGTCATGATTTTGAGGAGGCCGATCTAAAGGAGACGTGGTCTTCACCAAGAGATCGCGTAAATTGGACTTACGAGAATAAGCAATTTGAAGCGGTGTTCGAAAACATGAGTGGATGGCTAGAACAGGCCAAAATTTATGAATCAAACAAACTACTGCAGTAGTACCACACATGAAAGGAAGAACCCCCGTTATTTTTTCAGTAGAAGGTGTATGATCTCTGGGTGTCAAAAGCCATTCCCGATGGGTGTTACATGCCCTTTTATAGGCTAGGCGGACAACTTTTGATGGATATCCCCTCGCTAGAAGACGAGAACTCAATTCTTGTGCATGAAACTTAAACTGTGACATCTCAGTGCAATTTCTACGAAGCCTTAGAAATTGACCATACGGTAAGCCCCGTTTAAGGGCTGGAGGATGGTAGCTATCAAACCGAAGTAACGTGTTGCGTTGGACCGGCTTCCGATACAGAGAAGTTGAAAAACCTGCCGGGGTACATTCTATCATGATGTCCAAAAATTGAATTTTGTGTTTCTCCACTTGAGCTGTAAACTGTATGTTAGGTTTAAAAGAATTCAAAGAGCCCAAAAAGGAGTCCAAATCCTCTCTGGTTCCAGTCCACCTGAAAAAAACATCATCCAAAAATCGCTTCCAAAGCAAAACACATGAAAACAATGGATGAGAATAAACATACAATTCTTCAAACCAGGCCATGTAGATCGTGGCCATGGAAGGAGCCACCGTTGCTCCCATGGCAATTCTGTAAGTAGAATTGCTGCTGGTATACAAAAAAATTGTGATTAAGCACCAAATCCAAGAGTTCCAAAAAGAAATGCTTTGGAATGTGATCCGGTAATGGAATAGGATACTGTGAAAGACCAGACAAAACTTCACTCTGATCAATGTTAGTATATAAGGCCTGGACATCAAACGTGACAAGAAATGAACACATAGAGGAGTCGGAATAAGCTGATAATTGGCACAAAAAATCCCCCGTGTCTTTAATGTAAGATGATACAGTTGCAGCAACTGGTTTCAAAAAAAGGTCGCAAAACTGAGACAGGGGTTCCAGTATGGAGTCTCTACAAGATACGATCGGACGTCCTGGAGGGTCGGCCAATGACTTGTGGATTTTAGGTACAAGATAAAAAGTAGGGGTCCTGGGATGTCGTTTAATTAGAAAATCTGCCTCCTTCCGATTCAGCCAGTTGCGAAGAAATGCTTGAGAAACCGTCTGAAAAATACGATCTTTAAGACTCACTGTAGGGTCTTCAATCAGAGAATAGTGATTCCGATTATCTAGATGAACATGCATTTCGCGTTCATATTGTTCCGCAGATAACACCACTGTTGCGCCCCCCTTGTCAGCCTGTCTAATGATGAGAGATGACTGAGACAACTCATGCAGTGCTGTACGATGATTTTTGGAAAAATTGTTATAAGAACTGATCTTTGATTGCTCTAATTGCGATAAACCTTGCAAAGTGAGCAGTTGAAAAGTCGAAATAGCCGCATCCAATGGACCCGGCGGCTGCCAACGAGAAGGATTTTTCACCAGTGAGGTGTCTTCTGAGGCTATTTGCTCAGCCATATATTGTATGACCCGTAGCTTTCGAAAAAATTTATACAACGCTACTCGCATTTCAAACCCATCGTACCGCGGTGAAGGAATAAAAGACAAACCCAGTTCTAGAATTTGAAGCTGTTCAGGTGCAAGGGACACTCCTGAAATATTCACAACTGACGACTCCGCGTTCTGGACCTGGTATCCGGGCCTTCCCAAAAATCCGCCTGATAGTTACCCCTAGGACGTCATGTCCGATAAGAATTGCCTCGTGAAAATTCAGTCAATGGTTGTGACTTCTTACCTCCGGTCAGCTGGCCAGACTCACTGGAATCTGTATCGGAACATTCCTCTGAACTGAAAGCAAAAGAGACTTTCTTGCGAGGTTGTTTTCGTGATGGCCAGTTGTAGACACAATTATTGTCGTAATCCAATTTATCCCTTTTGAATTTATTGATGTTAAGCCCCCGAACATGGTCACGAAAAGAGGCTAGTTGTTTTTCAATATCACTCCACTGAATGATAGAAGTTATTACACTCGTTGGCACACAGACTGTACCACTACTCATGTAGTTTACTTAATTGTTTGCCCTTGTCAGTTACCTTACGTTGGAAGGACTTCACGGACTTGTAAACAAAGATTGACAGAACATGCCTCTCGTTTACGTACTCAATCATTGACAGCTCCTTTGGTCAACCACTGTCTGGAGCACTCGCACAGGTTTGACGATCTTCGGTGGCGAATTTTGGACCATGTGCCCCCTAATCCCTGTGGTGGTGACAGGAGTCAGCGGTTGCAGAATTTGGAGCAAAAGTGGATTTTTAGACTGAATTCAGTTCATCCGGATGGCCTCAACCAGCAGTTGGATTGGCATACCATTCATTGATTTTTTTGATCGAGAGGCGTGATCGGACTGGTGATTCTATTTCTTTGTGTGGATTGGTTCTTCTATACCATTCATTAACCTTCCTGATCGAGAGGTGAAATCTGCTTGGTGGTTTCACCTCCCTGTGTGGATTGTTTCCTCTATACGAGCTACACCTGATAGGCGTGTCCTATTCAGGATTCTTGGTGGCGACTGGAGAGCCTGGGTTATAAAAACCATTTTTTCAGCTGTGTTTTTAGGGCTGACGTTTTTTAAACAGAGGTCTGACCTGAAGCAGGGGGCTTATGTGTATACCCCCGAAACGTGACACGTCGTATAAGTGACCTGCTGATGTAAAATTGATCTACTGTTGCTTACAGCGTTTTCACAGCCTGCTTTTCTTTCACAAAGCTAAGTACCAGTGATTTTTGAATAGAGCTGTTTTAAATTGATTTTCAACACTGATTAAAATGGACGGGCCACAGTGGTAGTAGGTAATTTTCCTGTCTACTGTGCTGGCTATTCCGACAAAAAAATTCTTTAATATTGGTTCTCTTGCTGGGTTTTCAGTTATTTACTATTTATTGAGGCTCAGTTTAGAAGGTCTTTTGGTGTTACTTTTGAGCAGTGACCATGGCATGTCTAGGTTCCCACATAGTGCTAGACAATGTTTTTGTCAAGTGGTATTTGTAGGTTCCTGTTTCTGGGGCCCAATTGCTGTCAAACCTGCTTGGTGTTTGTGCCAAATCCCATGTTTGGGTGCATATTGTTCTTCTAGGAACATGCACTATGCATTTCCTAGCAGACTGTCTGCAGTTAGCATGTGTATGGCTGCAACACCTTGCAGGGTGCAGTAGGTGCATGCTGACTGCCCTCTGCTGGTGAATGTCAGATTGTAGTGGGGGGCAGCTGAGCTGACCAGGCACACTACCTATCTGCCAATGGCCCTATCCCAACTGCAGATCTGCATCAGCTGTCTGTTCACCAGCAGGACTGGGGGTTGCTGCCCCATTGCAAATGGTGAGAGTGCAGGTCTGTTGGGGGCAGATCATGTCCCCCACCCTGACCCAGAGAGGGAAGTTTGTTACATCCATCATCGTCATGTGCAACCTGATACACCCCTGCTCCTGAAACAAGTGACCATGGCAAGCACACTGGACATGCGCTATGTTGGGTGCACCATGGTCCATAAGGACCAGACATGATTGTCAAATACAAATGGACACAGAAAACTCCTAAGGGTTTCTGCAATGAATACCTGTCACACACTGGCACTGATAGAGACCTGCAGCAAAGCCTACCTCACCCAATGCGGGTACTGCAGACCTGGTGCTGGCCACCCCACCTCACCCTCCGGGTGAGCACGGAACACACACAATGGCATGGCCTGTAGGTACGCTGTGCCAGTAACACACACGGTCATTCCCCCCTACCAAGCTGATGTGCTGTAGAGGTGCATACTCCATCTGTTGAGCAGATGTAGATTGCTGTTCTGCATGTGAATTGCATTATGGGTAGTGTTGGTTCTATCCTATCCTGGTAACCACAGCAGACAGTTATTTCGGTGACCTGCACTCTTTCTGTAGCCAGCCATTGGTATGATAAAACCCATATTGTTGTAGCACAATGGTTACTACATTGACCTCAGTGGCAGAGATCATGGGTTCAATTTCTCTATGTTCCCCTTTTTTATGCCTGTCCTACACAACTACATTCCTTCCTGTAACAGTCATATCTATGCAGATCTGTGCTGCTGGCACATTATACCCTCATCACAATTGCCAACCATCCTTCTGTCCGTCTATGTGTGTGTGCCAGCTGTGTGGCGTCCTGCTCTACTGTGCGTGCTGCTACCTCATGTCCTGCACTTGTACACATTTCTGCATTGTGGCTCTGCATGCTTGCCTCTTCTGTGTCTGCTCTGCATGGCACTACCACTCCTCTGTCCCCCTGTAATTGCACTTAGCCTGCCATCTCTACCTCCTCCGGTGGACACGTATTCCCATCCTCTGCCACACACTGTCATTGTTGCACTTTACAATATCATCACCCTGTGCATCGGTACAGCTACCCCCGATATGTTTGTTCACTTTACCAGCTGCCAAATGGGCTGCACGCAGATTTGGCAGGTCCATCAGCTCTGACATCTACTTCCTTCAATCACTTGTTCATTGCCTTTTCTTGGTGCTCTTTGCAGTGTTAGGGTTACATCTGTGTTTGGCCCATACAGTTCATGCTAGTGACCTTGGGGCACCTTACTGCCCATGGGCACCATATCTTGTGTCACCTTAGCCTCCTTGAGGCATCTTTAGCTGCACCTTAGGTACGTCCAGCTTATGGGGCGCCTTATATATTGCCTTGGAGGGTTCCAACCTTTCGTGCCGCCCTCTGGGGCACATTATGACCTGCATTGCATGACGTGGTGCTTTATGATGTGCATTATGGTGCACCCTAAAAGGTGCATTAGGTTGCGGCACTGGGGTGAGGCTTCTTTTAGCTGACAGTACAGATTGTTGGGATGTGTCTGACTGTTACAAGCAGCAAAAGGAATTGCCACAGACAGCTTTTTAACTGAGCCCACTGAGGGATTGAACTCATGACCACTGTATTAGCAGGCAATGTGTGCTACAGTGTGCTACACCTCTCTTGCATTGATCACTTGTCACCGCACAAAGTTAAGGTTAACGCGCGATAGCATGCCATGGAGCCCTCTATCGCGTGAAAACCAGCCATTGCTACCTTAATGCCGGAACGCCCACTACCTTATATGGCATTTGTCACATTAACGTTGCAACTAGCGCCAGTAACATTAGGACCATTACATACCCCTTAATTTTCATGGTGGTAGATCACCGGCACTTTTGGCCGGAAAAAGTAGATCAAGACCTTTTCGAAGTTGGACGTGCCTGGCGTAAACAATCGATCTACATTTATCCATTCCACTCCATTCATTAATTCGCCTAAATCTTTTTCCTGGGTGGTGCTTCCTAATGTGGAACCTTGCATGGTGTGACCATAGTTTGGGTTATTCCTTTCTAGGTACATAATTTTGCACTTGTCCACATTAAATTTCATCTGCCATTTGGATGCCCAGTCTTCCAATTTATCAAAATCCTCTTGCAATTTTCCACAATCTTCATTGGTATTAACAACTTTTAATAGTTTTGTGTCATCTGCAAATTTAATAATCTCACTCGTTTTTCCATTTCCAGGTCATTTATGAATATGTTAAAAAGCAGTGGGCCCAGCACAGAATCCCTGGGGTACTCCACTATTCACCTTTCTCCATTGGAAAAATTGGCCATTTAGCCCAGCCCTCTACTTTCTATCTTTTAACCAGTTCCTGATCCACAATAGTACACTGCCTCCAATCCCATGACTATAATTTTGCCAAAGGTCTCTCATGAGGGACCTTGTCAAAGGCTTTCTGAAAGTCTAGATACACTATATCAATCAACTCACCTTTGTCTACCTGTTTATTCACACCTTCAAAAAAACATAACAGATTAGTAAGACAAGACCTTCCTTGGCTAAAGCCATGTTGGCTGTCTCCCATTAAACCATGACTATCTACATGTCAGTAATTTTGCTCTTTATGATGGTTTCTACCATTTTCCCAGTACTGACATAAGGCTCACTGGTCTGGAGTTTCCCGGATCACCCCTGGAACTTTTTTTATAAATTGGCGTTACACTGGCCATCCTCCAATCTTCAGGTATTACAGATGATTGTAATGATGGTTCACAGATTACTAATAGTAGGTCTGCAATCTCATATTTCAGTTCTATCAACACCCTTGAATGTATGCCATCTGGTCCTGGTGATTTGCTACTCTTCAGCTTATCAAATAGTTGTAATACATCTTCCCAGTGTATCGATATTTCTTTCAGTTCTTCCGCAGCATCTCCTTTAAATGCCATTTCCGTCATGGGTAACATTCCTACATCTTCCTCAGTAAAAACTGAAGAAAAGAATTCATTCAGTCTCTCCACTATTGCCTTGTCCCCTCTTATGGCCCCTTTTGCCCCTCTATCTTCTAATGGTCCAACTATTGAGATTGTTGTCCCCAGGTGGGATTTGAACCCCCAGCTCTCTAGCCTGTGGGTACTGTGTCCTAACCACTAGGCTACTCCTCCCTATTTAATGTATTTAAGAACTAATAAGAGAAAGTATTTTTTCAGTCAATATGTAATCAAACTGGAATTCATTACTGGAGGATGTAGTAAAAGCTGTTAGTGTAGCTAGGTTTAAAAAAGGTTTGGACAAGTTCCTGGAGGAAATCTCCATAAACCATTATTGAAGAGGACTGCTTGCCACAAAAACAAGCATTGTGGAACTTGTGTGTCTTGTAAGGAAACTTCTAGGTACTTTTGACCTAAATTGGTCACTGCTGGACACAGGATACTGTGCATGATTAACATTGGTCTGACCCAGTATGTCATATTTTATGATATTATGTTCTTATGTACCACCTGGGTAGCTGCCTGGTTCTCCCTATGTACCAGCAACCCCTACTGCATGACCCATGTGCCACCTCCTTTGCCCCATTTGCACCATAAACATAGGGGTATGTTTACTAAACCGTCTTAATGTTACCGGTGCTAGTTGCAGCGATAATGTGAAGAATGCTATATAAGGATTGGGCGTTCCGGTCCTAAGGAAGCAAGAATCTGTATCGCGCAATAGTGTGTGCCGTGGCACATTAACGCGCGTTAGCCCTAAGTACATGCCAGCACAGTGTTAGCAGTTATAAAGATGTAGCCCCCTGGTTACTGCAATGACAGTAGAGGCAAAGGTCATGGGTTCAATCTTGCAGTGGTGCAATCTAAAAAGGCTGTCTGAGGCATTTTCTTTTAATTTAAATCAGTGCTGCCAGCAAAAACACCCTCACAGTGCCATAACCTAAGGTGCCTCATAAGGCGCCCCACAGGTCACATTATAAAGTGCCCTGTCTGCCAAGGCACCCTATAGGGCGCTGTATAGGGCACCTTACAGGGCACCTATGAGGCACCTTAGGCTACAGCACTGTGAGGGTATTTCTGCTGGAAGCACTGATTGAAATGAAAAGGAAAAGCCTCAGACAGCATTCTTAAATAACACCACTGTGGGATCAAACACATGACCTCTGCCTTTATAGTCATTGAAGTAACCAGTGGGCTACATCTCTATAGCATCTAACACATTGCTGGCTGGCTACAGAAAGACTGCAGGTCACCACACAAACTGTCTGCTGTGGTTACCAGAATAGGGTGCACCCACCCATACCCATAATGCACTGCACATGCAGATCAGCAGCCTACATCTGATCACATGATGGTATATGCGCCTCTATAACACCCCGTCCTGGTAGGGGGAACTGACTGTGTGTGTTATTGGCACAGAGTAGCTACAGACTGTGACATTGTGCAGTTCCTGTGCTCACCCTGAGGGTGAAGTGGGGGGCCCAGCACCAGGTCCGCAGCACATGGCATGGCTGAGATAGGCTTTACTGCAGGTCTCCATCATTGCCAGTGTGTGATGGGCAGTTTTTGCAGTCACACCTAGGATTCACCTGTATTTCCCAGTCATGTTTAGGCCTTGTGGATTATGATGTACCCAGAATAGTGCATATTTTGTGTGATTGCCATGGTCACATATTATAAGTGAAGGGTGGTGTTTGGACCTCAAAGCAGATTATGTAGCAAAACCCAACCTGCCCCTGTGGGTCAGGGTGGGGAACAGGATCTCCCACCAACAGATCCACATTCTACATCTCTGCAATGGTGGCAGTAGAGGGGAATGGGCACCCTACAGGGAGGTCAATGCAGATCTGTACGCATCACATAGGGCAGTAGGCCTGGAAAAGCTCAGCTGCCTCCCACCCCCTATCTGACATTCACCAGCAGAGGGCACGGTCAGTCTCCACCCTGCACGGTGTTCCAGCCATACACATGCTAACTGCAGACAGTCCACTAGCTAGTACATAGTGCATGTTCCTGGAGAAACCATGTGCACCCAAAAATGGGATGGGATGGGAGCGAACGAGCAAGCACGCACGCACACACACCAAGAAGGTATGTCAGTGATGGGGCCCCAGAAAATAAAACCCAGAAATACCACATGAGAGAATCCTATATAGCACTATGGGGTAACCTAGCCATGCCGTGGTCACTGCTCAGTCAGGGTGATAGTGACCTCCCAGCATGACATGCTGTGGCCACCCTGTCTGTGCAGGTGGTGGCCGGGCACTACAATGTCCCAGCCATTGCCCTATGCCCTGTGCAGATGCTACCTACCCAGGCCGCCCTGTCCGGGCCATACCCACAGTACCTTGCTCCTCATTATGCACATTGGCAGGCTAACACTGGAAACAGTGCAAACATTGTGGGCTCAGTAAGGTGTAGACATCCACATAACACTAGATAGACATACACACACTCCCACACCTATTTCAGCATTGTGCAAATATGGAGGTGGTTGGCAGCCCTGGTCGCCACACAAGTCCTGGGCACAGTGCAGGCATTGCTATGGTACTCAATACTGTTAGGGTCACTCCCTGGGG
This sequence comes from Ichthyophis bannanicus, assembly GCA_033557465.1. Classification (NCBI taxonomy): domain Eukaryota; kingdom Metazoa; phylum Chordata; class Amphibia; order Gymnophiona; family Ichthyophiidae; genus Ichthyophis; species Ichthyophis bannanicus. The sequence continues at coordinate 282,980,407 of CM066031.1, read as the reverse complement.
GAGTTAAACACTGTCAGAAACAAAACCTAAAACACATTCCACAGATATCAGAAAGGTTGATATGATGAATCCCTGTCAACAAATTGTGTTCAACTTAGGATTTGTTATCTGACATTATTCATAGCAATCTTTTGATATATGTAGAACATGTTTCCACGTTTAAGACGGCATTGCTAAGGTATGCAGGTGCTAGTATTGGTAGATGCTGCTGCGCGCAGGGCCCAACAGCCTGACTCTCCATGAGCCGCTGCATAGTGGGGCCTGTGGGTGCGGCTGTTTGTGACCCTGTCGGCCGTTGCTCTAGGGCAGAGGTTCCCAACTCTGGTCCTGGTGGGACAAACACGGTTCAGGTTTTCATGCTGTCCCTAATGAATATGCATGGATACATTTGCATACAATGGGGGCAGTGCATGTAAATGCATCTCATGCAACCTGAATGGTGTTTGACCCTCCAGGACTGCAGTTGAGAAACTCTGCTCTAGGGATTGCACATGTTTGTGGTGTATGAGCTCTGTAGGGTACAATATAGGCGTTTATGGTGTGTTACTTTTAGCTGCAATGAAGATTCGGTCTTTATTACCACGGTTTAGTAAGGGTAAAATGAGGGGATGTGGTCTGCAGGAGCCACAGCTGGGACTTGTACCTGTGACCTTCTGCCCCTGAATATACTGGCTGTTTGTACTGCACCAAGCTGTTACCACAGAGGCAGGCTATTCCCTAGGGATAGCATTACTGTTCATCAGACAGCGCTTGTCTGTTGCACTGCACGCCACCCACCTGAACAGGACTTGGCCTTGGTGTATTGTGGGCAGATTCCACTGCCCCCTCCACCACTAGTACCCCTATGCCACCATGCTGACATTCCCTTATGCCGGTGGTGCTGGTGGTGCACAGTCCCAGGCCATCCAGTGTGCCAGTAGGCGGCTGCCTATGGTGTGGGGTCTGGGGTACGGGTGCCTACATTGACATCCGCGCTTCCCCCCCCGGCACCGCCTGTCAATGTTATGTGCCCTTTGGGGTACCTGCTGGGTGATGTCCGCTGGGACACTGTGGGTCACACACTCATGGGCATGTTTGCCCTTGGTCAGTTGCTGGCTTGCTGTTTTTCTGTTTCTGTGTTCCTATGTGCCACCTAGGCATCTGCTTGGTCCACCCTGTGCCCCAGCTGCCCCACTGCATATCCCGCCTTCAGCCCCCTGTGCCCCATTTGCAGCCTCACCGTCGTGCCCTCTCGTACTTGGCCACTATGCTGCTGCTGCTGCACATGTATCACTACTATCACTTTTCTTGGTTTCCCTGCCTTTGTTGTACATTGCTGACTGAAATGGTTTCTCCCTCCTGCAAATGTGCCTCTAGCGCGAGGTTTTCACTGGCACTAATTTTCAGACCTTCATTTCACAGCGTTAGTGTGCATGGAGCCTCTCCCTGCCTACTCTCCGCCCATTGACCCCTTCTTTCCACCCCGGGGAGCCTTACTCCGCCCTCTGGGGCGCCTTACTCCACCTTAACGCCGCCGGCCACATTATCGCGCGATACGTGACGTTCTCACACTGTAATGCGCCATTATCGCGCGATAACATCACTTATCATGCGATAATGTCGCAGCTGTGACGTTAGCGCCGTTTAGTAAACATACCCCATAGTGCCCTTTCATTATTGGGCACCATACTGTTGCTGCTAATGGAGCACTACTATCACTTCTGGGGTTCTCCTGTCAGTGCATCGCATTGCAGACATTTAAATAGGCTCTCTTCCTTATAAATACACCCTTTCCATGATATTTTCTTAGCATTAGGGTTCCCAGCATTAAAGGGCTTTAAGACGTGCTACACAACAGGTGTTAAGGTAACACATGCTGTTAATGCCCACTCTCTGCCCCATTAACGCCCACTCTCTGCCTACTGCACCCTTAATGCTGCTGGAGCCTTTAATGTCCATTAAAGCAGCTTTTTTGCTGTGTTAAGGGTGCAAGGGTGCGGATAACGGGCATTAATGACACACTAACTCCCTTAATGCCCTTTAGTAAACATACACCTAAGTGTGCGTTTTTCAACTTGTTCTAAAATAGGGAGCTCATTTTTTATTTGCTAGAATCAACATGATATCCTGAGTTTGAAAAAGTTTCTGACTTTTGAATATGGGAGAATGGTACTTAGAATTCCACACATTTTGTACTTGGAATATCTATTGTATGGCTCTTCCATTTTCTATTTTCTTTGCGTAGATATTTGTTCTTCTTGGACTCAGAATTCCTCTTTTGTTGTTGTTAGGGTTCTTGTTTTTCTTTTTTCATTTTATTGCTAAGCCCATATGCTGCTACCATAAAAAAAGTCTGTGTAATTTTATGAATGACTCTCATATCATAAAAAATTCAGATAATGTTAATTAAAAATTCACGCATTGTATTCAGAAGGTTTTCATGTATTTTGTTTATTAGATTTCAAAGTGGGACTACAAATTTTTTTTAGTGCAATAATATCTAAAAATCTTCAGACGACTATAACCTAGGAAACATATCTAATTTATTACAATTGTCTCTAAAATAATACATTTATTATTTAAATTCTTAAAGAGCATCTTCCTAGCTTACGATGGGGTCATCCAGAGTGGTCTATATCAATAAAACTTGCATTCTGTGACTCAAATAACTATTTCTTCATAGTCAAGACAAAGAAGTATGTTTACTAAAGGAGGTAAGGCAGCAAAGGTGCTGTTAACTGGCATTATTGGCACTCATGAGCAGTTAACTCTGTGAAAGCACCGATAATGCTGGATTAACGTGCCAAAGCCAGACCCGTAGCATTAAGGTGAAAGGAGGTGTAGAGTGGGCATTAATGGGGCAGAGAGTGGACGGGGATAGCATGTGCTCCCTCAGTGCTGAGTTGTATTACTGTGTGTTAGAACTCCCTGCTCTGTGAACCCTACTGCCAAATGAAAGCTCATGGTAAGGGCTATTTCTGAGGAGAGAGAGCCTATTTCAATGTATGTAATGTTCTCTACACACAGCAGTTCCCAAATTAGTGATAGTAATGTCCCATTGGCAGCAACAGCATGGTGCCCGATTAAGAAAGTGCACTATGTTGTTGGTGCCAAATGGCAAAGGAGGTATCATGTGGGTGATGCAGTGGGGCTGGCTGGTCCACTAGGCTGACAAGGCTGCAGCCTAGGGTGTTCATCTGTGACAGTGGCAGCACACATACATGCTGCTGCAGTCCAAAAATGTCCCGCCACCCCCACTGCCACCATGCTGCCATGTCAGCATAGTGTAAGAGTTGGGGTGGTGATTGCAGTGGCTGCGGCCTGCTGCAGATGAAATCTTTGTCCCAGCCCTGTGTGTCAGGTGCAATGCTGCAGTTGCCACTGTCAGTGGGATGGAAAGTATGTCAGCAGCAGGTACAGTGGAGCACATAGTGATCCCTCCCTACCAAAGTCTAAGGCAGCAGCACACGTGCCCACATCCCCCAGTGGAGGGGGGCAGGAGAGGCAAGGTGTGCCTAGCTGCATGTGTGTAACTTCAATAATATTAGCTGCAGCACTGAAGCAGCGGCCATGCCATGATGGCAGGAAGGGAGGGATTGGCAGGCATGCTGTTCACCATGATCATTGGACCCTGGAACCTGGCTAGTTTTTCGAGTGGATGGACTGGCCATGGGATCAGGATGTCCCCCACCCACACATACTGAATGGATTGGTGCATGTAGGGGAAAAAATATGCCCTTGAGGTAGTAATAGAATGTATTATGATAACAGTCCATGTCAGAGAAAATATGCCGACCCTACCCCCTCACCAGCCAAATGACAACCATATACTGTGTGTGAACTGGTGATCCTTACATAAGTAAGCATTTAGTCAGTTACAAACATCTAAGCCACATGTGCATCCAAACAAGCCATGCTGGTCTTCAAAATATGAGATAATTCCATGACTGCCCCACAAGTACACACCAGGAAATGGGTACATTGGTCATTCTGCTAGGATGTCCATGGTCTTCAGTATGTGTGTTCATGTATCATGGCCTGCCCCTTTGACTGGACAGATCACATATGTAAGACATGAATGTCAGTTGAAACAGCAGCATAGCAAGGCAGTCTAACATACAGACCTAACAAGATGTCCCTCTCACACCTGCCAGACATACCTTGTCAGATAAGTATGGCACAGAGCCTGCAGAGATCTAAGCAGACATAGGCATACCCAACTCATGCCCACATGCATCCTGACAATGACCACAATATGTACCCGTGGATTGATATACCCACATGGCTGCTCTGTGGCTCCAAACATATGACCAGTGTGTGTATAAGAAAAGAGTCACTAGTTGAAGTCCAGCTTGTGGATCAGGAAAACATGTGTCCAGATCTCCCTCAGCATGTCAAACCTTCAACATTTTGTCCAGCAAGAGTCCACACACTCAGCTGTCAGACTGAGAAGCTGCACAACCCATGGGTGGATGACACAGCACGCTAATAGCACTGGCACATTGAGCAGGCGATGTCAGTAGCTGAGTATTGCAGAGTAGGCTAATAGCGCCTAAGCAGGCATTGAATATGGTAGAGCAAGGCAGATAAGAATGCCAACCTGTGCTACTTTTGGACAGTGGCTTCATGTGTGTGTGTCTGCAGAGTACTGTGAGCTTCAGCAATGCATGTGGTACCCAGGCTTTATGGCTGTGCATACAACATGCTGCAGGTCAGCTATACAACAACCCCATATACTGTGTGAGACACGATTTAGAGCAGAAGGTTAGTTATCAATAAAGAGTTGCAACCTGTAGCTGTGACAATGTAATGCATTCCCAGTTACACCATCATCAAGGTCCATTCCCACAGCCAGGGTCGGCCCGTCCATTGAGCGAGAATGTTTTTTGCACAGGGCCCCGCATTTCAGGGGCCCCCGTGCAAAGAGCATTCTGCATAGGTAAATTTAAAAAAAAATCTGGCTGCTGCCGCTGCCACCGTGGCAGCGGCAGGATCGAGTGTCCACGGAGCCCCTCCTGCCCGGCAGAGTCCTCCCTCTCTGCATCACCTCCCTCTCGCGCTGGCTTTCAGAGCTGCGAAGGGAGAGTTTCCCTTTTGTGGCTCTTTTAAGCCTGCCGGGGCCGGGGGCCGGGGCTGATGGGAAACAGGAAATGCCTGTTTCCCAGAAACAGGAAATGCCTGTTTCCCATCAGCCCCAGCAGGTGACTCTTTGCTCCATGTAGTGTATGCACATACAGGGAGGTATGTATCAGGCAAATTTGCACACAATGAACATCACCTCAGCACTGTCTACTTATCATTGGCCAAAGCATCCAGCAGTACATTACCTATTACCACAAACGAGAGTCCAAATATACCTATGTGCCTGATTGTGACAGTGAAACACCGACCTCTGAATAGTAAGTGCACACCTCCAACTACCGAAATGTGGCACAGGATATCATGTTGATCTCTGCATCGCCCACCACCATATGAGAAGGCAGTACCTGGAGGTGAAAGTTGAGGTGGGGCAGGTGTGCGCGGAACAGTAACATGCATATTTAGAATGTGCCCTTTGTAGGTGGCATTGCTGGCCAGAGCCTATGTTCACATAGCCAGAAACTATGCGGGCCTACTCAGTGTCTGCATGTGTTCTATCAGAGGGCCTTCATGACAGCCTCACTGGCTCCCCATGAGCACTGAGTGTAACAATTACAAGGATGTTGTTAGAGTACAAAGAGGCAGGATATGTTGGCATATGTATCACCAGCAACTGTTCCAACATCCATGTCCAACCTGCCATGTTTCTACACGGTCTGGGGGGGAGGGGGGCAGGGCAATGTGTCTGCAGCATGTGAGTGTGCATGTGCTGCACTGGCCAGGTTTGGAGTGGCCATGGCTAGGGACATGACATTATATGGGAGTACAAGCATGGCACTAGTTTCAATGCTCACTGTCAAGAGCTGTGTAGGGGGACACCGTATTTGAGTATGTGACAGACATAGACAACTGTGGGCCAGCATGCACTCTCAGCCTGTCTCTGGTCCACTTTCCTCTGTGTCTCATATTGCATAAGCTGTCACCAAGTCCAAGATAAAAGGGTACATAATGAGGAGCAGAGGATACTGGGTATTGCCTAAAATAGAGCGGTTTGCACAGGATGTATATGTGTCGGAAGTTAGGTCAATGGCTGAGCTATGCTAGTGTGGGTCTGCCACGGGCATGGCCTGGATGCAAACAGCTGCATGCTGAGAGGCAACTCTCACTCTGACTGAGCTTTGACCATGTCACAGCTATGTAGCCACATGGCCCTTAGATAGTGTTAAGTGGACTGTTTCTTTTTATAGTAATCCAATTATTAGATAGGCTGCTGGTCATCCATGTGGTTTGTATAAAACCAATATGTTCATGGTGACTGTATATATGCAGCACGTGGTGATTGGTGGAGATGGTTTGTTAGTGGCTGACACAGACTGGTTTTGCCCAGCATATGCAGGCTGCTTGGGATTGATCTAGTTGATTAGAATTCCCAGAATGTGGGCTAGCAGCTGTTCCTGGGCTATTGGTAACCTGCTGATAACTATGTTTGGCAGGCCCTTCAGCTTGGTTTCAGCTCCTTCCTCTTTCCTCCTTCCTCTCCTCTCCTATAGCCACTGTATTGGAGGCTCTCTGGACACTTGCTTTAACTATCACATAATGAGATCTTCCTACAGTTTAAGTTTAAATTTAAAACACAGAAGAGAACTTTCTGGTTACATTTCATACCCAGCAGAGAGCTTGTAGTTTAAATTTAATAGTCACTCAGGGCCTAGTATCTGCAAAGTATTTTTAGTTTAAATTTAAAACACAGAAGAGAGTTTCATAATAAGTCAGAGCCTGGCAGCAGCAAAGAGCTGTAATTTAAATAAAATCTGAATATAACTTAGCATAAAAGGCAAAACAGGGTCCGTACTCTTTGAGCAACAAATAAAGTCTTCTAGAGACCTTTACAAAGAGGCCTTCTACCTAGGGGGCAAGAGACCCGTGAAACTTTTTCAATAGGTGTTAATACCATGTGGCAGGTGAAAAGCCAATTTTGAAAGATTCCTTCTATCCAAGCAAGGACTGTTAATCACCCAGGAAGTTGGTCACAGCTTACCTCAGCAGCACAGGCATAAATAGCTCAACCAGAGCTCTGTGATCCTCAGTCTTGAAGGACTAGAAAAATGGACTGCTACTTCTGGAGAGAGATCGGCAATTGTGAGTATATACTTCTGGGAATTTTCTGAAAGGACTTCTTTGTATTAAAGCTAATTAATCTGTGAACCCAGTGTTTTTGTTAAATCAGTCAGGGCCTAGTAGCAGCAGTTTAAGTTTAAATTTAAAACACAGAAGAGAACTTTCTGGTTACATTTCATACCCAACAGAGAGCTTGTAGTTTAAATTTAATAGTCACTCAGGGCCTAGTATCAGCAAAGTACTTTTAGTTTAAATTTAAAACACAGAAGAGAGTTTTCTGGTTAAATTTAGAGCCCAGCAGAGAGCTTGTAGCTTAACTTTCATAATAAGTCAGAGCCTAGCAGCAGCAAATAGCTGTAATTTAAATCAAATCAGAATATAACTTAGCATAAAAGGCAAAACAGGGTCAGTACTCTTTGAGGAACAAACAAAGTCTTCTAGAGACCTTTAAAAAGAGGCCTTTTACCTAGGGGGCAAGAGACCTGTGAAACATTTTCAATAGATGTTAACACCAGGTGACAGGTCAAAAGGCCATTTTGAAAGACTCCTTCTATCCAAGCAAGGACTGTTAATCACCCAGGAAGTTGGTCACAGCTTACCTCAACAGCACAGGACAGGGTACTGTGTAGCAGCCTCTTTTAATAAGTGTTATTTCCCTCCCTCCCCAACATCCACCCACCCATGGGATACTCGTAGCTTTATAGGTACTTACACATCTTAAAGGAAAGGAGGTGCTCTCAGGTGAAGCTCGTTATCCAAATCAGTCATACACTAAGGACCTGAGATTAATTAAGCTTCAGGTGAAGAAGGTACATAAAACATATTAGGTACAGTTTTATTAGTATAAATATCCATAGCAACCCTTAGTAAGTAAAGAACTTAAAGATCTAAACACAAGCTTAAAACTAAGATGCAGACAGCAGTCCAGCAGCAAGATGGGGGCTTTCCAGTCTTTTGCATTGAGTGTCACATGTATGATTTTCTCCCAGTTGGTGAGAGATCTTACGTGTGCACTAGGTGCAAGGAGCTCTTTGCTCTCAGGGAACGAGTCTGTTCTCTAGAGGCTAGAGTAGAAGACTTGCAAGACATAAGAAAGACAGAGAGGTACATAGACGAGACCTACAGGGATATAGTCCTGAAGTCCCACCTCCAGTCTGGCAGCTTCCCTGTTGCCATGGAGGAGAGAGATCACGTGACAGGAGAACATCACCCTGGTGTGGCAGGAAGTGATCCTGTAACTAGGACCTGTCCTCCAGGTGATATAAAACCCTTTCGCACCAAGGAAGTTTCTCCAGGGTCATGTGCCCAGGAGGGAAGGGTTAGGACAGCCATTATAGATGGTGATTCAATCATTATGCATGTAGATAGCTGGGTGGCTGGTGGACGTGAGGATCGCCTGGTAACATGTCTGCCTGGTGTGAAGGTAGCGGACTTCACGCGCCACCTAGATAAGGTTTTAGATAGTGCTGGGGAGGAGTCTGCTGTCTTGGTACATGTCAGTACCAATGACATAGGAAAATGTGGTAGGGAGGTTCTGGAGGCTAAATTTAGGCTTTTAGGTAGGAAGTTGAAATCCAGAATTTTCAGGGTAGCTTTCTCCAAAATGCTTCCCGTTCCACGCGCAGGACCCAAAAGGCAGGCAGAGCTCCGGAGTCTCAATGCGTGGATGAGACAATGGTGCAAGGATGAGGGTTTTGGATTTGTTAGGAACTGGGGAACATTCTGGGGAAAGGAGGGGCTCTTACAAAGGAATGGGCTTCACCTTAATGGGGATGGAACCAGGCTGCTGGCATTAACCTTTACAAAGGAGATAGAGCAGCTTTTAAACTAGACAATATGGGAAAGCCGACAGTCGCCCAAGAGCACATGGTTCGGAAGAATGTATCCTTGAAGGATGCTACCAAAAGCAGAGAGGTTCAAAAAAAGAGTAAAATAACCCAAATGCCCTCGAGTATGGAGCAGACAGAGATTAAAGATCCCAAATTACCCATGCCTACTAATAGCCTGATTAATATGAATAAAATGCAGTCTCTAAAATGCTTGTATGCAAATGCTAGAAGTCTAAAAATAAGATGGGAGAGTTAGAATATATAGCACTAAATGAGAGGTTAGATATGATTGGAATCTCAGAGACATGGTGGAAGGAGGGCAACCAGTGGGACTCTGTGATACCTGGGTACAAACTATTGTAATGATAGAGCTGATCAAATTGGTGGAGGGGTTGTGCTCTATGTTAGAGAGGGCATTGAGTCAGAAAGGATTAAAGTTTTGCAGGAAACAAAATTTGCTGTAGAATCTCTATGGATTGAAATTCCATGTAAAAAGGGGAAGGCGATGGCAGTGGGGGTGTACTATCGACCGCCTGGCCAGAATGAACAAATAGATGATGAAATGCTCAAAGAAATCAAGGAAGCTAACAAAGGTTTACAGCACAGTAATAATAATGGGTGATTTCAATTACCCCGGTATTGCCTGGGTCAGTGTCACAGCAGGACATGCTAGTGAGATAAAGTTCCTAGTTGAAATAAATGACTGCATCTTGGAGCAGCTGGTTCATGAACCGACCAGAGGGGAAGCCATATTGGACCTAGTCCTTAGTGGAATACCATATCTAGTGTAAGAGATATGGGTGTTGGGGCCCCTTGGCAATAGTGATCATAGCATGATCGCAATTGATTTCATTAGTGGAGGAGGGATAGTAAGGAAATCCACAGTACTACATTTTAACTTTCGAAAGGGAGACCATGATAAAATGAGGAAAATAGTTAAGAAAAAACTAAAAGGAGCAATTGCAAAGGTTAAAGACTTACATCAAGCTTGGGTGTTGTTGAAAAATACTATCTTGGAAGCCCAGACCCAGCTGTATTCCACACTTTAAGAAAAGTGGAAGGAAGTCCAAAAAACTGCCAGCATGGTTTAAAGGTGAGGTCAGAGAAGCTGTTGTTGTCAGGACATGGAAAAAAGAGCCAAACGGTGAAACCTGGAAACAGCATAAGCACTGGCAAGTCAAATGCAAGGCATTGATAAGGCAGGCAAAGGGAGAATTTGAAAAGAAACTTGCTGCGGAAGCAAAAACGCAAAATAAAGACTTTTTCAAGTACATTTGTAGCAAAAAACCTGTGGGAGAGTCAGTTGGTCCATTAGATGATAGAGGGGTTAAAGGGCACTAAGAGGTGACAAGGCGATAGTGGAGAGACTGAATGAATTCTTTGCTTCGGTTTTTACTGAGGAAGATGTAGAGATGTTACCCATTACTGAAGTGGTATTTAAAGTGCGGAAGAATTGAAGGAAATATCGATACATTGGGAAGATGTATTACAACTATAAGATAAACTGAAGAGTAGCAAATCACCTGGGCCGGATGGTATACATCCAAGGGTGTTGAAAGAACTGAAATATGAGATTGCATACCTGCTATTAGTAATCTGTGAACTTTCATTAAAATCATCTGTAATACCTGAAGATTGGAGGATCGCCAATGTAACGCCAATTTTTAAAAAGGGTTCCAGGGGTGATCCGGGAAACTACAGACCAGGGAGCCTGACGTCAGTATCGGGAAAAATGGTAGAAACCATCGTAAAGAACAAAAATACTGAACATGTAGATAGTCATGGACTAATGGGAGACAGCCAACATGGCTTTAGACAAGGAAGATCTTGTCTTACTAACCTGTTATGTTTTTTTGAAGGTGTGAATAAACAGGTGGACAAAGGTGAGTCGGTTGATATAGTGTATCTGGACTTTCAGAAAGCCTTTGACAAGCTCCCTCATCAGAGACTTTTGGCAAAACTAAAGAGTCATGGGATAGGAGGCAGTGTACTATTGTGGATCAGGAACTGGTTAAAAGATAGAAAGTAGAGGATAGGGCTAAATGGCCAATTTTCACATTGGAGAAAGATGAATAGTGGTGTACACCAGGGATCTGTGTTGGGTCCGCTGCTTTTTGACATATTCATAAATGACCTGGAAAAGGGAATAACGAGCGAGGTTATCAAATTTGCAGATGGCGCAAAACTATTTAAAGTTGTTAAAACCCAAGAGGATTGTGGAAAATTGCAAGAGGATCTTGATAAATTGGAAGACTGGACATCAAAATGTCAGATGAAATTTAATGTGGACAAGTGCAAAATTATTCAGCTAGGGAAGAACAACCCAAACTATGGTTACACGATGCAAGGTTCCACATTAGGAAGCACCACCCAGGAAAAAGATTTAGGCGTCATTGTGGATAACATGTTAAAACCCTTGGCCCAGTGTGCAATGGCAGCCAAGAGAACAAATAGAATGCTAGGTATCATAAGGAAAGGAATGGAAAATAAAACCAAAGATATTGTAATACCTCTATATCGTTCCATGGTGAGACCACACCTTATTTATTTATTTATTTACATTCTCTTATATACCACGCTATTCTGCATCAGTGCAGTTTACATCGAACAAACTGAAATTACATTGAACAGGGCATTATAACTTGGAGATAACTATTTTACAGGGAACATGGGCTGTGGAGGGTTAAGTGGCTTGCCCAACACCACAAGGAGCACCTGTGGGACTAGAAATCCCAGTCCTTCTGGCCCAAGGTTGTTGTCCTCTAGTGGGATTTGAACCCCACGACCTTCCGGCCTGAAATACCTTGCCCCAACCACTAGGTCACCCCTCCACTCCACCTTGAATATTGTGTGCAATTCTGGTCGCCGTATCTTAAAAAGGATAAGTGTTATTAGAAAAGATTCAGAGAAGAGCCACCAAAATGGTAAAGGGGATGGAAGGATACTCCTATGAAGAAAGGCTAAAAAGGTTAGGGCTCTTTACCTGGAAAAGAGACGGCTGAGGGGAGATATGATAGAAGTCTATAAATTAATGAACGGAGTGGAACGGGTAAACGTAGATCGATTGTTTACGTTATCAGAATATAGAAAGACTAAGGGACATGCAATGAAGCTACAGGGTGAACTATTTAAGACTAATAAAAGAAAATATTTTTTCACTCAACGTATAATCAAACTCTGGAATTTGTTACCGGAGGATGTAGTAAAGGCTGTTATTGTAGCTGGGTTTAAAAAAGGTTTGGACAAGCTCCTGGAGGAAAGGTCCATAAACCATTATTAAGAAGGGACCCAGGATATCAATGCTTGACCCAGTACAAGCATTGTGGAACCTGTGTCTTTTGTGGAAACTGCTAGGTACATATGACCTAGATTGGCCATTGTCAGAAACAGGATACTGGGATTGATGGACCTTGGTCTGACCCAGTATGGCATATCTTATATTTTTATGTTCTTATGTACAAGAAAAGATGCAAACCATGCTAGCACCTGATCTCAAAGGCCAACCTGATAAAGCCTAGCTACCAACTTGCCATGATGAACAATGTCAAAAGCAGCCATCAGGTTCATTTGAATCCATAAAGCATCTAATCCCTGATCACTCCACCTGTGGACATTGTTCAACATGGCAATCAACACTGACAATGCTATAATACCTACAGTACCTGACTGTAACTTGAGCTAAATACTAATAAATAAAATAAATAAATAAATCCTCATGGAAAGCTATTTGATCCAGGTGAAGCCAACAACTAGTATGTAAGAACTTCAGAAAAAGAGCTGATGCAATTTTCTCTATAACCTTCATAAGTGAAGGAATATTGGATACCAAATGGTATTCTGATAACTCCCTCCCATCCTGACCTTTCTTCATCACTGGTATAATTACTGCTTTCTTCAACATGTGAGAATCTCACCTTGTTGAAATGATTCTACAATCCACTCTGTCCAATAAGGTGCCACCATCAAGCTGTCAACTTTAATCTAGAAATCACCCACGCCATTTCCACTATAGAAACTCTTCCTCCTTCCCTCTCACCATGTGGACCTCTCTGCTAGCTTCTGTTTTTATGTTTGCTGAGCTGTAACATGAGGCACAGTTTTCTCTGATGCCACATGCAAGCAACAGTGCCTCTCCTCATGGTCTGCCCCCTCATAAGCAGCAAAGAAGGCAGTACTCACAGCACACCATAAAAGGGGCAAAAGGCTTTATTGAATATCCTGAGATGTCAAAACCCTACACGTATTTTGACAGTTGCCTTCTTCAGGGGCTTGACACCTCATAAAACACAATAAAAACAATACAATAAATGATAAAATCATAAATACAGAAAAGCATAATACAATATAAAAGGGGAGACATAAAACTGGGAAAGAGTAATATATGTATATACAACATGTAATATAAGAATTGTATATAAACAATAATCTAAAATGGTACATACATGCAGTGAAAAACCAATCCAAAACCCATAAGAAAGACATTAATCTATAAGAGAGACAATTAATATTAAAAATTAAATATAGATAAAAAGGGCCTGATATTGAGCTGCTGCATTTTGGAAGGACTATGCACCTCGTCGGAGCAGAGCCCTCCTCACCAACTTCTAACCCGGATATTCAATGCCATGGTGATGGCATTGAATATCTGATGATTGTCGCAGACACAGGAAGCCACAAGGGCTAACCAAGCAGCAGCAATATTGGATGCTACCCAGTTAGCTCCTGCACCTTAAAGATAGGTGAGGGTTTTCCTTGCCTATCTTTTAGGTAGCAGGCCGCTAACCGTGCAGCATGCAATATCGCTGCTGCCCGGTTAGCGACAGTCTCCACCTCCGCTCTACCCTGGAACACCCCCAACATGCCCCAATGCTAACCAGATAGAATCAGGGTGCTTAGGAGACTTAAAAGGGGATATTCAACAACACTAACTGTGCTACTGGGCTGTAAACCATGTAAATGCCTTTCGAAAATTGGGCTCAAAGTGAATAAATAATTAATTAATTAAATCAAGAATGCAGAACAAGAATACAAATAAGACAAGTTATAAAAAGAGAAGTCTCGTACATGTAAACTCACCTACAGAGGAGGTTCCTGTATCTTAGCACTCTCACCAGGAATTACATCTAAAGCAAAGCACTAAGCAAAACAATAAGGGCCCGATTTTCAAAAGGCATTTACATGGTTTATAGCCCAGTAAATCATGTAAATGCCTTAAATGGGGATATTCAACAGAACTTATATGGTTATTGCCGTTGAATATCCCCTTCTAAGTCCCCTACATGCCCTGATGCTATCCGTGTTGGGGATGTTCTGGGGCAGAGCAGGGGTGGAGACTGTTGTTAACCAGACAGCAGTGATATTGCATGCTGCCCGGTTAGAAACCTGAACCTAAAAGATAGGCAAGGAAAACCCTCACCTATCTTTATGATTCAGGAGCTAACTTGGCAGTATCCAATACTGCTGCTGCTCAGTTATCCTCAGCAGCTTCCTGTGTCTGTGGTGATCATTGCATATTCAATGCCATTGCCGCGGCATTGAATATCCAGATTAGAAGCCGCAGGGAGGGCTATGTGCCTACGAGGCGCATAGCCCTTCCAAAATGTGCACAGCTCAATATTGAGCCCTAAATGTATACTAGTCAGCAACCCATAAAGGTTTGCTCAAGGTACCAAGGTATATATGAAATTATGTAGGCAACAGAGAACATGCACTAATAAAACTTAAAAAAGCAGAAGGAATGGTGTAGCTAAAGGGCGATTGGGAGGAGCTTGAGAAATGGAGGGGGCCTGCCAATCACAATGTAGAATCACACAGGCAATCAACTCATACCCCATGGTAACGGAACATAATTCAAAAACAGATAAAAAGGGGTATACTGGCATGCTGTTAAAGTGCATAACTAACATTGAGATTTTAAGAGTTAAAATTGTATTAAAAATTCAAATACGCAAAATTGAAATTCGCCCAGATCGGGGGGGGGGGGGGGCCAGCGGCGAGGAGTACAACACAAAATAAAAAACAGCAGTACAGCCAGTGCGCACATTTTAAGATAATAAATAAAAAAAGAAGGGAGAACATTCTAAAAAAGGGGGGCGTCCCAATGGTCTAATCTTAGAATCAAACAGAGATGAGCTGTCAGAACAGCAAATTGTAAAGTGCAAAAAATACAGAGCCAACAAAGCCTAGCCAAAATTAGAAATACAAAAAGGAACCTCCAGTAGTGCAGAAAACTGTCAATATTAATGGCACAATCTCAAAGAAAACAAAAAGGAACCTCCAGTAGTACAGAGAACTGTCAGAATTAATGGCACAATCTGAAAGAAAACATAAATATTTCAGCCTGAACAGAACCCAAGGGGATAACAAAGGGACCCTTAGCATGCATGTGTACTCACTAAAGGTAAAGTTGTAAGAAATCAGTCTCACAAACCTGATAATGGTCAGTTCAAGCAGCATAAAATACACAGAAAGTGCTAAGGATGTTGTGTTGCACATTTAAGTACAGACGTAATGATGTGAAAGTGACATCACTCAATAATGTGATCCAATTTCCATTCAACACTGAAAATATGTACAGTCCATTCAGACTATGCGAGACTGTCCTTTAAACTTCAATGAAATAATACATATGTATCTAGTAATCTAAAAATCCGGCTTGAACAACAGCAGATGGAAAGTGAATGAATGAAGATCTAAAAATCGTGGCTAGAATGATGGGCGACTCAAAAAGTGGTAGTTGGGGGGGGGGGGGGCAGATCATGGACCATCAATGTAGTGAACAGGAGGCACGGAATAAAATTATAAATATTAAAAATAAGTCAAAAAGCAGAACAAAAAGGACAATAAATTGAAAAATGAACATTATAGAAACTAGAGTAAATCATACAGCAATGCAAAAACAATTGAATCTGTACTTAAAAACAATGTTACTCAAGGGGAGACCCAGACATCCAACCACAATGGTCAATAACAAAGGTTAAAAACAGGACAATGCGATAGGCCCACTTAAAAATAGAAATAAAAATATGTATTAAAAATCACAAAAACAGAAATTAAAATCAGTAAAATAAAAGATAACCATAATAAGCCAAAATAGATAATAAAGCTGTTCAAAAACAATAGTGGTTGTGCTTAAAAGACAATGTTAAAACAGCAGGGTTACTCAAAGGGGGACCCAAATATCCAACCACAGGGGTCCTTAACAAAAGTAAAAGTCAAACCAATGTAAAAAGGCCACTAAAAAATAGCCATTGCTGCCGTGGAGTCCTGTTCTTGCCTTCGTCCACATACTGGGGAAGGGCACAAGCTGGAAGAGCAGAAGAAAGAGAAGCTCCCCACTCCCTGCCTGATGCCGCCAAAAACCCGAGGACTCATGGCCCATCCTGAGAGAGAGATCATCCTGCAGCGGCGGATCAAGCAGAAGAGGACGGTCTCTGACAGGCAGTCTTTTGTTCTGGGAATCCAGGACAGTTTTGGCTAAATGGTCACCCTGCTGCTGCTGCCGCTGAGCCGAAGCTCCTGGGTCACCACATGGCTTTTTCGGCAGCAGCAGCATGGTATCCATTTAGCCAAAACCATCCTGGATTCACAGAAAAAAGACTGCCTGTTAGAGACCGTCCTCTTCTGCTTGATCTGCTGCTACAGAGTGATTTCTCTCTCAGGCTGTGTTATGCATGACAGGTGGATCAAGTGGAAGAGCTCTGCCCAGCACTAGGGTTTATCCTCCAAAACCTAAGTACATTCTGTTTTTTGCGGTCTCTAGCCACCGCCCTTTTTCCTCCTGTCTGCATGTGCCGCTGCCAGCAGCAGAAACTCAGATTTGTGCTTCAAACTGCACTTAGATAGTATGATGTCCAGGAATCGGATGGCAGGCCAGCAATTTGGGGGCATGAAATCCTGGGCACCAGGGTGCAATTTCTAGGTGCCATAGTGACCTGGCACCCAGGATTTTTCAAGCCCTGTTTTAGAGTGCCAGATTAAATAATTCAACTGCTATGATTTTTGCTGCATTTTAATTAAATAGCCTGCGAATAGGTTGATTTCCTTTATTTTGGCAAAGCCACTGAATGAGAAATTTTGAGTATCTTAGGGGGTGCCAGGTCATCCCTCACCTTTTTGATCTACTGGCTTCCTATCCATTTAGTGTTTTTTTAAAAGATAACCATAACAAATATGCAAATTATATGAAAATATGCAAATTATATGGAAATATGTTGCCCCACTCTGCACCCCCAAATGAAGCAGTCAAACTACGCCAAGTTGAGAATCTCAGATTTTTTTTTATTTATGCGATTTATCAAAATACATATCAAGTAAATATAACTTGAAAAGAAAAGAAGTAATTACATTACATTCCACAAGAGGCAAAACAAAAAACAAGATGCATTATACCTATGCCATTGCCTCACTAGTCCTCACACTTAGCTGATCCAAGAAGAATTTAAGAAATAACATAACAAGTCACTTGAAAGGAAAAAGTGTTCTGCCATAGCACCGGGCCTTAGTACATCTACAAGAAGGAGAATATTGACGTCCCCTCTACTAGGAAGCAGTAACCATGTGAGAGCTTATAAAGGTGGTTAAATTAGAGGGATCATAAAAAATATAGGACATAGAATTCAATTTAACCAAACATTTACATGGAAATTTAAGGAAAAACAAACCCCCAATTGAGTCACCCCAGGTCTAAAAACAAAAAACTCTCTTCTTCTTCTCTGGGTATCCCGGGACAGATCCGGAAACATATGAACAGACAAGCCCTTAAATAAAACAGATCTTTTTTAAAAATACATCTTGAGTAACCATTCTCGATTAGAAACAAGAATCTCTGATTTTGGCAGAGCAGAGCAGAGCAAAGCATCCTGGTTTGGACTTGCAGGATCAGCAGACTGCCTACATGTGCTCAATGCTAGCTCTCAAAGTTATAGCTCTTAAAGATACAGCAATCCATTTGCAGCCCTGCAGTGTCAGAATAGCATATTCTTCATAGTATTGTAAAGACTGCTTGGATAATTGTTGTGTGAGCAACAGCACCATCCAGTGGATCCCTACTAGAAAATTGCAATGAAAGTCATAGAGGAACTTTCCAGAACAGGGGAGGTTCTTGCTGCCAGTCATTTCTAATTGGAAGGAGACTCCTCTGGGAGGGAAAGATCAGGTTTGTATAATATCCACTTTCAATGGCACACAGCCGCTGTCTATTTT
The DNA here is from genome assembly GCA_033557465.1 of Ichthyophis bannanicus. Classification (NCBI taxonomy): domain Eukaryota; kingdom Metazoa; phylum Chordata; class Amphibia; order Gymnophiona; family Ichthyophiidae; genus Ichthyophis; species Ichthyophis bannanicus. The sequence continues at coordinate 282,962,198 of CM066031.1, read as the reverse complement.
TGACACACAGCCGCTGCAGATGCTCTTAGCTCACAGCCACTCATACCATCAGGAGGAAGCAGCAGACATCAAAGCAGTAATTAAGGAGAGGATGAACAGTGGGTTGATGTTCTGCAAAAGTACTCCACTGTCTCATAAGGGAAAATCCCCGCCTTCAGAAACTTGAGAGGTTTCAAGAACTGTACCATCAATCAAATCCATCCAAGCCCGGAGTCCTGCGGACAGGGCCGGCCTACCCACCAGGCAATCTAGGGGGGCAGCTTTTGGGGACCGGCAAAGAGCAGGGCACTCAAAGCTAAACAATAGATTCTGACAGCAGGGAGGGGGAGGCATAAGGTTTGCTAGGGTGCCAATACCTTGAACCAACTCTGGGGCCAGCCTTGCTTGTGGATCAGTTTCGGGGACCCGTTTCTACAGAACTCCCTAGGCCTTCCCAAGAAAGGAATCTAGCATTCATCATGTGTCAGTGACACCAGACCCATGTGTGATTCCAGACACAGCTTTGGGGACCTGGGTCTGTCTCACATACAGTTTCGGGTACACTGGATACATGTGCTTAATATCTAAAGAGAATGTCTCCCATTCAGGGAAACCAACAACAAAAGTAAAAAATGTGAGGTGCAAGAATAGTGAAAAGTATTGTAACTGATCATTGAGACTGAAGAGTAATTTAATTGAGTGTTATAACGTACTTAACTAAGTGGAGAAAGTGCATCCTACATGTAACTATATCTGTAACTGAGAACGAAAAACTGAATACTTGTACATAGTTTTTGTTCATTGTTATTGCCAATTGTTACCTTTGTTTATTCAATGATCCTAAGGTTTAAGTAAATCATTGGTTCAGAATACACTGGACTGGACTCATTTATTTGTAAAGGGAACAGGTGTGGAAGTGTCAAGTGCCAACGGCCTCCCTGTGTATGTCGGTCCCTGATAATTAAACCCCGAGAGTATAAACTATAAAAAACTCTTGGGCTGGTGTGCTCCTTGTCTTTCAAGCAGCTTGTGAGGCGGCTGCTAGGATCACACAGAAAGGAGGTTACAGTATTAAGGTCTCTTATTAAAGTGAGTTACATAAGTAAACTAAATAGCCAAATACTGGCAAGTACTAAGACTAAGAACTGCTTCCAGATGAAGGGGAGATTGATTTATGGATTTTTTCAGAGTTCTTATATTTCCTCCTGACTCCTCAGGCTTCCTGGTCTGAAAACTCTCAGAAAACCTGCACGTTAACTCCAGAAACTCTTCATGAGATCCCAGCATGCATTTATTTTTTATTTATTGATTGACTTAATAATGCTATATTCTACAAATCCAAAAGAAAATAATAACAATAATACCTTATTTTGCAAGGGAGAAGTGTCTGCACCAAAGCGGAGGTGCACACTTCTGCAGGTACTTTTTGGTTCATCAATTTTTAAAGCGGATCCCTTTGAGAACAGGCGCAGAATTGGCAGAGAAAAGTACTTGTAGACCTTGCATCAACATGCACAGTTTTAAAAATGCCCTCACAGAGAGTAATTTAATTTTATAACAGAGCTCCTAGGTTGGAAAGGCACATCTATTATATAAAGGCAACATATGAGCTTGCAAAATGCAATGTGTGCCTTCAAGTCAGTGGTGACCAAGCAGCTCCTGGGTTTTCTTGGCACTGTGACCAGAAGATTGCCAGGCTTTTCCTCTGAGGCAAAGGAGAGCGAAGTAACTTGCCCAAGGCCATAAAGAGTGCTAGTGGGAATCAAACACTGGTTTCTTGATTACAAAACCAGTGCTATAACCATTAGGCGTCTCCTCCATTTGAACAAAGCTGCACTTTTTCTGAGGCAGGAATAACTTGTGTATGTATGATTAAAACAATCATTTTGATTAAAAAAAAACTGGATTACAAAGCTTGAGAAAATAAAAAAAAAAGCCTTGGGAGCATGTTTACTAAGCCCCAAGCTAGTAACGCAGATTTGGGCCAAATTGCTAGTGTGGGGCACTGCGCTAGATGCAGGGAGCAGAGGTGGTCTCCCCCTATATTTAGCACAGCTCACCGCATTACTACTGCAGTGGAAAGCAACTACCACCATCCATTGTGCTGGCAGTAGTTGCTCCCCACCAAGCACTGGTAAAACAGGCTTTCACAACTCGTGCTAGCAGCACCACGGCAGGAACGCCCATGTTCCAACCAGGGAATGCAGGTGTTTTAGCACGGGGACATTGATAAGATAAGCACTACAAGTTTGAAAAATATTTTGATCAAAACTAATCACATAAATTAATAGATGAACAGTCAAAGATCACTGATGTAAATGGGCACATGAGCTGAGGACATTGTTCTGAACGCTAGTGCCACGAAGAGTCTGAGACCTTAATTAATTAATTTATTTATTTGCATATATTTCTATACCGCTCCTTCCAGTGATCAGTCGCGGTTTACATTTTAACAAATCGGTTCTGCAACGATAGCAGTTACATATAACAGCGATAACAATAAAAACAGACTATGTACATTTAACAGCGGTAACAATAGTTAAACTATATACATCATGAGGATAACAGTTAATTAGAACCATAATAAATGGTAAATAGTTTGTGTACGAGGCAAGGTTAGTATAGAGGTTCAAAAATTATTTACATTGTCGAACAGAGTGGGATATCGTGAGTCCAGTGTGTTTATAATATACTCGTTAGGGTGGTCCATAAAAATGAATTCCTGAATTCCTTTGCTCCCTGGCCTGATTCAGGTTCCAGTTAGGTAGAAAACACTGTGTACAAAGTTTGAAGCCAATCAAATAATATTTAGGGGTGGCTCAACAAGTCTTGAGATTTCCTCCTGGGAGCAGATGACGAAATGTTGCATCATCTTGTATCATCCACTCAGTTCCACGCTGATTACATTTGATTGCATCATATTTGAACTAATCTCGTCTCTGAGAGGTGGCAAAGACATTGTACTATTATCTTTGTATCTTTATTCTTTTCAGATGGCAAAAAAACGTGTTTTTTATCTCATTGAAGAAATGTCCACCACAATTCTGGGGGCCAAGCTCCCCAGCAAGGAGCAAGTGTTAAGTGTATTTTTACATCACCATATGACATTAAATAAAGGTGTTAGTGAAAGTGCATCTATTGTAACAAGTGAAGTAGAAGCTTACTGGGAAAAGGCCAGGCTTCCTGTTCAAAGAAATGACAAAATTCAAGAAAAAGTAAAGAAATTGTTCAATCAGTGGAAACTTTTGAAGAAAAACAAAAGGAGAGGAGGGAAACAAGAGGCAAATGAAAAAGAATTCCAGGTTGCAATGAAAAACCTATTTGATGTGGCGCATGCCAATGCAATGTCTTTAATTCATATTCAAGAAGACAAAGAATTCTTAATAGCGCAACGAGAACCAGGGCGCCGCGGCTCAATGTGCGTGATGGATAAGAAACTAGCCAACACGGAAGCAAGATCGCAACAGCGAGAAGAAGAACTGAAAAGGCGCAGACAAAAACATGTTGCCGAAGCCGAGGCAACTACAAGCCAAGTTCAGCTGGAAGGATCTTCTTCCTCAGCAGAGTCAGGTGAAGACTCGTCGACATCTGCGGATTCAGATAACAGACAGAAGAAAGCAACTCCACAAACGAAGCAGTTTCGACCTAACAATGTCTGGACCCCAGAGCTTACAGCAGCCCTGGATCAGACAGGGACAACGGATCGCAATGCTCTGTTTGTGGTAGCTGAAACCGCCAGAAGTCTGGGACATTATCCTGGGGAGCTCAATATCAGCCGCTCCAGCGTCAAGCGCCATAGAGAAAAGCACCATCAGCAACAATGGACGGACCTGCACAACGCATTCAAAGCCAAAGGCAAAACATGCATTGTGCATTGGGATAGCAAGTTATTGCCATCTCTCCTCTGTTCAACCACATCCGTTGACCGCCTTCCAGTTTTGATAACGGCTGTCTCCACTGGAGAAACACAACTTCTTGGTGTACCAAAACTGACATCAGGAACGGGCGAGAATCAAGCTGCAGCAGTTTATGAACTGTTACAGGAATGGTGTTTGGATGAAAAGGTTGCAGGCTTCTGCTTTGATACAACTGCATCGAACACGAGACGTCGATCAGGAGCGTGCATTCTTCTAGAACAGAGACTCCGTCGCACAGTCCTTCATTTGGCATGCCGCCATCACATTTACGAAATAATTCTTGGTGCAGAATTCTCTACATGCTCTGGAGCTTCATCGGGTCCCGATGTCCAACTCTTTCGCCGGTTCCAAAAGAATTGGGGCTCCCTTGACAAGTCCAACTATCAAACTGGAAAATACTTGGAGGTGCTGCAACCTGACAGGGATCGCATCATGAAGTTTGCGGAATCCAAGTTGGCACAGGGCAATCACCAAGATGATTACCTGGAATTCTTGGAGTTAACGATTGTCTGCCTTGGAGGGAATCTTCCTAGTTTCAATTTCAAGAAACCCGGAGCTTTCCATCATGCCAGATGGATGGCAAAAGTCTTGTACTTTCTCAAGATTTGGATGTTCCGAGGACAACTCAAAGATCTTACCCAACGGGAGGAGTCCTGTGTTCGTGATGTGAGCATTTTCTCCATCCTGATTCATGTGGAAGCCTGGTTTTCTGCCCCTGATGCCGCAGTTGCTCCTTGAACAGATTTGGAGATGCTGAAGAAACTACACTCTTACCACAATGACCGTGTTGGAAGAGCGGCCAGAGACAAACTGCAACAGCATCTGTGGTATGTGTCAGAGGAGCTTGTGGCACTGTCACTGTTCGATGAAGCTGTTTCAGCACCGACAAAGTGGGCCATAGTGTCGGCCATGATCCCGGCAGAATCAGATGAAAGCGATGAGGATGATGATGAAGACGAAGATCCCCCAAAGCGGGTCGAATTGAAAAGTTCCATGATTCCACCACTTGAATCTTTTGCAACTCGCAAGTCAATCCGTTTCCTGAAACACCTCGACATCAACAGTGATTTTCTTAATGCAGACCCAGAAGACTGGGAAGAGAATGCATCATTCAAAGACGGTCTGAAGAAAGTAAAAAATCTTCCAGTGATCAACGATGTGGCTGAGCGAGGGGTCAAACTCATTGAGGAGTTCAACGGCCGACACACCACAAAAGAAGAGCAACTCCAGTTCCTTCTGGGTGTTGTCTCGCAACACCGTAAGATGTTCCCCACATCGTCAAAGTCCTTACTAGCATCTGGACCACATTGAGTGCTTGGCAAGCATGATACCCCCGTCTATGAGTGGATAATACCCAGTGGTCTGACGAACCCTGGGGGGATCCAGGGGCCTGATAGATAGGGACCTTGAGCCACCCCTAAATATTATTTGATTGGCTTCAAACTTTGCACACATTGTTTTCTACATAAATGGAACCAGAATCAGGCCAGGGAGTAAAGAAATTCCTACTTTTATTTTTTCCCCTATGGCAGTGGACCACCCTAATACTCGTGATATGTTTGGAGTGTATTAAGATTAAGTTGTTAGGTATCTATCAAGCTATGATTTAAATTGGATATAGTTTTTGATTTAATTGGATATAGTTTTTGATTTAAGTTATTTCATTTAAATTGTAGTATTCTTGGAATAGATGTGTTTTAAGGTATTTGCGGAATGATTGGAGGTCATTGTTAGCTCTTAGTGACTCTGGGAGCTTGTTCCATTGTGAGGGGGCTATGTAGGTGAATGTTCTATTGCTACTATTCATTTTTACCTTACATATAGAAATTGGAATTTGCAGCATATTTAGAAATATTTAATATTTAATGTTCTTCTTAGATTGGTGATAAATTGATCTTTGTTTGCAAAGCGATTCTAAAATAAGAAATGTTGAATAGAGAAGAATTATAGCCTGGAATATAATTGGAGGGAGGAACATTTTTTTGTGATAAGCAGATTAACCCTCTGACAGCAGACACAACATATACAGTGGAGAAACCAGTCAAGCAGTTCCCAGAAACATTCCCTTGTCCCGCAAAGTATTGAAGGGTGTGGGGAGGGGGAGGGGGGTACACATAGGGGTATGTTTACTAAACCGTCTTAACGTTGCAGCGGTGGTATTATTGCGCGATAAGTGATGTTATAGTGCGATAATGTAACATTATGGGTACTGTTAGTTCTATCCTATCCTGGTAGCCACAGCAGACAGTTTTATGGTAACGTGCACTCTTTCTGTAGCCATTGGTATGATAACTCCCATGGTGATGTGGCACAATGGTTAATGCAATGACTTCAGTAGTAGAGGTCATGGGTTTGATTCCTCTCTGTTCCCCTTTTTAATGGCTGTCCTACACACAACTACGTTTCATTCGTGTAACAGTCATATCTGTGCAGATCTGTGCTGCCACCACATTATACCCTCATCACTGTTGCCATCCATCCTTCTGTTTGTCTATGTGTGTGTGCCAGCTGTGTGGTGTCCTGCCCTAATGTGTGGGCTGCTACCCCATGTCCTGCAATGGCACACTTTTCTGCATTGTGGCTCTTCATGCTTGCCTCTCCTGTGTCTGCTCTGCATGGCACTGCTCTCCTCTGTCCTCCTGTCATTGCACTTATCCTGCCACCTCTACCTCCTCTGGTGGACATGTATCCCAATCCTCTGCCACACTGTCATTGTTGCACTGTACATTACCATCACCCTGTACATTGGTACAGCTGCCCCCAATATGTTTGTCCACTTTACCTGCTGCCACATGGGCTGCACGCAGATTTGGCTGGTCCATGAGCACTGTCATCTACTTCCTTCCATCACTTGTTCATTGCCTTTCCTTGGTGCCCTGTGCAGTGTTATGGTTACATCTGTGTTTGAGCCATACATTTCATGCTTGTGACTTTGGGGCACCTTTGTGCCCCTGGGCACCATCTCCTGTGTCACCTTGGTATCCCTGGGGCATCTTTTGTGGCACCTTAGGTTTGGCTAGATTTTTTTTTTTTGTGCCATCAAGTCAGTGCTGACTCATAGTGACCCAGCTACCTCTCGGTTTTCTTGGCAACGTATCACTGGAAGTAGATTGCCAGCCTTTTCTTCTGAGGCAATGGAGGGTAAAGTGACTTGCCCAACATCACAAGGAGTGCCAGTGGGAATTGAACCCTTGATCTTCTGGGTACTAGGCAGTTGCTCTAACCACTAGGCTACTCCTCCAGCTTGGCCGGCTTATGGGGCGCCTTATATGCTGCCTTGGAGGGTGACAACCTTTCCTGCCGCCCTCTGGGGTACATTATGACCTGCTTGGATGACGTGGTGCTTTATGATGTGCCTTATGGTGCACCCTAAAAGGTGTATTAGGTTGCCGAACTGGGGTGAGGCTTTTTTGGCTGGCAGTGCAAATTGTTGGGATGTGTCTGACTGTTACAAGCAGGAAAAGGGATTGCCTCAGACAGTCTTTGAACTGAGCCCACTGAGGCATCAAACTCATAACCACTGTATCAGCAGCCAAGGTATTAACCAGTGTGCTACACCTCTGTTGCTGTGATTGGAGGTCAGCATGCCTAATTAAGGCTAACGTGCGTTAACATGCCAGGGCTCCCTCTATCGCGCGATAACGGACTTTATCGCGCGATAACCCGAAATGCTACCTTAAGACCGGAACACACACTACCTTATATGGCATTCGTTACAGTAAGACTGCAACTAACGCCAGTAACATTAAGACGGTTTAGTAAACATACCCCATAGTTACATTCAGCTTGTGAAAATATTAAATGACTGGAATTTTACTTGAATTGGCAACCAAAGTGATTGCAGGCATCGAGGGACAGTAAAAATGAATGATGTCTTAACAATATTATATTTCATCTTAGGTAAGAAGTTAACTGATCCTGAATTGTAGTTTACAGATTTGATTTGCTGCAACAATTCTATTAAATATGCATGTGCTATATTCTAAATGGCAACATGAATAAAAGCAAGCCCATTAAAATCCCATTCTATATTCTGTGCAGACGATTTTAAATCTTTAATAAGATTGCAGTGATGTCCTTATGCCTTTATATCTAACTCAAAATGAATTTCTATATAAATTAACCACAAGTTATTAACAAACTTTCTATGCATTTTACAGTACTAATTGCATAGTAATTATAAGAAGGAAAAGAGGAGAAATGCTAATAAAATATTGATATTTTTCTGTGGGTGTCTCCCCTCCAGTGTCTCTATACTTTGTCAGACGTAAACATGCTGTGACCAAACGTAGCACAGCAAGAAAGTAAATGACAGTAGATTAGTCCATTCAGTATGACCATTCAGTATGTCTTTCGCCCTGGTCTCCTGTCTCCTCTTCCCACGTGTGCATAGTTTGTTCTGTTTACCTCTCTCTGCTCTGGGAAGAGCAGTTCCCTCAGAGTGCTTTGCTAGAGAGGTGGATATTTAACTCCTGTGACAACTTTGCTGTGAATTCTAGCTGTCTATTTAATTATTTATTGTTGTCTTATTGGTGTGCTACTTCACCTCCCTGTTCCCTTTAGTTTTGCACTTCATCTTTCTCAGCTGTATAACTTACCTTGCCTCTCTCAACTAACTGGCCTTTGTGTGGTAGCCAGGTTAACTGTTACTTTAAATTAAATATCTCTCCCTGCTCTGTCCCGAGAACCTGCTGCGTTTTAAACTTTTTTTTGCTGCTCTAGCATACCTGAGGGACTAACCCCCTCCCCCCTGCTGAGGGTACAGGACAGGGTACCTTGTAACAGTCCTCTTTTAATAGGTCTTATTTCCCTCCCTCCCTCCCCAACACTCACCCACCCCTGGGGTAATTGTAGTTTTATAGGTACTTACACGTCTTAGAGGAAAGGGGCTGCTCTCAGGTGCAGCTCTTTATCCAAATCAGTCATACATTGAGGACCTGAGATTAATTGTTCCCTGTAAAATAGTTATCTCCAAGTTATAATGCCCTGTTCAATGTAATTTCAGTTTGTTCAATGTAAACCGCACTGATGCAGAATAGCGCTGTATATAAGAGAATGTAAATAAATAAAATTAATTAATTAAGCTTCAGGTGAACAAGGTATGTTAGAGGTATTAGGTACACTTTTATTAGTATAAGCATCTACACCAACCCTTAGTAAATACAGAATTTAAAGACCTAAACAAAAGCTTTAAACTAAGATGCAGACAACAGTCCAGCAGCGAGATGGGGGCTTTCCAGTCTTTTGCATTGAGTGTCACTTGAATGATTTTCTCCCAGTTGGTGAGAGGTCTTACGTATGCACTAAATGCAAGGAGCTCTTTGCTCTCAGGGAACAAGTCCATTCTCTAGAGGCTAGAATAACAGACCTGGAAGACATAAGAAAGACAGAGAAGTACATGGACGAGACCTACAGGGATATAGTCCTGAAGTCCCACCTCCAGTCTGGCAGCATCCCTGTTACCATGGAGGAGAGAGGTCACGTGACAGGAGAGCATCACCCTGGTGTGGCAGGACATGATCCTGTAACTAGGACCTGTCCTCCAGGTGATTTACAACCCTCTCACACTGAGGACGTTTCTCCAGGGCCATGTGCCCATGAGGGGAGGGTTAGGACAGCTGTTATAGTTGGTGATTCGATCATTAGGCATGTAGTTAGCTGGGTGGCTGGTGGATGTGAGGATCGCCTGGTAACATGCCTGCCTGGTGTGAAGGTAGCGGACCTCACGCACCGCCTAGATAGGATCTTAGATAGTGCTGGGGAGGAGTCTGCTGTCTTGGTACATGTCGGTACCAATGACATAGGAAAATGTGGTAGGGAAATTCTGGAGGCTAAATTTAAGCTTTTAGGTAGGAAGTTGAAATCCAGAACTTCCAGGGTAGCATTCTCCGAAATGCTTCCTATTCCACATGCAGGACCCAAAAGGCAAGCGGAGCTCCGGAGTCTCAATGTGTGGATGAGACGATGGTGCAAGGATGAGGGTTTTGGATTTGTTAGGAACTGGGGAACATTCTAGGGAAAGGAGGGGCTCTTCCGAAGGGATGGGCTTCACCTTAAACAGGATGGAACCAGACTGCTGGCATTAACCTTTAAAAAGGAGATAGAGAAGCTTTTAAACTAGAAAATAGGGGAAAGCCAACAGTCGCCCAAGAGCGCATGGTTCGGAAGAAGGTATCCTTGAAGGATACTACCGAAAGCAGTGAGGTTCCAAAAAAGAGTAAAGTAGCCCAAATGCCCTTGAGTATGGTGCAGAGTGTAAAGATTCCAAATTACCCATGCCTACCAATAGCCAGATTAATCTTAATAAAATACAGTCTCTGAAATGCTTGTATGCAAATGCAAGAAGTCTAAAAAATAAAATGGGAGAGTTAGAATATATAGCACTAAATGAGAGGTTAGATATGATTGGAATCTCAGAGACATGGTGGAAGGAGGGCAACCAGTGGGACTCTGTGATACCTGGGTACAAACTATTGTAATGATAGAGCTGATCAAATTGGTGGAGGGGTTGTGCTCTATGTTAGAGAGGGCATTGAGTCAGAAAGGATTAAAGTTTTGCAGGAAACAAAATTTGCTGTAGAATCTCTATGGATTGAAATTCCATGCATGAAGGGAAGGTGATGGCAGTGGGGGTGTACTATTGACCGCCTGGCCAGAATGAACAAACGGATGATGAAATGCTCAAAGAAATCAAGGAAGCTAACAAAAGTCACAGCAGAGTAGTAATAATGGGTGATTTCAATTACCCCAGTATCGACTGGGTCAGTGTCATGGCAGGACATGCTAGGGAGATAAAGTTTCTAGATGAAATAAATGACTGCTTCTTAGAGCAGCTGGTTCATAAACCGACCAGAGGGGAAGCCATACTGGACCTAGTTCTTAGTGGAACACCAGATCTGGTGCAATAAATAAGGGTGTTGGGACCACTTTGCAATAGTGATCATAGCATGATTGTGTTTGATTTAATTAGTGGAGGAGGGATAGTAAAGAAATCCACAGTACTACCTTTTAACTTTCGAAAGGGAGACTATGATAAAATGAGGAATATAGTTAAGAAAAAACTAAAAGGAGCGGTTGCAAAGGTTAAAGACTTACATCAAGCTTGGGTGTTGTTTAAAAATACTATCCTGGAAGCCCAGACCAGCTGTATTCCACGCTTTAAGAAAAGTGGAAGAAAGTCCAAAAAACTGCCAGCATGGTTTAAAGGTGAGGTCAGAGAGGCTGTTGCTGCCAAAAAAGCATCTTTCAGGACATGGAAAAAAGAGCCAAATGACGAAAACTGGAAACAGCAATAGCACTGGCAAGTTAAATGCAAAACATTGATAAGGCAGGCAAAGCGAAAATTTGAGAAGGAACTTGCTACGGAAGCAAAAACACAAAATAAAGACTTTTTCAAGTACATTCATAGCAAAAGGCCTGGGAGAGAGTCAATTGGACTGTTAGATGATAGAGGGGTAAAGGGGGCAGTAAGAGGAAACAAGGCTATAGCGGAGAGACTGAATGAATTCTTTGCTTCGGTCTTTACTGAGGAAGATGTAGGGATGTTACCCAAGACTGCAGAGGAATTTATAGAAATATCGCTACAACGGGAAGATGTATTACAACTATTTGATAAACTGAATAGTAGCAAATCACCTGGACTGGATGGTATACATCCAAGAGTGTTGAAAGAACTGAAATATGAGATTGCAGTCCTGCTATTAGTAATCTGTGAACTTTCATTAAAATCATCTGTAATTCCTGAAGATTGGAGGATCGCCAATGTAACGCCAATTTTTAAAAAGGGTTCCAGGGGTGATCCGGGAAATTACAGACCAGTGAGCCTCACGTCAGTATCGGGGAAAATGGCAGAAACCATCATAAAGAACAAAATTACACAGCATGTAGATAGTCATGGCCTAATGGGAGACAGCCAAAATGGCTTTAGACAAGGAAGATCTTGTCTTACTAATCTGATATGTTTTTTGAAGGTGTGAATAAACTGGTAGACAAAGGTGAGTCAGTTGATATAGAGTATCTGGACTTTCAGAAAGCCTTTGACAAGGTCCCTCATCAGAGACTTTTGGCAAAACTAAAAAGTCATGGGATAGGAGGCAGTGTACTATTGTGGATCAGGAACTGGTTAAAAGATAGAAAGCAGAGGGTAGGGCTAAATGGCCAATTTTCCCAATGTAAAAAGGTGAATAGTGGAGTACCCCAGGGATCTGTACTGGGTCTGCTACTTTTTGACATATTCATAAATGACCTGGAAAAGGGAATAACTAGTGAGGTTATCAAATTTGCAGACGACACAAAACTGTTTAAAGTTGTTAAAACCCAAGAGGACTGTGGAAAACTGCAGGAGGATCTGGATAAATTGGAAGACTGGGCATCCAAATGGCAGATGAAATTTAATGTGGACAAGTGCAAAGTTATGCACCTAGGAAAGAACAACCCACGCTATGGTTACACGATGCAAGGTTCCACATTGGGAACCACCACCCAGGAAAAAGATTTAGGAGTCATCGTGGATAACATGCTAAAACCCTCCGCCCAGTGTGCAGCGGTGGCCAAGAAAGCAAATAGAATGCTAGGTATCATAAGGAAAGGAATGGAAAATAAAACAAAGGATATTATAATGCCTCTGTATCGTTCCATGGTACGACCGCACCTTGAATATTGTGTGCAATTATGGTCGCCGTATCTTAAAAAGGATATAGCGTTATTAGAAAAGGTACAGAGAAGAGCCACCAAAATGGTAAAGGGGATGGAAGGCTACTCCTATGAAGAGAGGCTGCAAAGGTTAGGGCTCTTCAACCTGGAAAAGAGACGGCTGAGGGGAGATATGATAGATGTCTATAAATTAATGAATGGAGTGGAACGGGTAAACGTAGATCAATTGTTTACACTATCAGAATATAGAAATACTAGGGGACATGTAATGAAGCTACAGGGTAAACTATTTAAGACAAATAAGAGAAAATATTTTTCACTCAACGTGTAATCAAACTCTGGAATTTGTTACCGGAGGATGTAGTAAGAGCTGTTGATGTAGCTGGGTTTAAAAAGGTTTGGACAAGTTCCTGGAGGAAAGTTCCATAAACCATTACTAAAAAGGGACACAGGATATCAATGCTTGACCCAATACAAGCATTGCGGAACCTGTGTCTTTTGGGGATACTGCTAGGTAGGTATGACCTAGATTGGCCACTGTTGGAAACAGGATACTGGGCTTGATGGACCTTGGTCTGACCCAGTATGGCATATCTTATGTTCTTATGTTCTTATGGTTCTTTCTAACCTCAAGTACAAGATTATATACTGTAAATTCTCATACTTAAACAGCTCCACCTTATGTATTTGTTCTGACCTTTCAAAGCTGTTCCTACAACTGCCTTTTACTTCTTTCTCATGTATGTTTAAATTCTATCACATGTTGGCTGACATCATATCCACTCATAGATCATTTAAGCCTTGTTCCTTTCCTTTTTTGGTTCTTAAAAGTTCACTTCTTTTCAAACACCTTAATTCCCTCCCACCATAGAAGGATGGCCCCAGATACCTCCTGATTGCTACTTACGCACAGACCAATGAGAAGGATGCCCTCTTTCCACCCCATACTACTACTACTATTACTATTTATATAGCACTACAAGGCATATGCAGCACTGTAAAAACTTGTAAAGAAGATCGTCCCTGCTCATAAAGCTTACAATCTAGTCAAGACAGACAGAACAATACAAGAGAAACAAGGGGGGGGGGGGGAGGGTTTCAAATATGGGAGACACAAGGAGAACAAGGGATTAGGATCCAAATACAGCCTCAAAGAGGTAAGCCTTTAGTATGGATTTAAAGAGGTGGAGAGAAGAGTCTTGATGTGAAAAGATCAAAGTCTGGAGTTTGCAGAAGAAGAAAAGGGCATAATGAGAAAAAAGCCAGAGGAGGAGTTCACGAGGAGGGGTGTAGGGAGAGAGAAGAGAGGAAAGGTAATGAGGGACAGTAGAGTGAATGCATCTATATGTTAGAAAGAGAAGTTTGAATTGGATACAGAAATGGAAGGGAGCCAGTAAAGTGGTTTTAGAAGAGGAGTTATATGAGTGTATCAGGACTGGCGGAAGATTAGCCACGCAGCAGAGATCTGGATAGACTGAAAAAGAGAGAGATGATACTGAGGGAGACCAGCAAGGAGGAAGTTGCAAAAGTCAAGATGGGAAAATAACAGAGTGGACAAGAGCCTTAGTAGTGTGTTCAGAGAGAAAGGGATGAATTTTGTTAATGTTGTAGAGAAAGAAACAACAGGTTTTAGTTATATGTTGAATATGTGTGGAGAAGGAAAGGGAGGAGTCAAAGAAGACCCCAAGATTGCGGGCCAAGGAAACAGGCAGAAGAGTATTGTCAAAAGTGATAGAGAAAGGAGGAAGGGGGAAGGAGCATTTAGGGGGAAAGATAAGAAGGTTAATTTTAGCCATATTCAGTTTTGGGTGATGCTGAGACATCCAGGCGGTGATGTCAGATAAGCAAGTAGAGATACGAGTTTGGAGCAAAGAGATGTCAGGTGTAAATAGATAGATGTGAGAGTCATCAGCATAAAAAAGATACTGAAAGCCATGGGAAGAGATGAGAGCACCAAGGGATTGGGTATGGAGAGAGAAGAGGAAAGGGTTTAGAACAGACCCTTGAGGTACACCAACTGAGAGAGGGATGGCAGAAAAGGAGGAACCACCAGAACAAACACTGAAAAAGCAATTGGAGAGATAAGAAAAGAGCCAAGACAGTATGGGGCCTCTAAAACCAAGAGAGGATAAAGTGTCAAGGAGGAGGAGGTGGTCAACAGAATCAAAAACAGCAGAAAGATCGAGAAGATTGAGAACTAAGTAAAAGGCCTTTGGACTTAGCAAGGAACAAATCACTGGAAACTTTGGCAAGAGCCATTTCAGTAGAATGAAATGGACAAAAACCAGATTGAAGTGTATCAAGGACGACTTCAGAGGAGAAAAATCTGAGACTGCAGCATAGAACTGCACGTTCAAGAATTTTGGAAATGAATTGGGGAAGGGAGATGGATCATTAATTAAAAGGACATGTAGGGTCAAGTGAGAGGTTTTCGAGGAAAGGAGCGATTACAGCATGCTTGAAGGATGCAGAGAAGGTTGCAATGTAAAGCGAAAGGTTGAGAATATGTGAGCTGAAAGGGATGAGGGAGGAGAAAATGGAGTTGAGGAGATGGGTAGGGATAGGATCAGAAGATCAGGTAGTGAGTTTAGGGGAGGAAAGAAGAAGAAGAGAGGTTTCCTCAATAGAGATTTTAGAAAGGATGAAAGGGTGATAGAGGTTGAGGGAAACATTTGGTAATGGAGAGGGGGAAGCAGGCATTAAGATTAAGTGGGGAACTGAAGAGTAATCTTATGCACTTTGTAATGGAAATAGTCTGCTAGGGCTTGGGCAGAGTGAGGAGGGATTGGAGGTGGAGGTGCCTTAAGAAGAGAATTGAGAGACAAGACGATTAGTCAGATTGAAAAATAGTTTTGCTTAGCGAGTGCAATGGCAGACTGGAAAGAAGAAAGTATGAATTTGAAGTGAAAAAATTCAGAAAAAGAGCAGGATTTGAGCCAAGTACACTCAGTTGAATGGGCACAGGAACGTAGGTAGCAGGTAGTTGAAGACAACCAGGGCTGAGGTGAGGTGCACCTCACAGGCTATGGAAGGGGGGAGCAAGGGTATCCAAAGTAGAGGAGAGAGCAGTATTATAGGAACAGATAGAGGACAAAGTGGAAGAGAGAAGAGGTGAGACAGTAGAGGATAGAGTCAGTGGATCGATAGCATGAAGATTCCTAAAAAGATAGGATGAGATTGGGTGAGATTGAGGTGGGGGAGTAGTGAAGAGTGAAACCTAACAGGTGATGGTCAGATAAGGGAAGAGTGGAGGTATGGAAATTAGAAGGTAAACAATCAAAATAGAAACTAGGTTAAGGCAGTGACCAAGCTGATGAGTGGGGGGTAGAAAAGCAAAGCTGGAGGTTGAAAGATGAGGTCAGGGAAAGGATTTTGGACACATAAGGGTCAGAGGGGTTATCAATATGAAAATTAAAGTCACCAAGAATAAGGGAGAGGAAAGAAGAATCCAGGGATAAGGAGAGCCAATAGTCAAAATCAGTGAGGAAGGAACGTACTGCCCCACACACTACACTTCTCAGTTCTCACACTGCATGCTACAAACCACACTTTATTATTGATTTTGATTGATGTGCCACACCGCCTTGATTTAACGATAAGGTGGTATACTAAATCCTTCTAAATAAATAAATAAAATAAATAAAGAAGAGGACATTGTCACAAGTTCTATAGATGACAGCGATCTGGAGAGGTAGGGGGATTAAAAAGATAGACATTACTGACATTACTGACATTAATGACATTCAAAACGGTCAATAGTCTCTCCTCCTCCTCACTAACCGACCTCATCCAAACCATAGCCCCTAATAGATCAAGAAGATCCACAGCAATAAATACGCTAACAATTCCGAAAGAATTAACAAGATGCACCACGACAACAGCAAATAGGGCTTTCAGACTCTGTGCCCCAAGACTCTGGAACGCCTTACCAACAAACATCAGAGCAATCACTAACCTAACCCAATTTAGAAAGGCCCTCAAACACTATCTTTTCCTCAAATACTTCCCAGAGAACCCAGAATCACATCCCCACCCAAATATGTGTAGCTACACCAACGCACCTAGTCAACCAGGAGAACACACTTATCAAGGTGTCCTTGACCATTGAATCACATGTTTCATTTATTCTGAGACTCTAGTGTGTAAATAGTTACCCTTGGTTATCCAAGTTTTGCTGTCCTGTTAATTTGTAAACTCACCCTCGGTTATCCAAGTTTTGCTGTTCCTGTTAATTGTAAACTCAGGCATATGTATACTGTCTGATTTTTCTGTTCCATGTAAACCGTGCTGATGCCAAATAGTGCGGTATATAAGAAATTGTAAATAAATAAATAAAATAAATAAATAAATAAATAAATAGATGGAGTGGACTTAATAAATAGATGGAGTGGACTTCAAAGGAGGGAAAGGAATGACCCGATCGGGGTTGAAGCGCCGAGCAGGCCAGCAAGCACTCCTCTCGGTCCTCCGGCCCAATCCGGGCTGTGGGAGGCAAAAAGGCGGCATATTTAAAGCACCGCCAGCGGCGGGAATAGCCTTTTCCAACCAGCGCCCATCTACTACTGACCCGATCGGGGTTGAAGCGCCGAGCAGGCCAGCAAGCACTCCTCTCGGTCCTCCGGCCCAATCCGGGCTGTGGGAGGCAAAAAGGCGGCATATTTAAAGCACCGCCAGCGGCGGGAATAGCCTTTTCCAACCAGCGCCCATCTACTACTGACCCAATCGGGGTTGAAGCGCCGAGCAGGCCAGCAAGCACTCCTCTCGGTCCTCCGGCCCAATCCGGGCTGTGGGAGGCAAAAAGGCGGCATATTTAAAGCACCGCCAGCGGCGGGAATAGCCTTTTCCAACCAGCGCCCATCTACTACTGACCCGATCGGGGTTGAAGCGCCGAGCAGGCCAGCAAGCACTCCTCTCGGTCCTCCGGCCCAATCCGGGCTGTGGGAGGCAAAAAGGCGGCATATTTAAAGCACCGCCAGCGGCGGGAATAGCCTTTTCCAACCAGCGCCCATCTACTACTGACCCGATCGGGGTTGAAGCGCCGAGCAGGCCAGCAAGCACTCCTCTCGGTCCTCCGGCCCAATCCGGGCTGTGGGAGGCAAAAAGGCGGCATATTTAAAGCACCGCCAGCGGCGGGAATAGCCTTTTCCAACCAGCGCCCATCTACTACTGACCCGATCGGGGTTGAAGCGCCGAGCAGGCCAGCAAGCACTCCTCTCGGTCCTCCGGCCCAATCCGGGCTGTGGGAGGCAAAAAGGCGGCATATTTAAAGCACCGCCAGCGGCGGGAATAGCCTTTTCCAACCAGCGCCCATCTACTACTGACCCGATCGGGGTTGAAGCGCCGAGCAGGCCAGCAAGCACTCCTCTCGGTCCTCCGGCCCAATCCGGGCTGTGGGAGGCAAAAAGGCGGCATATTTAAAGCACCGCCAGCGGCGGGAATAGCCTTTTCCAACCAGCGCCCATCTACTACTGACCCGATCGGGGTTGAAGCGCCGAGCAGGCCAGCAAGCACTCCTCTCGGTCCTCCGGCCCAATCCGGGCTGTGGGAGGCAAAAAGGCCGCATATTTAAAGCATCGCAGACAGGCAGGCCCGCGCCTGTGGACCTCGCCAGAGGGCCCTTTGGCGTGGCCCTTAGGCGTGGACCGTGAAACAAGCCTGTAGCTCTATTTCTTTTCTTCTGCTCCGACATTAACTCGACCACCTTCTGCAGCCCAACCGAGGAGCCAGGACACCTTCCCTAGCAGCCTGCCTGGAGACCAGCCACCAAACCTCAACCGCATAACCTCAACCACAGCAAGTATACATGCTACATATCCGACTCAACTGACTTGTTTTCTCACAGACACTGATCGATAGTACTATACAGCATAATGTCTCTTCTTTTTTCTTTTTCCATCTCCTGCTCAACCTTGTAATGTTGACTAGGCTCACCAATACCAACGGCTACACTATATAGGAAGATACTAGTACTGTTTTCAGTAACATACCATAATAATTATTATATTGTATTATTACTATTGCTTTCACTTATACTGCTACCAATAGTATACATTTATCATTGTTGCATTCAATTTTACCGTTGCCTGTACCATTCAACTATCACTGTTACTTTCCATTATTACTGTTGCCAGTAAGACCCATTATTACTGTTGCCAGTAAGATCCATCTAGCATTGTTGCATTCAATTTTACTGTCGCCAGTACCATTCAACTATCATTGTTGCATTCAGTTTTACTGTTGCCGGTACCATTCAATCTTCACTGTTGTTTCAATTATTACTGTGGTCAGTAGCCTCACAGAAAGCACCAGAATCACAGAATCCCTCACAGAAAGTTACCTCATCCACTTCAACAAAACCCCCAATGGCTCTACCATTTAATACCCTGGCGATCTGCCTTTTCCTTCTCACAAGCTGGCTCAACGAAGCCCTTGCCTTATATCACACGGCTCACCAAATTCCAATACTTCTGAGTCATGGAAAAAGAAGGGCAGAATCTTCATATCCCAACTCAAGAATAGAGACCCCCACACGCCACTCTCACCTGATACATATAGCCCTTCAACAACCAAAGAAAAATAAGCAAGAGGAACCCCCTCAACCCTTTTACTTAAACTGTGCTCTCATAAATGCACGGTCTATCCGCAAGAAATGGCCAGTCATCACTGACACAATTTCTTCTCATAATCTAGATGTCCTCATGATAACCGAAACCTGGTTATCTGACGCGGATAATGTAATCCTTAACCAACTCATACCCCCCAACTTCTCTGCCCATTCCCAACATAGAGAGAGCAAGAGAGGAGGAGGCATTCTCATACTTACCAAGAATGACCTAAATTTCCACACCGTGGACTCCACAAGCTCAAACAGCATGGACGTATTAACCATCACAAATGAACAATGCCTCATCAATTTAATTTACAGAGCGCCCTCACCCTCCACGGACGACCTACCTTACATTCTAGACCTAGCAGCTAACTCACGCAAGCCCAACATTCCCAACTGGATATTAGGAGACCTCAATCTCCCAACACTACATCCCAGCCACGCCTCAGCCCTCCTTGAAGCAATCAACGAACTGGGATACAAGCAAATTGTTGACACCCCCACGCACGAGAGAGGAAACATCCTTGACATGATCTTTGCCCCTCTTACAGCTCTCGACTCCAACAATAGACTTGACAACTCTGTAACCCCAGTACCTTGGTCAGACCATAATTTAATCACCTTCCCCATCCTCATCAATGGCAAACAGTCACCACACAGAAACAATAACTCCATTGACTCAACAAGAGTAACATCTCGAAAATTCAAAACCCTCAACAAAGAACATATAGTTATGGAAACCCTCCCTCTCCTACATGACACCTCTCTCAATCTGGAAAATCTGATCACATCCTGGAACAGCACTATCAGTACCATTGCACTGCAACCAGTCCAGGGTAACAACCCAAAGAAAAGAAAATCTTCTCCTTGGTTCTCCCCTGACCTACGAGCCTCCCTCACACACCTAAGAAAACTGGAGAAACGATGGCGTCGCTCACACTCCTCAGAAGACCAAGCAGCCTATAAAGCACATCTATCTGTGCACAGGGAGTCAGTCATGGCCAAGATGAAACAATTCCATACCAATACGCTGAAAAGATCACTAAATAAACCACGCGATCTTTTCAACTTAGTCAAAACCTTATCTAAAGAACCTTCACCAAAACATCCTGAACCCATCCATCCCCAAGCATTCGCCGATTTCCTGCAATCCAAGTTGCTTCAAACCAACAACATTGCAACAATCTCCTCTCAAGCCACCATATGCATATCAAACCTATCCATGTTCTCCACACCATCCAGAAAACATGTTGAAGACACCATCGCTGCTCTTAACACGACTACTGCACAAACTGACCCTTGCCCAGCCCACTGGATAAAGGAACTACGCCAAGATCTCAGCCCCATCATCACTAAAATGATCAACTTATCCTTTACAACCGGCTCCTTCCCACCAGCCCTCAAGAGAACATCCATAAGACCCCTCTTGAAAAACCACAAACTCGACCCACAAAAGGTTGAATCCTATAGACCCATAGCTAGCATACCCCTACTAGCGAAAATAATTGAAAAGGAAGCTCAAAGACAGTTACAGGACCACATTGACACCGTCTCCCCTCTTGACCACTGCCAACATGGCTTCAGAGAGTTCCACGGTGTTGAAACCCTCCTTACCACTCTCTGCAACAACATCATCACAGGCATTGATAACATCCGCCAAGGCTTTGCTCTCATCTTCTTAGACATTGCTGCGGCTTTTGACTCTGTACATCACGATCTGTTAATAGGGCGACTAAAAGAAAAAGGCATCAATAACACTGCCCTGGAGTGGTGCAAGTCATACCTTGATCAGAGATGGCAGTACGTTACCTCAGGGACCACAACATCCACACCTTACCACCAAAAGCAAGGCGTACCACAAGGATCATCCCTATCCTCACTCTTTTTCAATATATACATACAACCGGTTTGCAACATCATCAGGTCCTTCAAGGTTGAATGCTTGATATACGCAGATGACATCCTCCTATATATGCCTTTCTCCACAGTTCACATGGACCTTTCCCCGCTAGCTAAATGTTTTGATGCAGTATCCGAATGGCTTCAATCCCAGAACCTCCGAATTCAACACAAAAAGACCGAGGTTCTCTTCATCACCAGGGACCCACTTTTCACCCCCCCATCCCATATAAAGGTGAAAGAAGCTGAGCTCCAATCAAAACCTTCCATTCGCTACCTTGGAGTCACTTTTGACCAACGCATGGATCTGAAACTACACATAACCAACGTAGTCAGAGCAATCTACCTCAAGATCCGGACTCTTCGACATCTTCGCCCCCTGCTTGATCCTGATGACTTCAGAACTATATTTCAAGCCTTAACCTTACCACACCTTGACTATGCCAATGCCATTCTCCAAGGCCTCCCACACTCCACATTAAACCCTTTGCAACTCGCCATGAATACCGCTGCTAGAGTCCTCTACGGAGCATCAAGAAGGGACCATGTAACACCCATCCTAGAGCAACTCCACTGGCTCCCCATACATGGCAGAATATTGTTCAAAACATTACTACTAACTTTCAAGGCCACTAAAAGCATCACCTCCTCCTCTCTAATAGACCTCATTCAGGCCGTCCCACCCAACAGATCCAGGAGAACGATATCAACAAATACTCTAATCATCCCTAAAGCAGCGACAAAATGCCTATCAGTGACATCTAACAGGGCCTTCAGATTCTATGCCCCTAAGTACTGGAACGCTCTACACCCAGAGATTCGTGCTATCACTGATCTATCCCTTTTCAGAAAGGCACTCAAATCCCACCTCTTCCCCCAATATTACTTGACCAACTAACCAATCTTAATCACTACCCAAACTAAGAACAAATCCTGTTATGTATACTTGTAAATACTCTTGTAAATACTCTTGTAAATAGTTGCAGTAATGACGTCCCATGTTTTATCCAAGTTCTCTGACCTTGTTCTCTGTAAAAACCTAACAGTTTGTTGTTATGGTATGTTGTTATATTGTGAACCGCGCTGATTCTGAATAGAGCGGTATATAAGAGCCTGTAATAAATAAATAAATAAATAAATTAAGGGAAAAGGAGGAGTTGAAATTGGCAAGAAGGAGAAAGTAAGAACATAAGATATGCCATATGCCATACTGGGTCAGACCAAGATCCATCAAGCCCAGTATCCTGTTTCCAACAGTGGCCAATCCATATCACAAGTACCTAGCAGTTTCCCCAAAAGATACCGGTTCCTCAATACTTGTATTGGGTCAAGCAGTGATATCCCGGGTCCTTTTAATAATGGTTTATGGACCTTTCCTCCAAGAACTTGTCCAGCTACACTAACAGCTCTTACTACATCCTCCGGTAACACATTCCAGAGTTTGATTACACGTTAAGTGAAAAAATATTTTCTCTTATTAGTTTTAAATAGGTTACCCTGTAGCTTCATTGAATGTTCCCTAGTCTTTCTATATTCTGATAATGTAAACAATCGATCTACATTTACCTGTTCCACTCCGTTCATTAATTTATAGACTTCTATCATATCTCCCCTCAGCCGTCTCTTTTCCAGGTTGAAGAGCCCTAACCTTTTTAGCCTCTCTTCATAGGAGTATCCTTCCATCCCCTTTATCATTTTGGTGTCTCTTCTCTGTACCTTTTCTAATAACACTATGGGGTATATTTACTAAACCATCTTAACGTCGCAGCGGTGGTGTTATCGCGCAATAAGTGATGTTATCGTGAGATAAGTGATGTTATCACGTGATAACGCAGCAGCGGCGTAAAGGCACACTAACTCTGTGACATTCGGGTCTGAAGGGTGGAGTAAGGCTTCCCAGAGGGTGGAGAGAAGGGGTCAATGGGCGGAGAGTGGGAGAAGCTCAAGGCACACTAACGCTGTGAAATCAGGGTCTGAACACTAACGCCAGTGAAACCCTCGTGTTAAGGCACATTTGCAGGAAAGAGAAATGATTTCAGTCAGTAATGTGCAGGAAAGGCAAGGAAACCCAGAAAAGTGATAGTTGTGATACATGTGCAGGGAACAAAGAGGCAAATAAACATATAAAAGGACCACAACCACATCTAAAATCCCAATAACCAAGCTGGCCAATAGTGATATTAATGATAAACATAAAGTAACACTACTGACAGAGTGTAGAAATTAAGATATCATGTTTGGAAGGGTCTATTTATTTATTTATTTATTTAACAAGTTTTTTATACCGCCTTTTCCTTCAATCAAAGCGGTCACAAGAAATACAAGGTATAAACAAGGGAAACAAACAGTATAGACATGACAACATATGGTAATGTAGGAAAAATAACAAGGGTTAACAAAATAGTGGATTATTTATAAAACATATACAATAGATGATATCTTAGTCATTTGTTGATCCATAGTGCTCAATAAAAAGTAAAGTTTTTAATTGCTTACGAAAGTCACTTAAAACATCAATTGCACGTAAATCAGGGGGGAGAGAGTTCCAAATCTATGCTCTGTCCCCCTACAAAGTGAATGATCCCATATTGAAATAGGGCTGATCAGGGTTTCTGTCATTTAGATTGGGCTGGTTTGTTATGGCGTGCACATGTGCAGCAACAGCAGAGTGGGCACGTAGGAAACAGCAACTGTACTGATGCTGTAAATGGGATACAGAGGGCTGCAGGTGGCACATGCTGTGGTCCCTCTGGGGCACTAGTGCTGGATGGCCTGGGACTGCGCACCACCAGCACCACTGGCATAATGGCATGGCAGCATGGTGGTGGAGGGGTGCTGGTGGCGGAGGGGGCAGTGGCATCTGCCCACAGCAGACCATGGCCTAGCCCCATTTAGGTGGGTGCCGTGCAATGCAACAGACAGGGTCTTTCTGGCAAACAGTCATGGTATCCCCAGGGAATGAACTGTCCCCATGGCAAAAGTGTGGTGCAGTACACACAGCCAATGTGTTCAAGAACAGAGGTTCACAAGTTCAAGTCCCAGCTGTGGCTCCTGCCAACCCTTTCCCCATATTTTACCCAGTACTAAACCATGGTAATAAAGACTGAACCATTATTGCAGATAAAATAAACATGCCTGAAACGCCTATATTTTACCCTACAGAGCACAGACACCATAAACATGTGCAATCCCTAGAGCAGAGTTTCCCAACTGCAGTCCTGGAGGGCCAAACACCATTCAGGTTTCATGCTGTCCTTAATAAATATGCCTGTGCTGCATTAGTATGCGCCACTCCATTGTATGCAAATGTATCTCATGCATATTCATTAGGGACAGCATGAAAACCTGAACAGTGTTTGGCCCACCAGGACCAGAGTTGGGAACCTCTGCCCTAGAGCAGCGGCCAACAGGGGCATAAACACCCACACCCACAGGCTCCACTATCCAAATCCTCATGGAGAGTCAGGCTGTTGGGCCCTGCGCGGAGCAGCATCTCCCAATGCATTCCCACTTGCATACCTTAGCAATGTCACCCTTAACTTGGGAACACGTTACACATATATCAAAAGGTTGCTATGATTAATGGCAGATATCAAATCCTAAGTTAAACACAATTTGTTGACAGAGCTGCATCATAGCAACCTTTCTGATATCTGTGGAGTGTGTTTCAGTTTTGGTTTACCACCCCGGGGAGTGACCCCAACAGTATTGCGTACCATAGCAATGCCTGCACGGTGCCCAGGACTGGTGTGGTGGCCAGGGCTGCCAAAAGCCTCTATATTTGCACAATGCTGGCATAGGTGTGGGAGTGTGTGTCTGTCTATCCAGTCTGTTGTGGCTGCCTACACCTTACTCAGCCCACACTGCTTGCACTGTTTCCAGTGTTAGCCTGCCAATGTGCATAATGAAGAGCAAGGTACTGTGGGTATGGCCCGGACAGGGTGGCCTGGGCAGGATGCATCTGCACAGGGCATAGGGCAATGGCTGGGACATTGTAGTGCCCGGCCACCACCTGCATGGACAGGGTGGCCACAGCATGTCCTGCTGGGGGGTCACTCTCACCCTGACTGAGCAGTGACCACGGCATGGCTAGGTTCCCCCATAGTGCTGTACAGTATTTCTTTCAAGTGATATTTATGGGTTCTATTTTCAGGGGACCAATCACTGACTTATCTGCTTGGTGTGTGTGTGTGCGTGCGTGCATGCGCGCGCGCGCGCTCACATCCTAGTTTTGTGTGCATGCATCTCCTCCAGGAACATGCACTATGGACTAGCTAGCAGACTGTCTGCAGTTAGTATGTGTATGGCTGGACCACCTTGCAGAGTGCAGTGGCTGGAGACTGTCCGATAGTGAAGGGGGGCAGCTGAGCATTTCCAGGCCTACTGTCTGTCTGCCTGCCATTGCCTTATGGGTGGGTACAGATCTGCATGGACTGCCCTGTAGGGTGCCTGTTCCCCAGCAGGACTGGGGTTGATGGTACCCTCTGCTACCACCATTGCAGGGATGTAGAATGTGGATCTGTTGGTGGTAGATGCTGTCCCCAACCCTGAGCCCCAGAGGGCGGGTTGGGTGGTGCTGCATAATCCGCCTATGGGTCCATAATACCCCCCTTCACTTAAATCATGTGACCATGGCATCCACACAGGATATGCACTATTCGGGGTGCATCATAGTCCGCAAGGGCTAGACGTGACTAGGAAATACGGATGGACACAGGTGTATCCTAGGTGTGTCGGCAAGGACTACCTATCACACACTGGCACTGATGGCGACCTGCAGCATAGCCTATCTCAGCTAAGCCAGGTGCTGTGGACCTGGCGCTGGGCGCCCCACCTCTCCCTCAGGGTGAGCACAGTGCCCCCACAATGTGTCGGTCTGTAGCTACTCTGTGCCAGTACCACACACGGTCAGTTCCCCCTACCAGGCCAAGGTGCTGTGGAGGTGCATACCCCATCTTGTGATCATCTATAGACTGCTGATCTGCATGTGCAGTGCATCATGGGTACGGGTGGGTCAACCCTATCCTGGTAACCACAGCAGACAGTTTGTGTGGTGACCTGCAGTTCTTCTGTAGCCAGCCAGTGGTGTGTTAGTAGCTGTAGAGGCGTAGCCCACTGGTTACTTCATTGACTGCGGAGGCAGAGGTCATGGGTTTGATACCACAGTGGTGTTGTTTTGTAGGGCTGTCTGAGGCATTTCCTTTTTTAATTTAAATTAGTGCTGCCAGAAAAAACACCCTCACAGTGCTGTAACCTTAAGGTGCCTCATAAGGCGCCCTATAAATCACCCTATAAGGCGCCCTATAAAGCGCCATATAAGATGCCTTATAAGGTGCCCTATAGGGAACATTATAAGGTGCCTTGGTGGACATTGCACTTTATAATGTGCCCTCTGGAGTGCCTTATAGGGCACCTTATGCGGCACCTTAGGTTATGGCACTATGAGGGTGTGTTTGCTGGCAGCATTAATTTAAATTAAAAAAGAAAATGCCTCAGACAGCACTGATTTAAAGTAAAGGGCTAATGCCTCAGACAGCTTACTCATTAAGCCCACTGGGGGGGTCAAACCCATGACCCCTATTTCATCACTCATTGCATTAACCAGCATGCTACACCTCTGTTGCTGTGTTTGTAGGTCAGCGCGCCTAATTAAGGCTAACAGACGTTAACGTGCCATGGCTCCCTCTATCGCGCGATAATGGACTTTATCGCGTGATAGCCCGAAATGCTACCTTAAGACTGGAACACCCACTACCATATATGGCATTCGTCACAGTAAGACTGCAACTAACGCCGGTAACATGAAGACGGTTTAGTAAACATACCCCTATGTCCTTTTTAAGATACGGCAACCAGAATTGCGCGCAATATTCAAGGTGCAGTCACACCATGGAACGATATAGAAGCATTATAATATCTTTGTTTTATTTTCCATTCCTTTCCTTATGATACCTAGCATTCTATTTTCTCTCTTGGCCGCCACTGCACACTGGGTGGAGGGTTTTAACATGTTATCCACGATGACGCCTAGATCTTTTTCTTGGGTGGTGGTTCCCAATGTGGAACCTTGCATCGTGTAACAATAGTTTTGGTTGTTCTTTCCTAGGTGGATAACTTTGCACTTGTCCACATTAAATTTCATTTGCCATTTGGATGCCTAGCCTTCCAATTTATCAAGATCCTCTTGCAATTTTCTACAATCCTCTTGGGTTTTAACAACTTTAAATAGTTTTGTGTCATCTGCAAATTTGATAACCTCACTCGTTATTCCCTTTTCCAGGTCATTTTATGAATATGTCAAAAAACAGTGGACCCAGCACAGATCCCTGGGGTACTCCACTATTCATAGAAACATAGAAACATAGAAATATGATGACAGAAAAAGACCACATGGCCTATCTAGTCTGCCCTTCCATAACAACTACAACAGTCCCTTTTTTACCTTTAGAGATCCTCTGTGTTTGTCCCATGCTTTTTTGAATTCAGTTACTGTCCTCATCTCTACCACCTCCACTGGGAGACTATTCCACGGATCCACTACTCTTTCCATAAAGAAATATTTCTGCATATCACTTTCAATTGAAAGAGGCTCTCTCCCTGAACATTTATGCCACGGAGGTATTTAAACATCTCAATCATATCACCTCTATCCCGCCTTTCCTCTAAGGTGTACATATTAAGATCCTTCAGTTTGTCCTCATATGCTTTATAATGAAGACCACTAATCATTTTAGTAGCCACCCTCTGCACCGACTCCATCCTGTTCACATCCTTTTGAAGGTGCGGTCTCCAGAATTGCACACTATACTCCAAATGAGGTCGCACCAAAGACTTATACAGAGGCATTATCACCTCCTTTTTTCTGCTAGCCATTCCTCTCCGTATGCAGCCAAGCATCCTTCTAGCTTTTGCCGTCGACTTTTCTACCTGTTTAGCTACTTTAAGATCATCAGATACAACCACGCCTAGGTCCCGCTCTTCTTTAGTGGACAAAAGTACTTCACCCCCTATACTATATTGCTCCCTTGGATTGCTGCAGCCCAAATGCATGACCTTACATTTTTTAACATTAAATCCCAGCTGCCAAATTCTAGACCATTCTTCAAGCTTAGCTAGATCCCTCCTCATGTTATCTACCCCTTCCTGGGTGTCTACTCTATTGCAGATTTTGGTGTCATCTGCAAATAGGCAAACCTTACCCAAAAGCCCTTCCGCTATATCACTAACAAAGATGTTAAGAAGAATCGGACCAAGGACAGATCCCTGGGGCACACCACTGATAACATCCTTCTCCTCAGAGTGAGCTCCATTTACTTGTACTGTTTGTCGCCTCCCACCCAACCAATTTCTAACCCAAGCAGTAACTTTAGGGTCCATCCCTAGGGTGCTCAGTTTGTTTATAAGTCGCCTGTGAGGAACAGTGTCAAAGGCTTTACTGAAATCTAAATACACCACATCTAGGGCTCTCCCTCGGTCCAACTCCCTGGTCACCCAGTCAAAGAAATCAATCAGATTTGTCTGACAAGTCAGTAGCCAATTTGATATGGAATTAAAAAGGTTGGTTAAGGGGGTGAGGTCCATCTTATCTATGCAGAATGGCATGTATAATAACATGTCATCAGCATATATCATACAGTTGACATTAAAAGATCTGATGATGTTACATATAGGTTGCATGTATATGTTAAATAGTAATGATGATAGAGAGGATCCTTGCGGGACTCCTTGTCCTTGATGAAACGGATCTGATGTTTCCCCATTTGATCGCACATGCTGCCATCTACCTGACAGGTATGAGTTACACCATTCGAGTGTGTTTCCACAGAGGCCCTTCTCTTTTAGGCGGATAATAAGAAGCTCGTGACAAACCGAATCAAAAGCAGCCGCAATATCCAAAAAGATGAGAACAAAACCCTGTCGGATGTTGTCAATACCAGAGTTTAGGCTATTGAGGAGGGTGGTAAGGAGCGTCTCGACCCCATGAGATTCTCTGAATCCATGTTGACAAGTATCCAACGGCGCTTCAGCGTCAATGTGGTCTTGCAGCTGCCTGTAGACTATTTTTTCAATTATTTTTGCAAGCATAGGTATGCTGGAAATGGGTCTGTATGAGTCTGTTTTTTGTGGATCTAACTTGAGGTTTTTCAGTAATGGTCTGATGGATGTCTGTTTGAGAGCAGTAGGGAATGAGCCGGTGTCAAATGATAGCTTTATAATCTTGGATATTATTGGAGCGAGATCTTTGCGAAGATCCTTTATCCAGAAGGCTGGGCAAGGATCAGTGTGTGCTGTGGACAAGTTGAGAGATGAGATAATGTCTTCAATCAGCTTCAAAGAGGGAGTAGTGAATGATACTAAAGGAGTTGGGTGGCCTTGAATAATTGGGGCAGAGCGTATTGCAATTTTATTTGTGCGGCACATCTTAGATTGTATGTAAGTAGCGTATTCTTGCGGGTTGATTTCACACTGGTGCTCAGGTGACGATTCCTTGGCTAGTTTCTTGACTAGACTAAACAGGTCGTGGGGTTTATTTAGAGCACGTCTCAGGGTGTCTGTGTGGTACTGT
Organism: Ichthyophis bannanicus; assembly: GCA_033557465.1. Taxonomy (NCBI): domain Eukaryota; kingdom Metazoa; phylum Chordata; class Amphibia; order Gymnophiona; family Ichthyophiidae; genus Ichthyophis; species Ichthyophis bannanicus. The sequence continues at coordinate 282,932,578 of CM066031.1, read as the reverse complement.
TTCATTTTTTCTGAAATGGATTTGCGGTGAGCGTCAAGATGTTGCATGTATGCAGTCTGGTTGCTGTTGGTGTGTGACCTTCTCCATCTCTTCTCAAGCTTTCGTAGTACTTTTAGAGATTCTTTCAGCTCTAATGTGAACCATGGGGCTGTCGCTTTTTTCCTTGAGGACCTATTCTTAGGTGGGTGCGAGGCAATGAAGTTGAGTCTGTTGTTCCAACAGGTGATAATCTCTTCCAAGTTTAGGGTGGTGTCTTTGAAGAGTGCATCAGTTTCGGCCAGGATACGTTCCCTATTAAAAGGTTGGAAGAATCTGGCTGTAGTGTTTGTGTGTTTGTTTAGGTCCGTGTCACTTGAATATTGTTTGTTTTGAGTGGGAATCTGGAACATAATGAGCTTATGGTCTGACCATGGGACCGCTGTAATTGATAACAGTATGTTTTGAAGTTGATTATGAACTGATTGTGGGACAAATATGAGGTCAAGAATATTGCCTTTTACGTGCGTGGATTGTTGTACTACTTGCTTGTATCCTAGGATTTCCAGGGCATCTATAAAGGCGTATGATTGGTTGTCTTGTAGGGATGGTAAGTTAATATCTCCTAGAATCCAGTTGGGTCTATTTGGGTTCAGTGTGTTGGAGGCGAGGTTTATAATAGCTGACAATTCGTCTGGGGAGGATGATGGAGCGCTGTATAGTAAGTTTATAGAACAGAGGTTATTAGAGATAGAGACGGTTTCCAGGTGGTTGTTGCTAGTAGAGTCGTCCATTTTGAACTGGAGTTCTGTCTTGGCAAGGATTAGTACCCCTCCTAAATAAATGAATGAATGTATTTATTGTCTTATTGTTTTATTGTTCTTATTTTATTTTACATGAGGTCTTAAGGCCCTGATGAAGGCTTACACCGAAACACATGTAGGGTTCGAGCTCACTGGATACTCAATAAAGGCTTGCCCTTATCCACGGTGTTGTGTGAGTCCTGATCTTTGCTTGCTGTTTGGACAATGCAGGTTGGTGTACTTTTTGCTGCTTTCAAGGGCATATGATGCCCTAGGTGAACCTTTAGCCATGCCCCCCCCCCTACCACTTTATTATGAAGTAGGATGTACTCTAGATTTAGATAGGTTTTGTTGATGCTTTGTCCAGTCATATACAATTCTAGGGAATTCTCCACATCCTGACCTAGAACTGTGAATATTAAGTACCAAGTCCGCAGAGGGTGTCGTATTTTCCCTGTGAATATTAAGTACAAGGTGTGTGAATACAAAGTATGCCAAAACTTTGCATCTATAGTTTCAAAATTGCTGGTTTGATGGCTTCAGAACATGGAATTGATTTTGCAGATTGCCATAAAAGAAGCAACAATAACTGCAGTAAATCAAGCCTCATGGAGGATTTGAAAAGTGGCACTATTTCTCAGCTTCCATAAATGATCTATCTAAGCTATATTAATTCTAATTACTGTAGGTATACACAATCTACTCATTAAAATCAATTAATGTACAAAATACTTAAAAGTCTAGGGAAGTCTGGGTCTACAGGAGGGCCAGACAACCTTTGAAAGACAAAGCTCAGTTTGCCATACACTCTGCTGTTTTTGACGTTTCATCGCTGTTGGAGGACACTAACTCCATGGGCAATTTTATAGATTTACTATGGCAAACTAGTTTTGATTTAGATGAAATGCTACTAGATACAGAAACATAGATTCATAAAGCAAAAAATGATAAATGGCACTCAGGTTTCTGCTGCAGCTCTAAAATGTTTCTGACTTTCTGACTGAACATTATTTTTTCTAGTGAGTAGTAGGATGAAAGGCTAGGAAGAAAAATGCTTAAATCCCCAAGGCAAAAGTGGAGAAAAAGTCATAGCTGAATCACATATGCAGGTAGAGATCATATTACTGCTAGGAAAATAAAAGACTACTATAAAAGAATGAGAAGGATTGCTGCTATATAATCCCTGAAGAAACAGAAGAAAGAGCAGTAAGATATACTAAATCCTATGAAAAGACATAGAATGCAATACAGGTATACCACCGATTTTCTGGCAACTGATGGACCGGCACCTCTTTTAATCCGGACAAAGAAGAGATGCAACCACACAGGGTGCACTTGCAGTTGCTGGCTGCCACTGTGCCTGCCCTTGCCCCGTCACCACTGCTTTTTGTGTTCTCTTGGCGGCGGCGGTGCCAGTGGCGGCAGAAGCAGTGGTCCTCCCCCAATTGAAAAAAAGGGGGGGGGCTTTCTGACTCCGCGCTTGCATATTGGCCTGCCCTCCCTCCTCTGACGTATGCTCAGAGGGGGGAGGGACCAGACGAGCCATTCAAATGCGAGTCTTTGCAACTCCGTGCTTGAATGACTCATCTGGGCCCTTCCTCCTCTGAGTATACAGAGTGGCCCAAAAAAAGTGAGAACATCTCGTAGCATATAAGCTATTTAAAAATTCAAAAAGACAGATGTAAACGGTTGACAAATTAAAAACAAAAAGATGGCGACCGGAAATTGTCGAAATAAAGACGTTATATATTTATTAATTAATTAATTAATTTTATTTATTTAAAATCTCTTCTATACCGCGCTCTTTAGAATCAGTGCGGTTTACAGGTAACAATAGCTTGTACAGTGCAGGTGGGATATGCACTGTACTTACAATGAACAGGTGTTGTAACTTGGGATTAAACAAGGGTAACTATTCACAAGCTCAGCAATCAGGTCGCCTATGTATGGTGGTGACCGGAATTGCTTGGCAACTATTTACAAGATTAGAATGCTATCTACATGTTCTATTTATAGGTTGGGCAGGTAGGTTTAATGGGGGATGCTGCGTCACTGGGGGTGTTGTCCTGGTGGTTGAGTATGACTGGTTGTGAGTTATCATTAGTGTGGGAGTAGTGCTGGAGAAAGAGATGGTGCTTTAGGGCCTTCCTAAATTGGGCAAGGTCGGTAATGGACCGGATGGTGGTTGGGAGGGCGTTCCAGCATGTGGGTGCATAGAACACAAAGGCTCTGTTCCTTGTTGCTTGAGAGCATTTTGTTATTGCTAAAAAAGTTAAATAAGTAAACTATTTAAGCTTTTAATTTACGAGATGTTCTCACTTTTTTTGGGCCACCCTGTATGTCAGAGGAGGGAGGGACAGGCTAACATGCAAGCGTGGAGTCGTAAAGATTTGCGTGTTTGGTTTTGTTTTTAATTGGAGAAGATCCATCAGCATTACCGCCACTAGCACTGCTGCTGTCAAGAGAATACGAAAAGCGTCAGTAGCAGGGCAAGGGCAGGCTGGGCAGGAAGCGCGGGGGGAGCCAGCTAGACATGGAGGTGTGGGGTAAGATGGGGAGATGCTGGACATGGGGTAAATGACAGACCTGTGATGTGAGGTTGGAGGCACATTTATGGCTTGGTACAGCCCTGACCTCTGTTGGTCCGGCAAAACCGATAATCCGGCAAGCCTTTGGAACCAAGGGTACCGGTAAATCGCTGGTGTATCTGTAAAACGAAACAGACCAATAGAGTGTGAGAAAGGTTAATGCTAGTCTGAAAGACTGAGTAGCTGAGTACGCGTATACAGATGTGCAGCTACTCACACTGACAAAATCATTGTCTTAGACACTTACTGTACCTACCAGGAGGTATGCCTCACATAGGAAATGATCTGCCACCTCTTTCTTCCTTTTATGCTACCAGTAGTCTCAGCCTGATGATCCAGCTTGCTCAGATTGGCCCTCTGAGGATGTATCCTGATTTGATTGGTTCTTGAGGAATTCATCTTTTCCAATTAGTGCTTCACACCAATTTAAAGCCAGGAAGTCGCATCTTATCTCATACTCAGATATGTCCTACTTCATCTGCTGATCTTCGGTATCTGAATTCTGCTAGCCTTCTGGTGATGATCCTGTTCTACCTACACTGACTATTTTCTGCTTCTTAACATCTCTCCTGCCTGCTGCTTTGGTTTTATTCCTCTGCTGAGACTGCTCTTTCCACACTGTCTACACTGTTTCTGCACTTCAGCCCTTCTCTTGCCTTCTCCCACTATCTGGTGACAAGTGATTGTTCCAGCAATACAGATGTCAACACAGCCCCATAGGCACTATGGGTCCAATAATCAAAGGCATTTACATAGTCTGCAGACCTGAAAACCATGTAAATGTTGCTAAGAAGGTTAGTGCCGCTGAATATCCATGGGTACCACTGCTGCATGCCGCAACGTTAACTGGTTAGCATTGGGGCATTCTGGGGTTGTTCCAGGTGTGGCACCCAGGGATAACCAGTCAGAGGCGATATTTAGCCGCTGACAGTTATCCTTCAGCAGTAAAAATTAGGCAAACTAAAGGCTGTCCTAAAATTCGCCACCAAAGCTAACTAGGCAGCAGCTGAATATCGCTGCTGCTGGTTAGTTTCTTGCTTTCGTAGCTGACCCAGATATTCAATAGAAACAAAGAAACATGATGATAGAAAAAGACCACCTGGCCTATCTAGTCTGCTCCTCCATATCAACCACTACAACAGTGCCCTTTTTTTCCTTTAGAGATCCTCTATGTTTGTCCCATGCTTCTTTGACTTCAGATACTGTCCTCATCTCTACCACCTCCACTGGAAGACTATTTCACGGATCCACCACTCTTTCCGTAAATAAATATTTCCTCATATCACTCCTGAATCTATCCCTTTCACCCTCATCCCATGTCCCCTTGTAGAAGAGCTTGCTTTCAATCAAAAGAGGCTCTCCTCCTGTGCACTTATGCCACAGAGGTATTTAAATGTCTCAATCATATCACCTCTATCCCGCCTTTCCTCTAAGGAGTACATATTAAGAACCTTAAGTATATCCTCATATGCTTTATAATGAAGACCACTGACCATTTTAGTAGCCACCCTCTGCACCGACTCCATCCTGTTCACAACCTTTTCAAGGTGCGGTCTCCAGAATTGCACACTATACTCCAAATGAGGTCGCACCAAAAACTTATACAAAGGCACTATCATCTCCTATCTTCTGCTGGCCATTCCTCTCCCTATGCACCCAAGCATCCTTCTAGCTATTGCCATCACCTTTTCTACCTGTTTAGCTACTTTAAGATCATCAGACATAATCACGCCTAGGTCCCGCTCTTCCTTCATGGACAGAAGTACTTCGTCCCCTATACTATATTTCTCCATTAGATTGCTGAAGCCCAAATGCATGGCCTTGCATTTTTTAACATTAAATCTCAGCTGCCATATTCTAGACCATTCTTCGAACTTAGCTAGATCCCTCCTCATGTTATCTACACCTTCCTGGTGTCTACTCTATTGCAGATTTTCATATCATCCACAAAAAGGCAAACCTTACTCGACAGCCATTCCGCTATACCACTAAAAAAAGATGTTAAAAAGAATCGGACCAAGTACAGATCCCTGGGACACACCGCTGGTAATCTCCTTCTCCTCAGAGTGAGCTCCATTTACCTGCACTCTTTGTCGCCTCCCACTCAACCAATTTCTAACCCAAGCAATAACTTTAGGGTCCATCCCAAGGGTGCTCACTTTGTTTATAAGTCGCCTGTGAGGAACGGTGTCAAAGGCTTTACTGTAGTCTAAATACACCACATCTAGGGCTCTCCCTTGTTCCAACTCCCTGGTCACCCAGTCAAAGAAATCAATCAGATTATTCTGACAAGACCTGCCTCTGGTGAATCCATGCTGCTTCAGATCCTGTAATCCGTTGGCCTCCAGAAACCTCAATATTTTCTCTTTCAGCAGCGCTTCCAATAATTTACTCACCACCGAAGTTAAACTAACTGGCCTGTAGTTTTCAACCACATCCCTACTTCTGCTTTTGTGTGAAGGTGCCACATGAGCCTGTCTCCAGTCCTCTGGCCCCACTCACAACTCCAACAAGGCATTGAAATGGTCAGTCAGTGGAGCTGCTAGAACGTCCCCAAGTTCCCTCAGTATTCTAGGGTATATCCCATCCGGTCCCATCGCTTTGTCTACTTTAAGTTTAGCTAGTTTCCTCACAAACACAGTCTTCTGAAAATTGTTCAAGATGCCCCTCTCTTCTGTTCCTGTTTGTGGGTATTTTCTGAGATCCTGTTCCTGGTTCTTCATCTGTGAACACAGAACAGAAATATTTGTTAAGCAATTCTGCTTTATCCTCTTCAGCTTCTACATATTCCTCCCCTTCACCCTTGAGTCTGACAATACCACTTTTGCCCTTCCTCTTCTCACTAACACATCTGAAAAATGTTGTATCCCCCCATTTTATTGCATTGGCTTTTTCCTCCTCCTTTTGAATCTTTGCATTCCTGACTACTTTGCTAGCTTCTCTAAGTTTTTCCAAATATAGATGCTTGTCTTCCTCTCTCTGTGATCTCTTGGGTTTCATGAAGGCCTCCCTCTTTTTCTTCACTTTTTCAGCTACTTCCTTTGAAAACCATAGCAGTCTCCTTTTCCTTTCACCTTTATTTACCATTTTAACAAAAGGTTGGTTGCCCTTAAAATATCCCCTTTCAGTTTTGCCCACTATTTTTCTACATCCCCCAGCTGTTCCCATCCCACTAACGACTCTCTGAGTTATTGGCTCATCTTTGCAAAGTTAATTTTCCGAAAGTCCAAGACCCTCGCTTTTGAATGGATTTTAACAGCTCTAGTCCTAATACTGAACCACACCATCTGGTGATCACTGGATGCAAAATGATCTCTTACTATAACATCAGAAACACTTTCACTATTGGTAAGCACCAAGTCCAGTATAGCCCATTCACGTGTGGATTCTTTTACCAGTTGCCTGAATAGTTCTCCCTGTAGAGAGTCTGGGATCTCCTTACTTCTAGATGATACTGCAGCAGGAATGTGCCAATCAACATCTGGCATATTGAAATCCCTTATCAGTAGCACTTCCCCTTTCCTAGGAATGCTGTGAATGTCTTCAATTAACTCTCTGTCCACCTCTTCCTCTTATGAGGGAGGTCTGTATATCATGCCAATGCAAATAGATTTCTCTTTCCTTCTTTCTAGTTTAACCCATTGTGCCTCCTCTCTCCCTTTTAAGTTCTGTAGTTCCAAAGCTTTAATATTATTTTTTACATATAGTGCCACTCCTCCTCCCCTTCTTCCTCCCCTGTCCTTTCTGAATAAAGTATAGCCTGGTATAGTTACATCCCAGCCATGGTTTCCGTGAACCATATTTCTATAACTGCCACTAAATCCAAGTCAGCCTCTCCCATTAAAGCTTCAACGTCTGGGATCTTATTTCTCATGCTACAGGCATTTATACACACTGCTTTCCATATGTTGTTCCTTTTACCCATTTCCATAAAGGTATTTAATGTTTCACTTACCTGAGGTGCTTTCACTTGTCTGGGGGCTTTCTTCACCCATCCCGAATGAATCTAGTTTAAAGCTACTGAAGACATGTTGACCTTTCTTGGACAGATGGATACCATCTCTGCTCTGCAACCCTTGGAACAGCATCCCATGGTCCAGGAAACCAAAACGCTCTCGATGATACCATCCACCCAGTCATGCATTCATCTCCAGGATGCGAGCTTCTCTGCCTTGGCCTTTAACCTTAACAGGGAGGATTGAAGAGAACACCACCTGTGCCCCTATCTGCTTTACCCTCTATACCAGATCCATGAAGTCACGTTTGTTATGCTCAGAGGGATACCTGGCTGTATCATTTGTGCTGACATGGATTAGCAATATTGGGTAATAGTCGGTGGGCTTGATGAGTCTCGGCAAACTCTCAGATTTTGGCACTGGGCAGACATCATACCTCTCTGGAAATCAAGTCTGGTTGGCAGATGGATGCCTCAGTGTCCCTCAGAAGAGAGTCACCAACCACCACTACCCTTTGCTTCCTTGTGGTCACTGATTTTGCAACTTTGGGGTGCTCGAGCTCTGGTTCTTCCCTTTCCAGGGATGCTTTCACCTCCTCCACTTCCAGGGCTGCATAATGGTTCTTCAATTCAAGAGCTATAAAAGTTGGATTGGTGATTCTGCAGGCCCTGGTGACTTGTGTCCAACGTTTGTCATTCTGTAGGCTCCCATCTTCTCCTCTGCTGGAGAGCTTGGATGTTGCAAGAAGCATCTCATCAATGTACTTTTCACTCTCTTGAATGCTCCTCAGCCTCGCCATCTCCTCTCTGAGTTCCTCCACTTGTTTCTTGAGAGCTTCTGACTGCAGGCATCCTGCACATGGAACTGGTCCTTCAACTGGCATTGGGACCTCTGGACAGATGCAAAAGCTGTAAGGGGGGCAACAGCTTTGGCGATACGATTTTTCCCAGCCATTGTTCAGTCGGTGGAACTTAGGTATCTGTTAAAGCAAAAGAGAGAGACCTACCAAAGTTTCAGCTGGTTTCCCAGCTGTCCTTTTAGAGAAAAAGCAGTTAAATCTTTTTAAGTGTGTTCAAAATGTGCTTTTCCAAATCCCTGTGTGTAGTTAATTGGGGAAGTGCGCTATAAAGCAAGGCTGCTCATTAGGGGTGGGTGGGAGTTGGGGGGTGGGGTAGGGAGGAAACTAACACCTGATGAGGTATCAGTAACTTCAAAGAGCTGAGAAAGATATCAAAGCAGAGCTTTAAGCTACCCCACTAAAGAAAATATTTTCCCTTTAAAACTAAAGCACCAAAAATAATGTAACTTTATTTTAAAAATGTACTAAAATCCTTTTAAGAACTCCCAGGCAGTGAGCTGTAATTTAAAAAAGACACAAACTCTTACCTGTGCTTGAAATGTATAGCCCATTTTAGGAATGCCTCTTTTAAAAATGTAAAATACTTGTTAAGCAATTCTGCTTTATTCTCATCAGCTTCTACATATTCCTCCCCTTCACCTTTGAGTCTGACAATATCACTTTTGCAAAGTGGGGATGGTTGGCATTTCTGCTTGCTACTCCTGTTTCAATGTTAGCGCAAGGATTGATAAGATGTGCTCTGTGTGCAGGCTCTGTTAGTGCACATTGGCCTCACAGCACTTTGTTACGGCCAGGACAGTGTGCTATTAGCCTCCAACAAGCTGTGGATAGTGGAGCCTGTCAGTGCTGCTGGTGGTTGTTTCCACCCTTGCTGGCCACCTCCTTGGGGGTTGCATATGCTGGAGCTGTACTTGCACTGTCAGCTAAACCTTGTCCATGGGAACATGCAATACAGAAACTCTAGTAGGGTCCTCAACCTGTGACCTCCTACATATATGAACACTGATTGAGTGTGTTGCACCACAGTGCTGGGTGACTCCTTGGATAGTCAAATGGGAAAAATGTTGGAACCCCTTATGAAGGAGATGGTCTCTGTGTTCCACGGATGAAAGGAACTATCACACTGTGGTGCAGTTCACTGACTTATTGGAAGGAAAAGCTGTAACTAAAATGAAGGCAAGGGAGCCTCAAAGGGAGGGGACAGTAGCAGTGGTGATGTAGCAGGGGAAATACCAGGCATATCAGCAAGCAGTACAACATAACATCAGTTTTTGTAAAGGGTTCCAGGAGTGATCTGAGAATCTACAGACCAGTGAGCCTGACATCAGTGATGTGCAAAATTGCAGAAACCATTATAAAGAACAAAATTACTGAACATATAGAGTATCATAGTTTAACAGGACCAAGCCAACATGGATTTTGACAAGTAGGGAGAAGTCCTTCAGTAGATTGAAATGCAATTAAACTAGACTGTAAGCTCTAATGAATAGGGGCTGTCTCTTTTATGTATTTTTACAGCACTGCATAATCCAATAGCACTTTTAGAATTTATAAGTAATGCTTATGAGACAGATGCACCAGCTGTCACAACAATCAGTCCTCTGTGAGCCCACCTCTCACACACTGCTCTACTTAAAAGTTTCATTTTAAAATAAAATAAATAAAGTTTCAATTTAAAACACAGAAGAGGGCTTTCTGGTTAAATTTAGAACCCAGCAGAGAGCTTGTAGTTTAAATTTCATAATATGTTAGAGCCTAGCAGCAGCAAAGAGTTATAATTTAAATCAAATAAGAATATAGATTAGCACAAAAGGCAAAACAGGGTCAGTACTCTTTGAGCAGCAAACAAAGTTTTCTTGAGACCTTTACAAAGAGGCCTTCTACCTAGGGGGCAAGAGACCTGTGAAACGTTTTCAATAGGTGTTAACACCAGGTGGCAGTTCAAAAGGCCATTTTGAAAGACTCCTTCTATCCAAGCAAGGACTGTTAATCATCCAGGAAGTTGGTCACAGCTTACCTCAGCAGCACAGGCATAAATAGCTCAACCAGAGCTCTGTGATCCTCAGTCTTGAAGGACTAGAACAGGGGACTGTTACATCTGGAGAGAGATCTGCAATTGTGAGTATATACTTCTGGGAATTTTCTGAAGGGAATTCTTTCTATTAAAGCTATTTAATCTGTGAACCCACTATTTTTTGTTCAATCAGTCAGGGCCTAGTAGCAGCAGTTTAAGTTTAAATTTAAAACACAGAAGAGAACTTTCTGGTTACATTTCATACCCAGCAGAGAGCTTGTAGTTTAAATTCAATAGTCACTCAGGGCCTAGTATCAGCAAAGTACTTTTAGTTTAAATTTAAAACACAGAAGCGAGCTTTCTGGTTAACTTAGGAACCCAGCAGAGAGCTGTAGTGTAAAATTTAATAGTCACTCAGGGCCTAGCATCAGCAAAGTACTTTTAGTTTCAATTTAAAACACAGAAGATAGCTTTCTGGTTAAATTTAGAACCCAGCAGAGAGCTTGTAGTTTAAATTTCATAATAAGTTAGAGCCTAGAAGCAGCAAAGAGCTATAATTTAAATCAAATAAGAATATAGATTAGCACAAAAGGCAAAACAGGGTCAGTACTCTTTGAGCAGCAAATAAAGTTTTCTAGAGACCTTTACAAAGAGGCCTTCTACCTAGGGGGCAAGAGACCTGTGAAACATTTTCAATAGGTGTTAACACCAGGTGGCAGTTCAAAAGGCCATTTTGAAAGACTCCTATCCAATCAGTCAGGGCCTAGTAGCAGCAGTTTAAGTTTAAATTTAAAACACAGCAGCAAAGAGCTATAATTTAAATCAAATAAGAATATAGCTTACCTCAGCAGCACAGGGCAGGGTATTGTGTAGCAGACCACTTTTAATAAGTGAATAGTGGTGTACCCCAGGGATCTGTGCTGGGTCCGCTGCTGTTTGACATATTCATAAATGACCTGGAAAGTGGAATAACGAGTGAGGTTATCAAATTTGCAGATGACACAAAACTATTTAAAGTTTTTAAAACCCAAGAGGATTGTGGAAAATTGCAAGAGGATCTTGATAAATTGGAAGACTGGGCATCAAAATGGCAGATGAAATTTAATGTGGACAAGTGCAAAGTTATGCACCTAGGGAAGAACAACCCAAACTATGGTTACACAATGCAAGGTTCCACATTAGGAACCACCACCCAGGAAAAAGATTTAGGCATCATTGTGGATAACATGTTAAAACCCTTGGCCCAGTGTGCAGCGGCAGCCAAGAGAGCAAATAGAATGCTAGGTATCATAAGGAAAGGAATGGAAAATAAAACAAAAGATATTATAATGCCTCTATACCGTTCCATGGTGAGACCGCACCTTGAATATTGTGTGCAATTCTGGTCGCTGTATCTTAAAAAGGATATAGCGTTATTAGAAAAGGTTCAGAGAAGAGCCACCAAAATGGTTAAGGGGATGGAAGGATACTCCTATGAAGAAAGGCTAAAAAGGTTAGGGCTCTTTAACCTGGAAAAGAGACGGCTGAGGGGAGATATGATAGAAGTCTATATATTAATGAACGGAGTGGAATGGGTAAACGTAGATCGATTGTTTATGTTATCAGAATATAGAAAGACTAGGGGACATGCAATGAAGCTACAGGGTAAACTATTTAAGACTAATAAAAGAAAATATTTTTTCACTCAACGTGTAATCAAACTCTGGGAATTTGTTACCTGAGGATGTAGTAAAGGCTGTTAGTGTAGCTGGGTTTAAAAAAGGTTTGGACAAGTTCCTGGAGGAAAGGTCCATAAACCATTATTAAGAAGGGACCCAGAATATCAATGCTTGACCCAGTACAAGCATTGCGGAACCTGTGTCTTTTGGGGATACTGCTAGGTACGTACGACCTAGATTGGCCACTGTTGGAAACAGGATACTAGGCTTGATGCACCTTGGTCTGACCCAGTATGGCATATCTTATGTTCTTATGTTATGTACTTCCCTACCTGCCAGCAACAGCTAGCAACTCTGGCAAACTTGGAAAACCAAGCAAGCAGAAAGGATCAGCAAGCTGTAAGCTCAGCTTTCTCTAATCCCCAGTATCACTCCCTATCACCCCTAAGACCAGGCAGCCAGAATCCCAGGCAAACTTGACAATACAGGTAGCACAGTTTTCTCTGCTTGCAGCAGAGGTCTAAGCCATCACTGTGTATTCTCTGTCGGAATTTTCCTTTCCTTTTTTTTCTTCGACTGCTTCTAAACTTCTGCTATTTTTGGCAGAATTATTATAGCCAGCTAAGCTACCGGATTCCCTCTCTCTCTGAAAGTCTGAGAAAAAAATAATTGTCTCTGTTGATACTGTGCTTGTTTTGCAGTTTTCTTTTGGATAAGTTAGGCAAGGATAAGCTTATTAGGTTGCTTGCCAAAGAGCTGACATGCCTCATGCTTTTGGCTTATCCCCTCCCTTCTTCTGCCTCTCCTAGAGTGGCTCCACCTTATCTGGGCCTGTATTCACACAGCTATGACAGAAACAAATGTGACGAATGGCCATTCATACAAAACTGGTCTTGCACATTTAGTTTGCTTACTATGAAACTATCCAAATACTGTATGCTATCACATTTTAATATCAGATCAAAAACAAACTCATATCCCTAGAGCAGAGGTTCCTAAACCTGCCTCCCGGCCAGTTGGGTTTTCAGGATATCCACAATGAATGTGCATGAGAGAGATTTGCATGCACTGCCTCCATTGTTTGCAAACTTCTCTCATGCATATTCATTGTGGATCTCTGGAATACCTGATTGACTGGGGAGGCCCCAGGACGGGTATGGGAACCCCTGTTCTAAAAGATACTTTCTACTTCAGCAATTTTCAAGGTGAACATGCTCACTTTGAAAATTGGAGAAAAATACACAGTTCAAAAATACCTTGGGATGTGCAGCAATGCAGGGAGGATGAAAATCGCTCTCTCTGTATTCATGGAACTTACAGTATAAAGACTGACAAAAATACACAGGTCCTGATAGTTACTGAAGAAAATTGAAGAACCTAAAATTTATGGCAGGGATATTCAAAGCGATTAACATGGTGCTGACCGAGACCGGTTAGTGCCGCTGAATATCTGTTGGTGCCATCGCTGCATGCCCCAATACTAACCAGCTAGCATTGGGGTGGACATCTGAAAATGGGCACTCAGATGTGTAGAGCATGGAGATGTCCCCAGGGCCATTTTAGAAGCCAGGCAGAGCAAGGAAGATGTATGTCACAATTCCTGCTCAAAGAATCTTGAGCATAACTACATACTCCAAACATATTACAGGCCTGCCACCACACATCTGAGTATCTGCAATGGAAGGCCGAGACATACCAGTCTCATAGCATAGTCACCCCTCCCTTCTAGAATGCCCCTGCTGGAATGTTCAAGTACAGTACTTGGTTCTGAGCCCATGCAAATTGGGTCGTCCACATTTCTGAAATGGCCTATATCCATGCACGTACCCAGCCTTGCAACTGCAGGGGTCCCGCCTCCATAATCGGTTACAGGGATGTTCATTTTTCAGGGTAGAGACGGAGCGATTTCAGAAGGCACTTTTATGTACCTCCCTTCACTGCTGCCACCCTCCCCCCAATGTTTGGACATTCTGCTCTGAACGTCCAAGATTCTTATTAGATATCCCTTTTAAAATGCCACTTATAGTGTCAATCCTCAGAGATATTGACTCAGTGAAGGGGTGGGATGGCTGTGATGCAGTCAGTGTAGTCTAGCCTTAATTTGCTTGGTTGCCCCTGCTCTGATTGCCCTTCTCTTTCATGTCTCAGCTTCTTCTGTCCTGTCATAAATTATTTTGGAGTTCCTTTGTTGTTTTCTAAGGCCCATGGTACTAGGAAAGACAGTATATCAAATCCTAATAAACACAAACATGTAATCTTAAAACTCGGGGGTGGGAGGATACAACTCTGATAAAGAGCATAAAGATAGGTCTACAATGAAACTTTCTAAGGTTTGTATAGTTTTAAAGGCTTGATTTTAAAACAGGACACTTATATGAGAAATCTATAAATATGACTAATTTAAGCCAGTTATATAAAGGCAATCAAATCATGCCTACCAAATACTAGGTAGAGAATGAATCAACAAATACCCCCAAAATCCTAGTATCTATAGTATTTCAAAAGCCCAACGAGGAAGGATTTTTTTGTCTGACTCATATCAAGCTAAGGGTGCATCGGGAATTCCTACCCAAGTCCTTTTACTTTATTTTCTAAATCACCACAAACTTGTAAATATCATTCAAAATATTTGGTTCAAAAGAAGATAAATTAACATATTAAATAACTTGCGTGTTGCCGGGCTCAGTTACTTCTGCGCTTACTGCACTCCCTAACTTCTGACGTAATCCATTGCATGTATCCATGTTTTGAAGGCAGAATCATGCCATTTGCATCAGAAAAAAAACAGTGACCCCAAAGCCAGAATCGTGCCACAATTCCAGCACCGAAAAAAACTCATTTGGATTTTCCTTCCTAAGTTCAGCAGACATGCCAGTATGCGACCATGTCTTCACAGCACATCTATTCAGTGCATCTATGGGGCATGTTTACTAAAAACCGCCAATGTGCGCGCCGCACAATAGCGCACTAAAAGCGGTACTTAAGAGTGCTTAAGTGCCCCGCACACGTGCGATGAAGCCACGCACCCGTGCGCGTCACACTAACGGGCGCCGCACAAGAACGGGCCCGCAAATGTCCGAGAGAGGCGTGGAAAGGCTAACGGAGGGCGGAGAAAGGCCCCGGAGGGGCGGAGAGACGGGGTTAATGGGCGGGGAAGGGGAGGGGAGAGGCACCCCGCACATTATCGTGGCCGAATTTACAAGGAAAAAATAGCGCGAGTGAAACACTCGCGGTAGAGGGCAGTTAAAGGGAAGAGAAACCATTTACGTCAGCAATGTACAGGAAAACTGGGGAAACCTGCAAAACGTAAGCAGTGTGATACATGTGCACAGCACAAAAGTGAAAATAAATAATAGAAAATGACCACAACAAAAATATTAAAAATAGTAATTCAGCTGGGGAACAGTTATAGTAATGGGGAAATATAAAAACCACACCCAGGAAAGCTCCAGAAAAAAGAAATGAATTTTGGAAGGGTCTACGGAGCGGAAACTCCACCAAAACTAATTGCCATCTTTGGAGCTTTCCTGGGAGTGTTCCCTATGGTTGCCCATTAATAGCACTGTTGCCCAGCTTGGCTAAAAGTATAGCCCCTGTTTTTTGTGGCAATTTCCGGGGTTTATCTGCACGTATGTGACCAGACAAGGTGAATGAGCCCACAGTAAACATGTGCAGAGCAGGGTTTGCGACCCCATCCTGCCAGGTTTACCATCACCAGGGACAGCACTGTCACTGTGGCCACAGTGTGGTGCAGCAGACAGAGCCAGTACCTCTAAGACCAGAGGGTCACAGGTTCAAATCCCAGCTACAGCTACTGCCAACCCTGTCCACATATTTTTCCCACAACTACACCGTGATAGTAAGGACAAACCTTTATTGCTGAGCACATAGGCATGGTTAATACGCCTATATTTTACCACACCAAACACAGACACCATAAACAGGCACATTATCTAGAGCAGAGTCTCCCGAATGCAGTCCTGGAGGGCCAAACACCATTCAGGTTCCATGCTTCCCCTAAGAAAGATGCCTGTGCTGCATATGTCTGCACCACCCCCATGGTATGCAGATGTAGCTCATGCATATTCATAGGGGACAGCATGAAGACCCGAACAGTGTCTGGAACACCAGGACTGGAGTAGGGAAACTCTGCCGTAAAGCAGCAGACAACAGGGCCAGACACACCCACACCCACACCCACAGGCCCCATTGGCCAATGCCTCCTGGAGAGGCAGGACATTGGGCCCTGCATGCATCTCCCAGATCTAGCACCTGCGTACCTTAGCAATGCCACCCTATACCTGGGTACACAGTACACAGCCCTCAAACGTTTGATGTGGGTACTGGCAGATAGACAGTCCTACGTTCAGCACTGTTTGCTTCTTGAGCTCCATCAGAACAAGCTGTCTGATGTCTGCGGTGCGTGCTCCAGGTCTGGCCCCTGACAGTGTTTACCACCCTGGGGAGTGACCCCCAGCAGTACTGTGTACCATATCCATGGGTGTACCGTGCCCAGGACCGGTGTGGTGGGCAGGGCTACGAACCTCCTCTATAGTAGCACATTGCTGGCATTGGTGTGGGGGTGTGTGTCTGTCTATACAGTGTGTGGTGGCTGCAAACACCTTTCACAGCCCACACTGCCAGCACTGTTGCCAGTATTGGCCTGCCAATGTGCATAATGAGCAGCAAGGTACCATGGGTATAGCTCAGACAGGGTGACCTCTGTATGTGCTGCTGGGGGATCACTCCACCCTGACTGTGCAGTGACCACAGCATGGCTAGGCACCCCCATAGTGCTATCTAGTATTCCTCTCATGTGATATATATGGGTGTCCTTTTGGGGCCCAGTCACTGATGTAACTGCTTGTGTGTGCTGCCATCCCAGTTCTGGGTGCATGTATTTCCACCAGGACTAACTAGCAGACTGTATTCAGCTGGTCTGTGTCTTGAAGGGGTGCCATGCAGGGTGCAGTGGCTGATGGCTTGCTGCAGGAGAATATCTGACAGCGGTGGGGTGCAGCTTAGCATATCCAGGCCTATGTCTGTCTGATATTGTGTTCTGGGGTGTATAGAGCTGCTGTGACTGCCCTGTGGGGTGTCTGTTCTCCAGTAGGGCTGGGGTTGATGGTCCACTCTACTGCCATCATTGCAGGGGGGGGTAGAATGTGGATCTGTTGATAGGTGACCCTGTTTGCCACCCTTGGCTGGGGGGGGTTCTCCTGACTGAGACAGACAGATATATCCAGGATGTTTCTGCAGCAACAACCTATCTCACAGCTTAACACTGCTTTGGAGCTCTGACATGGCCTCTCTCAGCCATGGAGGGTGTTGTGGACCTGGTCCTGGGCGCCTCATCGCACCCTCAGGGTGAGCACAGTACCCGCACAATGCGACGGGGTGTAGCTACTCTGTGCCAGTGGAACACCCGCTCGGTACACCCTACCAGGCCGGGGTGCTGTGTGGGTGCACATGGACACTTCCTCCTGCCAGGCCGGGGAGCTGTTGAGGTGCATTCCCCATCTTGTGTGCATCTGTGGACAGCTGATTTGCATGTGCAGTGCATCATGGGTACGGGTGGCCTAACCCTATCCTGTCTACAACAGCAGACTGTCTGTGGGGTGACGTGCAGGCTCTCTGCAGCCAGCCAGGGGCTTGCTGTCAGCTATAGAGCTGTAGCCCAATGGTTACGTCACTGCCTATGACACCAGAGGTCATGGGTTCAAACCCCCAGTGGGGTTATCTGATAGGGTTTTCCACAGCATTGTTTTATTTCTTGTACATATGTTGCTGCCAGCAATAACACCCTCAGCGTACTGTACCCATGGGGTGCCTCTGCGGGTACTTTATTGGGCGCCCTATTGGCCACCTTATGGTTGCCGTCCATATAAGGTGCACTATACCTTACCCTGTGCCGCAACATATATGGTGCCCTATAGGGGACATTCTAGGGTGCCTTGGCGGACAGTGAGCTGTAACATGTGCCGTATGGGCCGCCTTATGTTAACACGCTTTGCGTGTGCGTCTGCTAGTCGTGAGTACTAAAATAAACGTAACTTGCCCCCTACAACACTCATCCCCATAATATATAATGCCTCAGCCAGCCTTGTTTACTGGGCACTGTACGGATTTGAACCCCTGCTCCCTGCACCATTGGTCAGTGTCCAAACCATTGTGCTGTGGCTCTGTTCCTGTGCATGAGCATAAGCGCGCCACTTCTTCCGCCCACAATTAACAGTGCGCCGCCTTCTGCCGCCCACAATTAACAGTGTGCCGCCTTCTGCCACCCACAATTAACAGTGCGCCGGCTTCTGCCGCCCAAAATGACAGTGCGCCGCCTTCTGCCGCCCAAAATTATTTTGCCTCCTCAACCACTTTTAACCATTAAAGTTGATGCTTCAGCTGGCCTTTTTTGTGGAGCACAATGGGGAGTCGAACCTGTGGCCCCTGCACAATTGGTTTATGTCTTCACTGTTGTGTTATGGCTCTGTTCCTCTATGTGCCCAGCGGCGCCCCACTTAGCCTTCCCATGCGCTAATGTGGGCCCCGCACATTTGCGCGGCACGCACACGTACGGTCGGTTTTTTCCTTTTTTCAGCCTGATCCGCCCACTCCTTATATGGCACAGGCACACTACCGCGGCCCTGCACGTTAGGAATGTTTAGTAAACATGCCCCTATGTGCCTTTATAAGATAGACTCCCAGATCCAAACCCAGCAGTATGCAAATGCTGTTATACTATTTTACACTTGCTCAGAAGGTGTATATGTATGCTTATATTCTACACATGTACACACATGTTTTATAAAATATTCATGTACATCACAACCCTTCCTCCTCTGCCCTCAAACTGTGCCCCTAGGAATCGGGGGAATTCTGTTTCTTTTTTTTTAGTTTCCCTTGCCATTTATGGTATATTGTTTTGTTTTATTTAAGTTTTTCAAAATGTTTTTTTTTTGTTTAGGAAGTTAATATTAATAATATGCATGATGGTGCAAACAGTGCACATTATTTACCTTATTGTGCATTATTCTTCAATAATATGCCTAGGCACACTATTGAGCAATAGTGTTTACTATTAATAAGACAGGAAAAATAGAATTTGGGGATTTTTGCTGTCATTTCAGTTTAAAAATCATATGAACCTACAGTACATGGGAAAATGTCATTTCATATGAATACACATCCCTGCAGAGAATGCCTTCATGCAGATCACGTAAAAGTAGGTGCATACTGTAGTTTCCATACATGGCAAGGCCGCGGGACCCTGCACGCGGCCACGGCTGGGAGCACGTGTGGAGGGAGGAAGTTTAAATTCATTGGCTCCCATCGAATGCGGTCGCGCGGGAGCCAATGGGTGAGGGATCCAGTGGTGTGGAGGAGGAGGCGTCGGGCCGGCAGCCTCCGCGTGGTCATTCACGGCGGCGGCAGCTCGGGGTGCCGGCTTCCCTCCCACCTGTCCATAAATGCTATGGGGGGAAGGAAATGGGGTGTTGCAGCTTGGGGGGGAGGGGGGGTCGCGGGATCCCGGAGGTTTCCGGGATCCAGAGCCTCAGGTTACACTTGGGCAGAGGTGGGGTGCCCCTGACCCAGACAAACCCTGGCTGACTTTTGCTAATAGAATGGCAAAGTCGGGTAAAGGGGTAGGAAGCTTGCCAGGGGCAAGTTTATGGCAGTAGCAGTGGCAAGGCACTTTGCTAAGGTATGGCTGGTGCGGCATTGCTCCGCTAATCGGATTGTTAAGGTTTATGATGCTGACATATTGTTAAACTGTTAAAGGTTAGTAAAGCTGCGACCAGTTGTGTTCCACAAGCATTTCGTGTGGTGTGTTTTGTGGGGGTTGGGGGGAATGAGGGGCGGGGGGATGGGGACGGATGGGCCCGAAGCACCCGGTCCGCCTGCCTCGGTTAACATACTTTTTACATGCGTATGCAGTTGTGCAATTTTATAAAAATCCTTTTTTGCCTGTAAAATAGGGTTTATATGTATAGAAAGCTTTATAAAATTACTCCCACTGCATTGATATGCTATCTCTAGTACAATGCAGCCTAGATTCGATTTCTCATTATATATATAATTAATCCTTTTTTGCTAAAATATAACTCTTGGAGGATGAATGTATCTCAAGACTTTTAAATTACTATTTAATTTATTGAACTGACCTGTTTCAATTGTACTTACTTTAATAGTTTATAGTATAAAATGGTTAATTCAGTAGCCTTTTTATGACTGTGTCTGGAATTAATTCTCATATATTAGCAGGGTTATGTTTCCAATATAAACTTTTATTGGCTACAACAATGTTATCTCCTTTAATCATGTGCAGCTTCTTTGACCTTGCAATAATAATAAGTTTTAGAGGATTGCTTCATCTTGAAAGTAGCGCTGATTCTGGTCATGTCAGTAGGATTTTGGTGGTCATCGGTTTTTAGATCGTACTCATTAAAGCTTTTCTGTAGCTTATTTTGTCCTGGGCCCACATTTTCTCTCTGTTTTGCCACTTATTTCCTTTATAAAATAAGTAGAGCCCTCAGTAACTAGTAAAATGTCAGAAAAGAACTTTATGGAAGAAAATTTAGTTACGTAGCTATGCTTGTATTGATAAACTTCAAGAGTAAAAAAAAGCCACTTCAGCATAACCTCTACAACCTTCATCAAATAATCAATTTCATATTTCTTTGCCAAAAGGCTCAAAGTAATTCAAGGATTAGGGTCAGATGGCTTGGAGCAGTCAAAAATTCATTAAAGACTTGGCCGCACTTTATAAAATCGATTAGAAACATGTAGTTGTTGTCTATGAAGCAGGAGAAAAAGAGAAAAATCCAATACGCACATTAAATGACAAACATAAGTAGAGGAACTTGAATTACTATAATAGCTTAAATTACTGTACAGTTTTTTAGTAAGGCATACAATGTAATACATGAGAAAAGGAGCATGTGATAAATTGATGTAAGCAAGATAATAAACTCAATGCAAACTACAAGATAAAATTAATACTATTTCATTCAATACATGAATCATTCAAAATATCAAATTCCTCTGCTCTCACTCAAAGACCCTACCGACACATTTTCATCTAATTGTGCCTATACAGAGCAAGACAAATAGTGGCTGTCCTGTACTAACCCCCGAAGATTTCAGAAGTAAATACCTGTTTTTATGAGATTTAGCAATGGAGTCTCAATTAATTCCTAGCTCACCTGCATCCCATTGCTAAATTTCACAAGTACATTTTTGTTTGTTACCACAACCAGGAACTTCATGTTCCTGGATATGGCAACACATGAAAAATTGTATAAAAAAGGTTCATTTGGTGTGTCAATGTTACAATGTAAAGGGCCCGATGGCCAGCTTTAGAGGACCCCTCAAAGGCTTTCAATAGCTGGTGGTCCCCAACCACTCCCCCCTATTCCAGACATAAATGTTTATGTTTATCAGGTTTTATATATTCTACAGGTCAAAACAATTATATCTCAGCTAGTCACATAAAATGATCTAATACACAATATTGAAAATTATCACAGGCACATAAGAGCGGAAAAGAGAAAAATAGTAGCAAAACCTGTGAACCTTCTGTCAGTGAGCTAGTTCTACTGCCGGCAATGGTATTGAGCAGGAGAGATTACCAATAGGCCAAAAATGTTTTTAAAAGCTGTTTTGAATTTTTTTTTAAAGTTCAAATCTAAATTCCAGAGAGGAACGCAGTCCTATGAAGTCAGGGTAACAACTCTAAGGGGTATGTTTACTAAACTGCGTTAGTGCAAATCGCGTTACGAGCCGCGTTAGTGAAAGGAAAGCCAAAAAAGGACATGGGCGGGACATCGTAACCACTAACGCGCGTTCCAAAAACTAATGAGCGTTACAGGGCGCCGTGGTGCGTTACTGCGCGTTAATCGTATGAAGGCGTACAGACACAAATCACTGAAACAGAGCTGTAGCACAATGGTTAGTGTACTGACCGCTGTTACAGGCAGCATGGGTTCGAGTCCCCAGTGTGCCTAACGCAGAAGACTGGCCCAGGCATCACCCTGTACATTACATAGGGAATGAGGAGGCATGTTTTTCTTTACGTTGAGTAGTGGTGTCCGAAACACACCCTCGCAGTGTGCCTAGCCACGTGCGTGGCTGCGTGCGTTGGTACGTGCATTGGTGCATGCGTACAATCGTGCGTGGGTACGTGTGTTTTTACCAGCGTGGGCACCTAATATTACAGACTCTTTAGGGTGTCCTGCACCTATGCATTATGCTAACAGATGTATGTGTGATGGCCTATGGTGTATCTGAGCCTGTGAGCAGGTGCTGGATTTACCCAGGGTTGGATTGCGCCAGTCACACCCATGATGCACTGCACATGCAAATCAGCTGTCCACAGATACACACCATGGGGAATGTACCCCCACAGCACCTCGGCCTGGTAGTGGGAAGTGATCATGTGCACCCCCACAGTACCTCGGCTTGGTAGGGGGTACTGACCGTGTGTTGTACTGGCACAGAGTAGCTACACACCGTCACATTGTGCGGGTACTGTGCTCACCCTGAGGGTGCAGTGAGGCGCCCAGCACCAGGTCCACAGCACCGTCAATGGCTGAAAGAGGCCATGGCGCAGGTCCAAAGCAGTGTTAATGTGTGAGATAGGTAGTTTCTGCACAAACACCTTGGATATCTCTGTCTGTTTCAGTCAGGTGCTACCCCATGGACCCCCCCCCCCCCGGGCCACATACAGGCTCTCCCAACAATAGATTCACATTCTACCTCCCTGCAAAGGTGGCAGTAGAGGGAAATAGCAACCCCAGTCCTGCTGAGGAACAGACACCCCCACAGGGCAGTCAATGCAGCTCTGTACACATCCATAACACAATAGCAGACAGACATTAGGCCTGGATAGGGTAAGCTGCACCCCACCACCATCTGATATTCTCTTGCTGCAAGCCAACAGCCGCTACACCCTGCAAGCCACTCCATCACAACACATACCAGCTGCAAACAGTCTGCTAGTTAGTCAATAGTGCATGTGCACAGTGGAGATGCATGCACCCAGAACTGGGCTGCCAGCATACACAGCAAGCAGATACATCAGTGACTGGGCCCCAAAAGGAAACCCATATCTATCACATGAGGGAAATACTATATAGCACTATGGGGGTGCCTAGCCATGCTGTGGTCACTGCACAGTCAGGGTGAGAGTGATCTCGCAGCAGGACATACTGAGGTCACCCTGTCTGTGTAGGTGGTGGCCGGGCACTAAAATGTGCCTGTCACTGCCCTATGCCCTGTGCAGATGCACCCTGGCCAGGCCACCCTGTCCGGCCTATACCCATGGTACCTTGCTCCTCATTATGCACATTGGCAGCCCAATACTGGCAACATTGCTGGCAGTGTGGGCTGTGGAAGGTGTTTGCAGCCACCACACACTGGATAGACAGACAGCCACCCCCACACCTATGCCAGCATTGTGCTACTATAGAGGTGTTCAGCAGCCATACCCACCACACCAGTCCTGGCACAGTACAGGCATGGATATGGTACGCAAGACTGTTGGGGGTCACTCCCCAGGGTGGTAAACACTGTCAGAGACCAGACCTGCAGCACACACCGCAGACATCAGAATGCTTGTTATGGTGGAACTCACTGAGCAAACTGTGCTTAACGATGGAATTGATATCTGCCAGTTATCATAGGAAACGTTTGTTAGCTGTGTACCATATACCCAGGTGTAGGGTGGCATTGCTAAGGTATGCAACTGCTAGTATTGGGAGATACAGGCAGGGTCCAATGTCCTGCCTCTCCAGGAGGCATTGGCCAATGGGGCCTGTGGGTGTGTGTGTGGGTGTGTCTTGCCCTGTTGGCTGCTGCTTTACGGCAGAGTTCCCCAACTCCAGTCCTGGTGTGCCAAACACTGTTCAGGTTTTCATGCTGTCCCTCATGGCTATGCAAGAGATACATCTGCATACCATGGGGGTGGTGCATAGATATGCAGCACAGGCATCTTTATTAGAGGCAGCATGAAACCTGAATGGTGTTTGGCCCTCCAGGACTGCATTTGCGAGACTCTGCTCTAGGTAATGTGCCTGTTTCTGGTGTCTGTGTTTGGTGTGGTAAAATATAGGCGTATTAACCATGCGTATGTTCTCTGCAATAAAGGGGTGTCTTTACTATCACTGTTTAGTGGTGGGTAAAACTATGGAGACTGGGTTGGCAGGAGCCCCAGCTGGGATTTGAACCTGTGACCCTATGGTCTTACAGGCACTGGCTGGGTCCGTTGCACCACACTGTGGCCACAGAGACAGTGCAGTCCCTGGAGATAGGGAAACCGGCCTGACGTGTCAGAAACCCTGCTCTGCACAAGTTTACTCTGGGCTCATTTACCTTGTATGGAGACAAAGGTGCAAATAAACCTCAAAAGAGACCTCGGAAAAAGGGGCAAACACCCATAACCAAGCTGGGCAACAATGATATAATTGGGCAACAATGAAAACCACTCCCAGGAAAGCCCCATTACAATGAAATGATCTTTGAAAGGGTCTACGGAGCGTAGACCCTTCCAAACATCTTTTCCTTTTTTTGGTGCTTTCCTGGGCGTGTTTTTCATTGTTGCCCATTGCTATCACTGTTTCCTAGCTGAATTATAATTTATACAATGTGTCTTGTCATTTTTAAAGTTTTATGTGAACTTTTGTTCTGTGCACATGTATCACACTGCTCACGTTTTGTTGGTTTCCCCGGTTTTGCTGTACATTGCTGACGTAAATGGTTTCTCTTCCCTGTAATATGCCTTTAACGGCAGGTTTTCATTCGCGTTGGAATAGAGCTCAGAAATTCAGCGCGTTAGTGTGAAGGGAGCCTCTCCCCACCCACTCTCCGCCCATTGACCCCTTCTCTCTGCCCACTCTCCACCTTCTGCGCTGTTTTAACGCGCCGCGGGGCTTTACGATTGTTAAGTGCGGTTAACGCGCGTAGTATGACGTTAACGGTCGTTGGCGCGTGATTACGCGCGTTATACTGCACTTACGATCGTTAACGTCATACAACGCACGTTATTCACGTTTACCGCACTTTAGTAAACATACCCCTAAAAGACATTTTGATGGGAAGAACACAAGATCCTTCTTGGTAGCTACAGGATAAATACAGTTGTGGTCAATATTATTGGCACCCTTGCATTTTAAGTATGTTCTGCACAATACCTTGAGAAATAATTGGAAATATTCCAACTGTATGTCATCATAGTATTTTAATATTATGTTCAGAAGTGTACAACAAAAAAAATATGTCTGTGCAACTTAGATGTGGAGCCTGATTCATGTAGGGTCATGTCCAAGCCGTCCGAACAGCTCCAAGCAAGCCGGACCCGTTTTGACCTGATTCTGGACTGTGGGAACAAAACGTTTCCACGGTGTACAGAGTCAGACCCATGGATGACCCGCCATACATCTGCTGCCTGCGAAGACATCCTCCCCTCAGGCGCCCCCAACTCCCGAGGCTTCGACCCCTCTCTTCCCCTCGCCCATCCCACAGCTGGCCTGCCGGGGCCTGGATTAGGTGATACCATATGGATTGGATGCTGAATGAAATTTGGCTGTCTTCTGGTAGGCTCAGTTTTCTGTTCCATCTTTATCATTTTTATTATTGTAGCTATTTATTCATTACTCATTTTTAGACTGTATGACTTATCTGTGCACCTGTGATGCAATGTTTTTTTAAATTATTTTATTTATCTATTTATTCATTGATTCACTTCATAACTTGTATCATTATACCTCTAATAGTTTAAATTGGGCAGTGTATCCAATTAGGAGATGGAAACCACTGATTTTGGTCTTTGTACATGGGCACCTCCCCTCTCATGAACACATCATCTCTGGTTCCCTTTTAAATTACACAGGTCTGCAAAAAATTTTTTTTCGAGAGCTGTTTTGGTTATTCCATGTAATCTTTATGTTTTTTGGTGCGCTGAATCCGAAAATGACCTCCATTTTGTCATAGGACATCACGTTTCCTGACAATTTAGGTAACTATGTTAAATAAGGCAATACCTCAAAATAAATGGAAATAGACCTATAAAATTAAAGTTTTATTACAATATTTTCATGAAAATTCTTTTTTGAGCTGAAATGAGCTCACCTACACACACTAAACTCGATTCTTCTTCCTTGTGAGGCTCCTCTTAGTGCATTTACGCTTGTGAGTAGCATCTGGAATGTCTCTCGGAAGCATCCAACAGTAGTCTGCCATCATTGTAATGCTCCATTTTCCCTGGTATCTCCTTTCCATCTCTTTAATTTCTTGGTGGAAACGTTCATCTTGTTCCCCACTCACAGCTCCCAAATTTTCAGGAAAGTAGTCAAGGTGGGACTGGAGGAAATGCACTTTCAAACTCATCAGCCAACCTAAAGCTTGAAATGCTTTCAGCATTCGTCCGACGATCTTTTTGTAGTGAGGATCTTTGTTATTGCCTAAAGATTTCTGTACAACTTCTTTAAATGCAATCCACCCTTCTTTTTGAGGATCCATCATGGTATTGACAAACTCTTGATCAACTATAAGCCTTCTAATGTCTGGTCCGACGAACACACCTCCGACAGGCCTGGAAACTTGGTGACCAAGTATTTGAAGCATTCTCCATCTCTTGGAAGTGATTTTACGAATTGCTTCATCAATCCCAATTTTATGTGGAGAGTTGGTAGAAGAACTTTATGGGAAGGTACCAAAGTTTCTCAGAGGACATTTTTTCACTGACTGTTAGCACCCTCGGCTGCCAACTCTTCTTGGTCCAGTGATTTTGTCGGTCTCGACTGTTCCATAGACACAGAAAACAAGGATATTTGGTATACCCAGCTTGTTGCCCGACTAGCATGCACAAGACCTTCAAGTCCCCATACACTTTCCAACCATGGTCTTCATATTTAAGTTTACGAAGAACCAATTCCAAGTTCTCGTAGGTTTCCCTCAAGTGTACGGAATGACCTACAGGTATGGAAGCGTAAAAACCGTTGTGGAGTAAAACTGCTTTGAGACTTCTTTTTGAAGAATCTATAAAAAGACGCCATTGCTCTGAATCATATTGGATTTTAAATTGACCCATCAGACCTTCGACATCGATGCAACAAACCAACTTGTCTTCCTGGGCGAAGTAAGGAACGAACTCCTTTTCACGATATCTGAAGATGACACTCCAGGCAACAATAAATTCCTGCTTTTCAGCCTTGATCCGAGTAACTCAGTGGCATCTTTGGGAAGATTCAAGTCTCTTACCAAATCATTCATCTCCTCCTGAGAAAACAATTTTGGTCTTGTATCATCTTCAAAGTCAGAACTTGATTTGTCATCTGGTTCAGGTATGACTTCACCTTCATCGGAGCTAGGTATCTCTTCCAAGGTAGCAGGGGGTTTGGGTACTGGTATATCTGTGCCATGGGGGATGGGACGAATTGCCGAGTGAAGATTGGGGTATGAAATGGAATGCTTCCATCTGGAATTAAACCCTTTCACATCGCATGAACAAAAGTAACAGTCATCACTATGGTTCTTTTGCTCTTGCCATACCCTAGGAATCCCATAACGGAAAGATTTTTTCTTACCCTTGAACCAGTTTCGGAGGTCCTCAACACACCATTTGCACACTTTATGAGGCACCCAGACTTTATCTTGATCTCCAATTTTTAGTCCAAAGTATGCAAAGTATACTTTTTTCACAAAGTCTGTAATATTCTGCTGTTGCTTCAACACTGTATATTCACCACAGATGAAACCGAAACTGTCTGGTGAATCAATACACTTTCGTGGAGCCATAACATAACGGTTGAAGAATAACAAGCTAACACGAATTGCGATGAAAAAGTGTGAACAGCCTAGAACCAAGAACCTGATGATGATTCGTGCACAAGTGTGGCATGCAGGAGAGAGCAGCTCTGTGTCTGTACACGAGACGTCACAGTGCTGGCCACACACCCCTGCACTGACCGGAGCTGCTGCTATCTGCCCTGTGTCTCCCTCCTACTGGATTCTTCAGGAAAGATTAACCCCTTCTACCATTAGAAGCACGGACTTAAAACTATGCCCCAGCATTCCTCTTCTTCAGTTTTTATTTGTACACCCCCCTTTTTTTTTTATTACTTATAACTTTTATTGAATTTCCAAAATAATACAACAATTCAATCAAACAAAGGAATTATAAATGTAAGAGTCCACATCTCGGGGAGTACCACAGGAAAATGATACAAGCAATACATAAACAAGAAAAATATTTATATAAAGTACAGAGGACAGGAATCTGTATCCATCAATGAAAAGTATAATTCACTATACTAGCATAACTGGTAATCATCAAAAAGACATAATTACAACCTTAAGGACAATGGGTACCAAGAAAAGCTTCTAAAGAAGCTATATCCGAAAAGACGTATTTAGTTCCATTAAATGTGACCAGGCACCTACAGGGGAATTTAAAAAAAAGGTAGCAACAATAGCCAGAACACGAGGCTTTAATGAAATAAAAGCCTTGCATCGCAGCTGCGTCTGCCTGGAGACATCAGGGAACAGATTTATTATCCCTCCACAGAAATTAACATCTTTATTCTGAAAGTATAACCTCATAACCATATTTTTATCAATCTCTGAATTAAAAGATACCAAAAGGGTTGACCTAGTAGAAATTAGATCAGAAGACGACTCAATAAATTCAGAAATATCAAATCAGAATCAAGTGCGGGCAAGGCTGCTACGCCCTGGAGAACTCCATCAGGGTTAGCTACCATTTGGGGCAAATAATACAAATTATTAATTACAGGTTTAGTAGTTTCTTCTAACCCCAGGACTTCAATCAAATATTTAGCAAATAGAATCTGAGGGGAAAGCAAACGAGTGCGATGAAAATTTTTAACACCTATTATTCTTAGCCCTCAGAGTATTTTCCATCAGTTCCTGTTGGGTATGAAGATAAATACTATCTTTCCCCCCTTTTTTTAATATTAATATATTAACATTTTAAGGAGCATAAGTGCCCCCTTTTTCCCCTTTCCTCCCCCTCTCCCCTCCCTTTCCTTTCTTACCCTTTTCCCCTTCCCTCACTGCCTCCTCCCTCTCTCCCCCTTCCCTCCCTCCTCGCCTCTCCTTCCCCCCTTCCCCCTCCCCTCTCCCCCTCATTCCCCTCCCCTTCCTTTCCTTCCCCTTCTCCTTCCCCTCACCCTTCATTTTCCCCTTCCCTAACCCTGCCTTTTCCTCCCTCTTTCGTCCTCCCCCCTTCCATTGTTTTTATTGGTTTCTATAGTTAGTGAGGGGTTATTTATTTATTTATTTATTGGCTCATTTATTTATTTATTAACTATTTATTTTTATTGGTACTCTCGTGTTTAAATTTTCTGTTGTGAATGATAAGTTTTTAGGTTAGCGTCCCTCCTTCCATGGGTTTTTAAGTTTTTAATGTTTTATATTTACGTTATTAGAGGATGTACAGGGTAGCCCAAAAAAAGTGAGAACATCTCGTAGCATATAAGTTATTTAAAAATTCAAAAAGACAGATGTAAACAATTGACAAATCAAAAAAAGAAGATGGCGACCGGAAATTGTCGAAATAAAGATGTTATATAGCTGAAAAAGGTAAATAGGTAAACTATTTAAGCTTTTAATTTACGAGATGTTCTCACTTTTTTTGGGCCACCCTGTATATTTGTTATCCTGATCACAATTATGGATTATATCCCATATTCATTTTGTTTGCTTCGCAGTGAATCGCTTGGTTGGTTAGTCCTTAAAATGTCTGGCACCCGGGGGGCGGAGCCTGATGTCCAGCGGGTTAGACGCTTTGCGCTGAAGCTCCCGAGGGGCCTACTCAGAATCCTGACTTAATACCTACATTAACTTAATATTTTGCTCCGAACTTACCGGGGTGCCTCGGGGGGGATGGCGGCCCATAAACCAGCGCGCTTAGACTTCGGATCTCCCTCTTCTTCACACGGAAAACGTTCCAAGACAGAGCTGCCTTCCCCACAAAAGAAGGTGCCATTTCGGGATAACCCCGAAATGCAACAGGAGATCTTGGAGGAAATACGTGGTGTGAAGGAACTGGTGCAGTCCAACGGAGAAGCGCTCCGAGCCATGAGAGAAGATTTTGGTGTGCTTCAGGATCGACTTGAAGGTCTTTCATTACGGCAGGACAATATGGCGGGGGTCCTCGACTCGCACGTGGTGCGCTTGGTGAAACTGGATGAGGCTGAGCGTCAGATACAGAATCTACAAAAAGAGTTAGAGGATAGCAATAATCGAGCCCGTCGCAACAATGTAAGGCTCATTGGTGTACCGGAGCGCGCGGAAGCAGGAGATATGAGAGAATTCCTGGTCAAAACTCTTCCCTCCTTGCTGAAGATTACTTTTCACAGAGATCTGGAAATTGACCGAGCACATCGTGTTCCTACCAGCATGGCGCTCAATCGGACGACCCCCCGGCCCATCATTTTTCGTCTACTGAGATATCAGCAAGTTGAGCAAATTCTAAATGCTGCCCGGGCGAATCGTCATTTGGAGTTTGAAAATCATAAAGTCTCCTTCTTCCCTGACTTGGCTAAGCCCACAGTTGACCGTCGGAAGAGACTCCTTGCTTTTCGACCTAGACTTCAACAGTTACAGGCTCGCTTCGGCATCTTATATCCAGCGAAGCTCAGAGTGACTCTCCATAACCAAACTCGTACCTTCGAAGATCCTGATCTGCTAGCAACATTTCTAGCTTCCAAAGAAGCAGACCAGATGCGCTAATCCAACAGCTTGGACGGAATCCGCTGGAACTGTCCGCCATTTTGAATGGCCCGATGCGGTGATCGCTGCCTGAAACGGAGACTGCCTGGACTTTTCTTTCTCTTTATATATACCTTATTGGTCTCCTTTCTTTCCACGATGAGATCCTTGGTTAGTTTCGGAGCCTGTATAGCTCTGTAGGATTTATGTTTCAATTCAGGCCTTCTCTGGGGTTTCTCCCCGCAGACATCAGGCCGCCAGTAATTTCTGGGGTTTTGCTTCTTCTCTAAGGCACTTCGGTGCTTATTTTGTTATATGGGGCGCTTCATGGTTTTCCTTAGTTTAATTCCTATCATGTTGTTTCTGCAGTCATTTACTGGTACTATGAGCGACAATGTGTACCTCTGTGCGCTATTATGTTTCTTTTTCAGATTGTTTAACTATTTTACATGGCTTTATGTAAGTTATCATTACTGACTGTAAAAGGCATCAATAGTCCATTCCAAAGAAGGACAATCCTTAGCTCTCTTAATCATGATTATTCTGAGCTAGTGTTTCTTCAGGAGGCCCATTTACTGGGCATAGCTATTTCCTATCTCCTTCATTACGAAATACTGGAAATTGGCTCCCATCTGAACCTCAATGATTGGTGGAATTATGTCCATTTTTACTGTAATTATGAGCAACTACCTTGTATGTCAATCTCTTCCACTTAAGCCCTTCACTACTTGTTTAAAAGGAAGGTGTTCCATGATTATGTTCTAACTGCTAACTGCTCTCATTTGACTGTTTAATTTTGTATACATTTCTGCCACAGGATCAGCCTGTATCATCAATACCATTTCTGCTTGTTTGCTGTACAATAACTGTTGTGTGTAAGCGCTTATGTGATGACTCTTATTAGCTTAGAGAAGAAGCATAGGGGTGGGGGGTAATTGGGGTTGTTTTCCTTATTGTATGTGTGTATTTGTATCTTTTGGTGTGTTGTTACTTTTGTTTGTTGTAAAATGAAAATAAACGTTTTAAAAAAAAAAAAAATGTCTGGCACCCGGCTCGGAGATCTCAGTGATTAAAACATGTACACAAGGTGCCACATCACTATACTTTTAACCAGAGCAGGTCGGACTCGATGCTTCGTCGACCACTTAACACTCCCTTCCTTGCCCCAACCCTTCGCTCCTGCACCCCCCCCCCTACCAGTAAGCACTCAGACACCAAGCTCTTGCTAAACACTTCTGGTCGCAGCTTTATTAAACCATGAAACCGCATAACAATAAACATGGCATAACCATCATTTTGCAGACCCAGCGGAATGAGGCCTCACCAGCCATGTCCATAGCAAGGTATGCCCGCCTCCGCTTTCCCAACTTCTTTCCCCCCTGGGCACCCGACTTTGCCATATCATTAGCAAAAGCCCGCCCAGGGGTTCTCCAGGTCGGGGGTACCCCACCCCCGTCCCAAGTTTATCCAAGGCTCCGGACCCCGGAAACCTCCGGGATCCCGCTCACCCCCCCCCCCCCTGCAACACCCCTATTCCCGTTCTCCTCACCCTGGAGCGGGAGGGTGGGCCGCCGCTCCCCGGAGCTCCTCCAACTGGCCCCGGATTCCGGCTCCTCGCTCCACCGCCGCCTCAGCCTCTCCTCTCATTGGCTCTCCCCCACACGCCGAACGCAGGGAGAGCCAATGAATTTAAATTGTGCCACTTCGTCCCCTGGCCTCCCCCCCTCCCCTCCCCTCACCGCGATGCCAGGCCCCGCATCTCGCCGAGCCGCCCTGTTGCAGGCGGCCGGCTTGGGATGCTGCCCTCGTGGCCTTTATTAACCGGAGCAGGTCAGACTCGATGCTTCGTCCACCACTTAACACTCCCTTCCTTGCCCCAACCCTTCGCTCCCGCTCCCCCCCCCCCCCACCAGTAAGCACTTGGACACCAAGCTCTTGGTAAACACTTCTGGTCGCAGCTTTATTAAACCATGAAACTGCATAACAATAAATATTGCATAACCATCATTTTGCAGACCCAGCCGAATGAGGCCTCACCAGCCATGTCCGTAGCAAGATGTGCCCGCCTCTGCTTTCCCAACTTCTCTCCCCACCCCCCGGGCACCCGACTTCGTCATATCATTAGCAAAAGCCCACCCAGGGGTTCTCCGGGTCTGGTGTACCCCACCCCCGTCCCAAGTTTATCCAAGGCTCGGGTGACCAAGTTTATCCACCGGCGCGGGTGACCTCTCCGTCCCCGCGCTGCCCCCCCAAAAGCTGTGACCAGCGAGCATCTCTCAACACCACCCACTCCAGCACCTCCTGCCAATCGTTCAATAATAAATCCAGACCTACCGGGGATAAATGCACACCATCGTTCCTGTATAATCCCGCACAATCCACCTCCACCCAGGAATGCATCACCTGGTATCCCCCATGTGCACAAACCCATCGGCCAATCTGCCTGTTAATTTTTGTGAGTCCCCGTGACCAGCGTCTCTGGTTGCGACAACTAGGTTCTGTATAATGTCCGACCATAACAGTATTACTCCCGGAAACAACTGCAGCACCTCTTCCAGATCTCTCTGCACCGCTTTTATGAGTTGTCTGCAGGTCCATGCCGCCACGTCATTGCCCCCCAGATGAATCAACATCATGTCCGGTGCATGCCGCCTCTGCCCATGGTGCCGAAGCAAAGGGAGTAACTGTGTCCAACGTAGACCTCACTCACCCAGCCATAATACGGACAACACTTCGGGATCCAGGCCCAGATTCGCCCCTGCAGGCCGAACTGCCGCACGCCGACCCGCCCAATGCACAAAGGAATGTCCAATCAGCCAACAGCCATTTGGACCTCGCCCTCTATCTGCAAAAGAAAAAACAAAGTTAGCCCCCCTACCATCCCCCCACCGACCACCTACAAATGGATATATCCCCGAAACGCTCTAGAGCGCCATCGTCCAATGCGTTGTACCTCATGTTCCGACAGCCCAGCTGCCGCTGCACTTGTGGCTGCCCCTATGCGGAATGAATGCACCGCAAATCGATGCGGTACCTCTCCTATCTGCCGCAGCGCCATTCTGAGGACCGCTGACACCTGGAAACGTGTCAGCAGCCTCGCATCCTCATGAATAAAGAGCAAACCCTCTACCTCCAGTCGGATGTGCAAGTACTCCCGCAGTGCCGCCACTGTGCAGGTCTGCATGCCCTCCATCTCCTGTAGCACCACCCACCAGCCCCACCCCTGCTGGTCAGTCTTTGAGCGTGCCAGCAGCAAACTCACCGACCCCCTCTCCACTTGTACCTGCTGTCGCCGCAATGCACTACCGCTCCCAGCCTTCCTGGAGTCAGCCACTAATTCCCCCATACGAAAGGCCCCAAAAAACGCCAAACAAAACACCGCTTTGAACAACACCACTTCGTATGCCGACCCTGCCACCCTCGGGAGAGCCTCGCATAGCCTCACCAGCAAGTCATGCCTAATCGTCCGCCTGCTGTCCTTTGGTGTTGCTCTTATTCTACCCCACCCTTGCATCAACCTCCGTGTCAAAAACCCACCCCCCTCCGGGATCCACCCCACCGCCTTTGCAAAAAATGCAAACCCCACTAAGTGCGAATGAACTGCCGCCCTGGACCACACCATCGCCTTCGCCTCTGCCACATAACTTGTTAACATCCAGTCAGACACCACATCTGGTCGCCATCCCCGTCCTCTCAAGAACTCTTCCACCTTGTCACAGCCCTTCTGGTATGCAGACCATGTTCTTCTCGCCACCAAGGCAACCTCAGCATCTCTTCAGGCCAATCTGCCACAAGTGATCTGGGACCCGCAATCCAATCTCCTCTGCTCCTGGTGCCAGCTTCCGGAACCTGTCCCACTGAAAATGAGACAAAGCATCCGCGATCTCATTAGTACAACCTGGAATATGCCATGCTTTGATCACCACATTCAGCCTTAAACAAGCTAGCCCCACCTCCCTCATTAAGTCAGCCACTGGCACACATCTCGGGCTGTACTGATTTATTATACACACCATCGCTTCATTGTCACACCACCATAACACTCTTCTATTACGCAAGCGCTCAGGCCACAATTCCAATGCTACGCGCATAGGAAACAACTCCAGAAAAGCAATGTCGGTGACCAAACCTGCTTCCTGCCATGCCTGAGGCCAACTGTCAGCAAACCATGCCCCCGCAAAATATAAGCGTAAACCCGCCCCACCTGCTGCATCTGAGAACAACTGCAAGTCCCCTGAAGACATCTCCGCCTCCATCAGCACAGATGTGCCGTTGAATTCCTGCAAAAAACTGTCCCAAATCCGCAAATCTTCCTTCATCACTTTGGACACCCTAATCCTATGATGTGGTCTTAGGATCCCCGCCGTTGCCCCTGCTAACCTCCTCAGAAATACCCTACCCATTGGGATGATACGGCATGCAAAATTCAGCACACCGATCAATGCCTGCAACTCTCTCAAGTTCAACTTCCTAGAAGCTAAGGCATTGGCCACTAAAACCCGCAGCTTCGTCACCTTCTCCTCTGGAAGCCTTGCTACCATTTCCTGCGAATCCAACTCTATCCCCAGAAACATCAGTCGTCTCGTTGGACCTTCCATTTTATCCTCTGCTAACGGAACCCCCAAGTCTCCAGCCAAGCCCCTGAAACCGCCCAGCAACCGCCTACAATCCCCTGACTGCTCTGCCCCCACAAAGAAAAAAATCATCCAAATAATGCACCATATTGGCGCAACCCACTTCCTGTACCAACGCCCAATGCAAAAAGGAACTGAATTTCTCAAAGTAGGCACAGGGCACTGAGCATCCCATAGGCATGCACTTGTCAAAGTAAAATTGCCCCTCAAAGCAGAATCCTAGCAAAGGAAAACTGCTGGGGTGCACTGGCAACAGACGGAACGCAGATTCAATATCTACCTTCGCCATCCATGCCCTCTCACCTGCTTTCCTGACCAGTTCCACCGCCCGATCAAAAGACGCGTATCGCACCGTACAGCTATCACGCGGTATGTGATCGTTGACTGATGTTCCTTCGGGGAATGATAAATTATGAATTAATCTAAATTTCCCCGCTTCCTTTTTAGGAATAATACCCAAAGGCGACACTACCAAATTCGCGAACGGCTTTTCCACAAACGGACCGGCAATCCTTCCCCCCACTAGTTCCTTTGACAATTTCTCCCTCACTACTGATGCCCAGCGCCATACTGAAGGCGAATTGCGCGACATGCCCGATACTACCGTCCCATCTACCGGGATAACAAAGCCCTCCCGAAACCGTTTCTCTAACACTTCTCTATCCATCCGCCTCGGATAATGCCGCAGCCTGGCCGTTAACACCTCTAACCGTATCGGGGTAGCGGCCAAGCTGCACACCGGTCTACTACTTAAGGGCTGGCCCACTAAACAGGGCTGTCCCTTTTTTAACACATTTTGCCGCTGGATGCTCCCCTCCACAACTTGAACATGCATGCCGGAATTTACAATCCGGAAAGGGGCAGGATGTCTTATTAAACCTCCAACACACGTCCCCTGTACCTGTAACACCACTCCTCTGCTGCAGCGGGGCTCCCGTCAGACGAAAGGACCGTCCTGGCCCCCCAGGTATCCCCCCTCCTACTTTCCCTCCCACGCCCCCTCCCCCAAGTTTAACGGACATCTGCGTGAGCCACAGGTTAATATCCTGTGCACCCCATGACAAAAAACGATTTTCCTCCATTTTTTCTCGAACTTCTCGTCATAGTTCAACCACGACCAGCCCTCGTGCATCTGTTCAGCCTCCAGGATAGAGTCCGCGTACGCCAACAGCATTCCGTACTGGTCCGGAAAGTGATGCCCCCAAACGCTCGCCAAACGTAAAAAAGCTCTAGTCCAGTTCACCACATTTCTAGAAACTTTCTTGACACGACCCGTCTTTTCATCTTCCTTCCTTTTCTTCTTGCTATCCCCCGACCGCATCCGACCCTCAAGCAATCGGAATATATCAATATAACGCCTTTTCCGAATTTTTCGCCGCAACTTTCTCGGCACACCTTCCCATAATTCTGCATATGCCGCGAATGATGGGGTGCAGCCCTTTGCATCGTCCGCACCCCCTTCCTTACCACTCACCGCTTGTCTGTCCCCACCCTCTGCCGACGTGGACGATGACCCTGTCGATGAAGAAGATGAAGAAGTGTCTGACCCACGCCGCCTCTGACACGTGTTTCCTTTTCTTACATGCCTTTCCCCCTGATCCAACCCCTCGCTCCCCCCTTCCCCCCCCCCCGTTTCCTCCTGTGCCTCACCCGCAGCCACTGGTTCCTCCTCCTGCTCAGTAGCTGCCACCGGTTCCACCGCACTGTCTGCCATGCCATGCCGCTGCCACTCCGGTCCGTCTTGTCCGCCACCTCCCGACATCGCTGCATACAGAATCATCGCTGGTACCTACGGAGACATGAAAGAGAACACCTGGGGAGGGGCCATAGCTGGCCAGGCTGGCTGCCAAGCCCCCAGCCACTCTGGCGCTGATGGCCCCTGACCGCCACCCAACCAATGTTGCCAAGACCCCACCCATCCTCCCAGTTGCTCACCCCTTTGCCCGACTACCCTCCCCCTTCCCGGGTGACTACTCTGCCACCTCCCCTGCAGCGCATCCACACCTGGGGCACCCCAGTCCCCCCAGAACCCTGCCCCTTGTTGACCCACGGCCCTCTGCTGCCCCCTAGCCCCTTCCTCCACCGCCATACACAACATCCCAGAAGATCGCTCCGGCCTACCACCACTTCCACCCCTGGAATGCCCCCCCCCCCCTCATTTCCCCTGCTTGCGAATCTAACCCCCTCTACCAGGCCCGCCCCGCTTCTGAGGACCGGCCCCCCGTGCTTTCTCTCCGTGCCCCCCTCCCTGCCGGAGAATCCTCTCCTCATGCCCTTTGCCCCATTCCCCTTGCTCCCCTTCCCCTCCGGAGCCCGCTTGCTTCCCCTTGCTGTTCGGCCACCCCCAAATTCCCAGCCCTCACCCGACTGCCAGCTTTACTGCCTTGCTGGCCAGAAGCCCCTACAGCCCGCCCCTCCCCCGCCCCATCCCTGCAATCCCCCCCAAGCCATGTTGCCCACAGCACAACCTGCTGCCCCCCTGAACTCCCCCCACTTGCTTCGAGGCCTTCTCCTGCACACCGCTATGCCTTAAAACGGCCTGCCGCTGCGTGTCCTACACACTGCTCCGTTCTGGGCCATGTGCTCTTCCTCCGCTGTCCACCGGCAGCTGCCTCACACCGCCCACCAACTCCTGACAGCTCGGACTCCCCGAGTCATCTGAACCGATGCCTCCAGCCACCTTAGACCTCCACCGCCTCACACCGTCACGCACCGCTCACCAGCCACTCTCCGCTGCTGCCGCCGCTCCCTGGAGCTCCTCCAACTGGCCCCGGATTCTGGCTCCTCGCTCTACCGCCGCCTCAGCCTCTCCTCTCATTGGCTCTCCCCCACGCGCCGAATGCAGGGAGATCCAATGAGTTTAAATTGTGCCACTTCGTCCCCCGGCCTCCACCCCCCTCCCCTCCCCTACCCTCACCGCGATGCCGGGCCCCGCATCTCGTCGAGCCGCTCTGTTACAGGCGGCCAGCTTGGGATGCTACCCTCGTGGCCTTTATTTATATACATCCGTATTTCAATACATATACAGACAATACTGGACAGTCCGTTACATGATCTTTTGGTTTTGTTTTGATAACGGCACGTCAATGGGGAAGCCGTCTTATATATTCATTATGCACAGTAATGGTGTCATTTTAGGGCGTTCTTTAGGATGCCATAATTGAGTATAATTTTAACACCAGTTTTGATTTCTACAAATATATAGGCAGTGTCTAATATAAACAATGTTTTATATTTGACTGCTTACTAGTGGACATGCGCTTTGACCCTGCCCTTGGCACGAATATCGGTGGTATTAAAGCTCCGTTGCTTAGTAGGCTCTCTCTCCAATATGGCGATGATTGCTATTGCAGATCCGGAGTAAGAGAAGTTTCTTTGATATGCTGTCAATCTGTCTGTTTCTTCAATCAGGCAATCCTCCTTGGAGATGGCATGGCCATGATTACCTTATTGGAATTTTATTTATATTTTTTATTTATACAACATTTTGGTATATGGTACACATTGTATATACAAATAGGTTGTACACGACACAAGTAAGCATTTTTTACTGACCCTTAAGCGTGCTCACATTGCATTGACTGTGTTCTCACCCAGATATTCTTCTCATTGTGTTTGCCTTTCTGATCCAAATTTGTTTGCCCAGGTTTCACTTTTTTGATTAAACCCTCACAATGTGCCGTATTCATTTTTAAGTGCATTATTATAAATGTTATAAGTTTATGGCATAGGTATACAATATCTTCCCCTGTTGCCATTCCTCCTTTACTCTTCCTTAATTTTCAATTGTTTATGGCACAATATGAACTCAGTGTCTTTTCAATAGTGGTTGCAACGTCCGTCCATGTAATTCATTTCATTTTTATTATATATTAATTGGATTTTAAGTATCTATCTATCTATCTATCTATATCTCTCTCTATATATATATATGTATATATAGATAGATAGATAGATACATACTTAAAATCCAACTAAGTATATATATATATATATATATATATATATATATTATATATATATATATATATATATATATATATAGTGTGTATATATATATATATTGTCATAAGGTAGCGCTGTCAGAACCCATGGAACTAGGGAACTCGGAGCAGAACATAGCTGAAACTGACAGCTCAGGCTCACACGTGGAAAAAGGTTGCCATAAGCAACAGATACAAACAGAGTCACGAGGTGTAAGGGAACGCCCAGACCCAAGCTTAGCTCAAAACTCATTAGGAAATGAGGGGCGGCTGCGTAGGGGTGGAGCCCAAACTAACACCAGGACAAACACATTTAAAAGCCACTTACCTGAGGGTAAAGGGAAGACGCGAGAGGAAGGAGTTGGGAGAGCTGCCAGGAGTGAAAGCAGAACCAGTAGGACTGCAAGAACGGAGACAGAGAGATTGCCAGGGGCATACGAGGCTGGTGATTTGGAGGGAGTCTCTTTTGAGGAGCAGTGCACAGCCGACCAATTTCCCCAAGAACCGTGCTATAAAGTAAGCAGAGGTGGCAGTCCAGTGTCCAAGTCCAGGAGATACAAATTACCCAGCACCAGGTATTCAGCAGGGGATAGTTTTTATCCTAATGAAAGTTTTATACCTGGAAGGAAGTCAGCAGAGAAAAACCGGGGAAAGTGTTTTTACAAACAGAGCTTTGCTCAGCCGAGAGACCAGGAAGTGGGAGTGCCAGAAGGTAGGCGTATTAACCATAGTAGAAGAGGTTTAAGATACCCAGAAAGACCTTGCACTTACCAAGAACTGTGTAGCTCTCAGGAGCCTGATTACATTGAATATGGTAATCACCCACTGCCC
The DNA here is from genome assembly GCA_033557465.1 of Ichthyophis bannanicus. Taxonomy (NCBI): domain Eukaryota; kingdom Metazoa; phylum Chordata; class Amphibia; order Gymnophiona; family Ichthyophiidae; genus Ichthyophis; species Ichthyophis bannanicus. The sequence continues at coordinate 282,892,550 of CM066031.1, read as the reverse complement.
TCTAGTTTAGTGGAGGAGGGGAATGCTCTGACTCACCGGCAAGAACGTTGCAAGTACAACGGGAGTTTGATTCCAGGAGAAGTTTATTCTAATTGTGAAGAAATGCAGTTTGAGCCATATGAAGAATCTTTAGAGGATAGTGATATGGACTGTACATACACTGAGGCTGATTGCATGTCCTCTCTTTGTTAGAGAGTAATAAGAACTGTTTACAAAAGAAAACAGGAAGAAAAGTGTTTGCAAGGTGAAAGGACTGTTTTCTTTTTCCCTTCTGTTTTGTTGCCAATGCTGAAGTAAGCCAATTTTTGTTTGAATACTTCTTTAATTTTGTTACCAGACGAATGGTCCGTATTCCTTTTGTTTCCAATGTTATGAATCCTAACCCGGACGGGGAATAAAGCCTGTATATAACCTTACACTTGGTCTGCAACTACACTTCTTTGACTGGTGTTTAAGAAACTACAGGTCCCAGAAGGCTTTTCAAAAGGCTTCCAAGAACATTCTACAGCCATTAGAATACTGCCCCACTGAAATACCCAAGCCTTTCGGCCTCTGGGGACGTTGGTGTGTGACAATATATATATATGTATATATACTTATATATGCTTTTAATATCATATTATTTGGCTTTTGATTATTCAGTATTTGGTCTTCAAATTTTATGTGTGTTTCACATTCCAGTTTATCAGCCTGATGTGATTTATGAGTTAGTTCTGATTGTTTTTACTTACATGTTGTTTGATTACTTATTTGCATGTTTATTTCTTTATTTATTTGTGCATGTAATGTTTCTATTTATGATTGATGGTGTTTTTACGTTTTTGTAAGGCAATACTCCTGAGGAAGACGCATGCCGAAACGCGTTGGGGTTGCTATACAATAAAGTTCAGCCTACTGCATTTTCACTCTCCGCTCTTTAGTATGTTGGTTGGCTTGTGTGAGAGACTGCTCTTCTTGGACTCTCTGTTTCTTTGAGCAACATGTTCTCCCCCTGGAAGGACGTCCTGAGTTATGATGAAAATGACTTACAACAAATGCTCCCTTTCTTCACTACAGAAGATGTCACGATGGAAATAGAAGAAGAATGGGGGGAAGTGGTACTTTCTACTCAGAGACTGATTCATGAGGATATGCATGCTTTTTCACTATTAGAATATTGCCGCAATAAGATTATTCTGAGTGGCCTTTGAATGAACAAAGCCCCTGGTATGTATACTGATGACAAAGATTTTATGAGTGATTGGAATAAGATGTTTAAGTAAATGTTCTCTTGATCTTAAGATCTTATTGATTACTACGTCCAAAAGTAAGGCTGCTGTTTTAAGGACTGACGTTGACAGTAAAATAGATGCTATTAAACAAAAAGAAACTCAATTTGACAACCACATATAGGATTATGATACAAATGTGCTTGAATATAAACAATTGATCAAAGACAGGAAGATAAAAAAACATAAAAGGGACAAAGAAGATTATAAAAATGGCACTGTATACTTTTGGATAAATAATCATACGGCTCCTAGGAGTGAATCGCGGGAAAGGAAATATGATCACTCTAAAACACAACATACATCTAAAGTCAGGACCAGACAGCGATCTACAAATACAAGTATAGAACCACACAGGAAACAAAGTCACAGTCAGGAAGAGGACTCTTGACATTTTAGCACCATTGCTTCCATCGACACTGCCAGGAAAGCAGAAGGGTTTTCAGATGGATATATTATGGAAGGCAGGGGGGTCACCAAGCCCATCATTCCCCAGTCAAAAAATGATTGGAATTCCAAAGCTCCCACCTCCCCCAGAGGGGTCGGGGAGGGGGAGGGAGAGAGGAGCACCCACAGGGATCAGTTGGAGAGGCAATATTAACTGACATTTTTACTCTATCAGACTATACTTTGACAGAAATAGAGAAGAAAGTTCTTTGTAAAGGCCTTAGTAAATTACCTTCTAATAAATATGATCCCTTCACTACACATGTGGATCTGTATAAGTTTTTTCAGAAATTACAGCTTGCACATTTTTTTGCAGTTAAGCCTGATTTGGATAAAGATTTTTAAGTTATCAAAAAGCCCTCCACGTGGATACTCCCCAACTCTGACAATGCACTTATTGAGGTCTTTGAGACTGTGGTTACACATAAGATTGAGAATTTACATTCTAATAAACAGAACATATTATAATTTTACTTTGGCACTATGGGCTTAGGAATAATGCTATATGGATTATTAAACCTGCAGATAAGGAGGGAGCGTTGGTACTAATGAACCAACAGGACTATTATTGATGAAGTATATCAACAGATAAATGACTCTACCTTTTACTACAAAATTTATATTGACTCCACCTCTACATTGAAGGTAAAAGTAGACACACTTTTGTACTTGGGCCTACAGGCCGGTTACTTGACATCTAAAGAACATGAATATCTTACTGTTGAGTATCCAGTTACACTTGCTATTTACATACTCCCTAAAATACATAAATCTTTACATCATCCTCTGGGTCAGCTGATCATCTCCATTATTGGTTCACATTTTTAACCCATTTCAAAATTTTTAGATACATTTTTATACTCTTTTGTCTCTAAGGCACAGTCCTATGTGAGGGACTCCTCGGATATAATCATTGGACAGCCAGAACAAGTAACTTATCTAATTCAGTGTAATTCAGGCGATCCAGCCCCGATGCCTCAAACCAAGCGCTCTCAAGCGTTTCGCGAGTAAAATCACTTCTTCAGGGGGAACACTTAGACAGATAACAGTACCAGCGTAATTTACCAGCTGTACTACCAAACGGCTGGATCGCCGGAATTACACTGAATTAGATAAGTTACTTGTTCTGGCTGTCCTTTTACTGACACTGGGGATTCATGAAAAGGAGGTCGCTGATGTGTAATGGGCTTTAATAATGGTGTTTGGGACTGAATGATCTGTAGTCACTATAAACACTGGCCCTTTATTTACTGAGACCATCCTTTTCATGTGAATATGTTTAAGAAAAACTGAATAATATAACAAGTGCTGGAATATGAACACCACAAATATTGAAAATTTATTGTGTTGTATTTTTGTTTTATTTGAGTGCTGTTCATAAAATCTTTTTTTATGGGCTCTTCCATGGCACCAGACTAGCTAACCTATATGTAGCATGATTTGAGAAGGACTTTTTAACTAAGAATGCCTTTACAAGTCACATTAAAATGTGGAAGAGATACATTGATGATGTGTTCATGATTAGGGAGGGACATGAGGATACTCTTTTACAGTTGATTAGGAAGGATAATGATGGCTTTGTGACAAGCTTGTACCATAAGCCCACTGATCAGAACTCCTTATGAAGATATGATAGTTTTCATAATAAATCATTGAAGTCCAATTTGCCGATAAACACTGGCCCTTTGTTTACTGAGACCATCCTTTTCATGTGAATATGTTTAAGAAAAACTGAATAATATAACAAGTGCTGGAATATGAACACCACAAATATTGAAAATGTATTGTGTTCTATGTTTCTATGTTTCTAAATATCAGGCCCTATATAATTAACCCCATTATAAAACTTGCTGTGCAAGTGTGGCATAAGTGGAAGGAAAAATGGTTGGGGACCAAAGGGGTTTCTAAAATGTGTACTTCCCTCCAGACATGATTGACCAAATATTGAATAAGTGAGAGTGAAAGGGGTTGCGATGGATAAGATAGTTTGTGGAGGAGGAAGACTTTGTAATCTTTGAGGATCTTAAAGAGGAGTATAGGATATTGGAAAAGGGTCAGATCCAGTATCTATAGGTGAAGCACTATTGCCACTAAAATTAAGCAGGGAGTTAAGGCAGAACCCACTAGTGTGGAAGAGCTCTTTGCTTCTAAAGTTTTTATATAAAAGCTGCATTGCTAGTAATTTGATTGAACAATATTATAAGATGCTATATAGATGATACCATACCCTCAGAGTGTAAAAACCTTGGAAGAGGCTCGGTAGATTGTTGGGGACAGTGTGGGAGGAAAAGGTCATCTATACAGATTTGGTGGGAATACCCAAAAATTAAAATTATTGGAAAGAGGTTTTTGATTTTTTGGGGGAAGATGATGGGGGTTGATCTGGAGCCACAGAGCGAGATAGCATTGCTAAATGGTAGGTCCACAGAGGGGTGGGGTGTCTCATTTTATTTGGATGGGGTGTATTGCTGCCAGATTAGTGTTGGCCCAAGCTTGGAAACAGAGTTCACCCCCCAGAGGGAGGATATGAAATGTAAGCTGAGTCATATATATCTGATGGCCAAGCTAACATCATAAAGCATAATAAACTAGATCAATTCATGTACTGGGTCAAGCATTGATATCCTGGGTCCCTTCATAAACCATTATTGGGAAGGGACCCAGGATATCAATGCTTGACCCATTACAAGCATTGCGGAACCTGTGTCTTTTGGGGAAACTGCTAGGTAGGTATGACCTAGATTGGCCACTGTTGGAAACAGGATACTGGGCTTGATGGACCTTGGTCTGACCCAGTATGGCATATCTTATGATCTGTAGTCACTATAAACACTGGCCCTTTGTTTACTGAGACCATCCTTTTCATGTGAATATGTTTAAGAAAAACTGAATAATATAACAAGTGCTGGAATATGAACACCACAAATATTGAAAATTTATTGTGTTGTATTTTTGTTTTATTTGAGTGCTGTTCATAAAATCTTTTTTTATGGGCTCTTCCATGGCACCAGACTAGCTAACCTATATGTAGCATGATTTGAGAAGGACTTTTTAACTAAGAATGCCTTTACAAGTCACATTAAAATGTGGAAGAGATACATTGATGATGTGTTCATGATTAGGGAGGGACATAAGGATACTCTTTTACAGTTGATTAGGAAGGATAATGATGGCTTTGTGACAAGCTTGTACCATAAGCCCACTGATCAGAACTCCTTATGAAGATATGATAGTTTTCATAATAAATCATTGAAGTCCAATTTGCCTGTAGGACAATATTTGAGGATACGTAGGATTTGCACCAGGGATCAGGAGTTTGAGTTGCAAGTAGAAATGATGAAATGACGATTTAGAGAAAAGAGTTATCCATATAAGTGCACCCAGGAGTCTTATGTTAGAGCCAAGAATGCAGATAGAGATTGTTTACTTCAGATCTCTCAACCTGTGAAACAATCAAGTATGGTCTGTGCCCTCAGTTTTTCAAGTTTGTCCTCAGACATCTCACGTATATTGAGGGAAAAGTGGCATCTCCTGTCATCTTTACCTGCTTTCCAGTCATGCCCATTGATAATAGCACACAAGAGGAATTGGAACCTTGTGGACTTTTTGGTACCATCAGCCCTGAGCAAGTCCAAGGTGATAAAGTTGCATGGACATTTTTAATGTAGCAATTGCTCAGTGAGCAAGAATGCCATTGTTACCAAAGGCCAGTTTGTGCATCCCTCTTATACAAGAAAGGTTGTTCCTTGATGGGTTTTCCAAATGCTAGTTTATGCGAGTTATTTATTTAATCATGTGTCCATGCAAGTTGTATATAGAAACATAGAAACATGATGACAGAAAAAGACCAGATGGCCTATCTAGTCTGTCCTTCCATATCAACAAATACAACAATCCCCTTTTTACCTTTAGAGATCCTCTGTGTTTGTCCCATGCTTTTTTAAATTCAGTTACTGTCCTCATCTCTACCACCTCCAGGGGGAGACTATTCCATGGATCCACTACTCTTTCCGTAAAGAAATATTTCTGCATATCACTCCTGAATCTATCTCAATTCACCCTCATCCCATGTCCCCTCGTAGCAGAAGTTGATTTCAATTGAAAGAGGCTCTCTCCCTGAACATTTATCCCATGGAGGTATTTAAACATCTCAATCATATCACCTCTATCCCGCCTTTCCTCTAAGGTGTACATATTAAGATCCTTCAGTCTGTCCTCATATGTTTTATAATGAAGACCACTAATCATTTTAGTAGCCACCCTCTGCACCGACTCCATCCTGTTCACATCCTTTTGAAGGTGCGGTATCCAGAATTGCACACTATTCTCCAAATGAGGTCGCACCAAAGACTTATAGAGAGGCATTATCACCTCCTTTTTTCTGCTAGCCATTCCTCTCCGTATGCACCCAAGCATCCTTCTAGCTTTTGCCATAGCCTTTTCTACCTGTTTAGCTACTTTAAGATCATCAGACATAACCATGCCTAGGTCCCGCTCTTCTTTAGTGGACAAAAGTACTTCACCCCCTATACTATATTGCTCCCTTGAATTGCTGCAGCCCAAATGCATGACCTTACATTTTTTAACATTAAATCCCAGCTGCCAAATTCTAGACCATTCTTCAAGCTTAGCTAGATCCCTCTTCATGTTATCTACACCTTCCTGGGTGTCTACTCTATTGCAGATTTTGGTATCATCCGCAAAGAGGCAAACCTTACCCGACAGCCCTTCCGTTATATCACTAACAAAGATGTTAAAAATAATTGGACCAAGGACAGATCCCTGGGGCACACCACTGGTAACATCCTTCTCCTCAGAGTGAGCTCCATTTACTTGTACTCTTTGTCACCTCCCACCCAACCAATTTTTAACCTAAGCAGTAACTTTAGGGTCCATCCCTAGGGTGCTCAGTTTTTTATAAGTCGCCTGTGAGGAACAGTGTCAAAGGCTTTACTGAAATCTAAATACACCACATCTAGAGCTCTCCCTCGGTCCAACTCCCTGATCACCCAGTCAAAGAAATCAATCAGATTTGTCTGACAAGACCTGCCTCTGGTGAATCCATGCTGCCTCGTATCCTGTAATCCGCTGGACTCCAAAAACCTCACTATTTTCTCTTTCAGCAGCGTTTCCAATAATTTACTCACCACCGAAGTTAAACTAACCGGCCTGTAGTTTTCAACCACATCCTTACTTCCGCTTTTGTGTAAAGGCACCAAATGAGCATCTCTCCATTCCTTTGGCACCACTCCTGACTCCAAAGAGGCATTAAAAAGGTCAGTCAGTGGAGTTGCTAGAACGTCCCCAAGTTCCCTCAGTATTCTAGGGTGTAACCCATCCGGTCCCATCACTTTGTCTACTTTAAGTTGAGCTAGTTTCTCACGAACACAGTCTTCTGAAAATTATTCAAGATGTCCTTCGCTTCTGTTCCTATTTGTGGGTGTTTTCTGAGGTCCTGCTCCTGGTTCTTCATCTGTGAACACAGAGCAAAAATATTTGTTAAGCAATTCCGCTTTATCCTTATCAGCTTCTACATATTCCTCCCCTGCACCCTTGAGTCTGACAATACCACTTTTGCCCTTCCTCTTCTCACTAATATATCTGAAAAATGTCTTATCCCCCCATTTTATTGCATTGGCTATTTCCTCCTCCTTTTGAATCTTTACCTTCTTAACTATTTTGCTAGCTTCTCTAAGTTTTTCCAAATATGCCTGTCTTCCTCTCTCTGTGATCTCTTGTATTTCATGAAGGCCTCCCTCTTTTTCTTCACTTTTTCAGCTACTTCTTTCGAAAACCATAGCGGTCTCCTTTTCCTTTTACGTTTATTTACCATTTTACCAAAAAGGTTGGTTGCCCTTAAAATATCCCCTTTCAGTTTTGCCCACTGTTTTTCTACATCCCCCAGCTGTTCCCATCCCACTAACGACTCCCTGAGGTATTGGCCCATCTTCGCAAAATTAGTCTTCCTAAAGTCTAAGATCCTCACCTTTGAATGGATTCTAACAGCCCTAGTCCTAATACTGAACCACACCATCTGGTGATCACTGGATGCAAAATGATCTCCCACTACAACATCAGAAACACTTTCACCATTGGTAAGCACCAAGTCCAGTATGGCCCCTTCACGTGTGGGGTCTGTTACCAATTGCCTGAATAGTTCTCCCTGTAGAGAATCCAGGATCTCCTTACTTCTAGATGATATGACAGCAGGAATGTGCCAATCAACATCTGTCATATTGAAATCTTCTATCAGTAGCACTTCCCCTTTCCTAGCAATGCTGCGTATGTCTTCAATCAACTCTCTGTCCACCTCTTCCTCTTGTGAGGGAGGTCTGTATATCACACCAATGCAAATAGATTTTTCTTTTCCTCTTTCTAGTTTAACCCACAATGCCTCCTCTCTCCCTTTTAAGCTCTGTAATTCCAAAGCTTTAATAGTAGTTTTTACATATAGTGCCACTCCTCCTCCCCTTCTTCCTACCCTGTCCTTTCTGAATGAGGTATAGCCAGGTATAGTTACATCCCAATCATGGTTTTCTGTGAACCATGTTTCTGTAACTGCCACTAAATCCAAGTCAGCCACTCCCATCAAAGCTTCAACATCAGGGATCTTATTTCCCATGCTACGGGTATTTATACACACTGCTTTCCATATGTTACCCATTTCCATAAAGGTATTTAATGTATCACCTCCCTGGGGGCTTTCACTTATCTGGGGGCTTTCTTCACCCATCCCCAACGAATCTAGTTTAAAGCCCTCTTCAGTAGATTAGCCAGTCTACTCCCGAAGATGGGTAAAGCCAAATGCATGGTTTGCACACGTACTGTTGAACACAAGAGTTGTATAAGGAGGAAGATTATGGCAACCCCTGTTTACTCATTGGGAAGGATTTGGACACTCTATTAGAGATCTGAGGTTCATGGTTCTGAAGGTTCTTCATCTAAATTGGATGGGCAGAGATACTGATAAGCTCCTACTTAAATTGGAAAAGCGGTAAATCTACAAATTCAACACAATGATACCACAAGGATTGAATGCTGAACGCAATTTGTCTGTCTTCTTGTAGGTTCAGTTTGCTGTTCCGTTTTTATCATTTTTATTATTTTATCTATTTTTTATTTATTATTCATTAATCATTTTGAGGTTGTATGACTTATCTATGCACCTATGATGCGATGTTTTTTAATAATTTTATTTATCTATTTATTCATTGATTCACTCTATAACGTGTGTATCATTATGCCTCTAATGGTTTAAATTGGACAGTGTATCCAATTAGGAGATAGAGACCACTGATTTTGGTCTTTGTACATGGGCACCTCCCCTCTCATGAACACATCATCTCTGGTTCCCTTTTAAATTATGATTCTGTATATTTATCCGGTAACAGCAAGATTAATGGCGGTTTTGCAAGCACCTCCTTTGTCATGTTATATGACCCAGGATTCCTCTTCTGCAGTTTTTATTTGTACCCCCCTTTTTAATATTAATATTTTAACATTTTAAGGAGTATAAATACCCCCTCCTTCCCCCTACCCTCCCTTCCCCCTCTTCCCTTTTCCCTTCCCTTTCCCCCTTAGCTCCCTTCCTCCCCTTTCCCTTCCCCCTCGCCTCTCCTTCCCTCTTCCCCTTCTCCCTCCCCTCTCCCTGCCTCCTCTCTCCTTCCTTTTCTTCCCCTCCCCTTCCTCTCCCCTCCCCCTACCTCTTATTCTCTCCTTTCCCCCTTCCCCTTCACCTCTCTCCCCTCCCTCCCTCCCCTCCCCATCCTTTCCTCCTTTCCCCTTCCTTTCCCCTCCTTCCCCTACCCCCGCCACTTCCTCCTCCCCCTAGCCTCTTTTCCTCTTCCCCCTCTCCCTCTCCCTCCCCTCCCCTCCCCTCCCCTCCCCTAACCCTCCCCTTCCACTCCCGCCTTCCCCTAGCCCCTCCAATTCACTTCCCGCTTCCTCCCTTTTCCTCCCCCTTTCCCCCTCCCCCTCCATTGGTTTTTAGCAATTTCTATGGTTAGTGAAGGGTTATTTATTTATTTATTTTTGACTCATTTATTTATTTATTAACTATTTATTTTTATTGGTACTCTCGGGTTTGAATTTTCTGTTGTGAATGATAAGTTTTTAGGTTAGCGTCCGTCCCTCCCTCCATGGGTTTTTAAGTTTATAATGGTTTGTATTTACATTATTAGAGGATGTATATTTGTTATCCTGATTACAATTATGGATTATATCCCATATGCATGTTATTTGCTTCGCAGTGAATCGCTTGGATGGTTAGCCCTTTAAATGTCTGGTACCCGGCTCGGAGCTCTTAATGATTAAAACATGTACACAAGGTACCACATTACTATTCTTTTCATGCCCATCCGTATTTCAGTACATATACAGACAATACTGGAGAGTCCATTACACGATCCTTTGGTTTTGTTTTGATAATGGTGCCATCAATGGGAAAGCCGTCATGAATATTCATTATGCACAGTAATGCTGTCATTTTAAGATGTTCTTTAGGATGCCATAATTGAGTATATTTTTAACACCAGTTTTGATTGCTGTGAATATAGGCAGCAGCTAATATAAACAATGTTTTATATTTGATTGCTTACTAGTGAACATGCACTTTGACCTTGCCCTGTGGCTTGAATATCAGCGGTTTTAAAGCTCTGTTATTAAGCAAGCTCTCTCTCCAATACGGTGATGATTGCTATTGCAGATCCAGAATAAGGCAAGTTTCTTTAATATGCTGTCAATCTATCTGGTTCTTCGATCAGGCAACCCTCCTTGGATATAGAATGGTTATGATTACCTTATTGGAATTCTGTTTTTTTTAATCTTATACAGCATTTTGGTATACGGTACACATTGTATGTACAAATAGATCATATGTGATACAAGTAAGCATTTTTTGCTAACCCTTAAGCATACTCATATTCTTCTCATTGTGTTTGCCTTTGCGATCCAAATTTGTTTGCCTGGGTTTCATTTTTTTATTAAGCCCTCACAATGTACCATATTCATTTTTAAGTGCATTATTATAAATGTGATAAGTTTATGGCACAGGTGCACAACATTTTCCCCTGCTGCCATTCCTCCTTTACTCTTCCTTAATTTTCAATTGTTTATAGCACAATGTGAGCTCGGTGTCTTTTCAATAGTGGTTCCTATGGACTGTGTGGTTGCAACATCCGTCCAAGTAATTCATTTCATTTTTATTATATATTAGTTGGATTTTAAGTATATTTATATATGCTTTTAATATTATATTATTTGTTTTTTGATTATTCGGTATTTGGTCTACACATTTTATATGTATTTTTTTTCAGCCTGACATGATTTATGAGTTAGTTCTGATTGTTTTTACTTACATGTTGTTTGATTTACTTATTTGCATGTTTATTTATTTATGCATGTAATATTTCTATTTATGATTGATGATGTTTTTACTTGTTTTTTTTGTGAGGCAATACCCCCTGAGGAAGGCGCATGCTGAAACGTGTCGGGGTTGCTATACAATAAAGTTCAACCTACTGTCTTTTCATTCTCCGCTCTTTTGTGTGATGTTGGCTTGCATGAGAGTCTGCTCTTCTTGGACTCTCTGTTTTGGGTCATTGTCCTGCAGAAAGATCCATGATCCTTGAACCCAGACCTAGCTTTCTGATACTAGGTAGCACATTTCTCTCCAAAATACCTTTGTTAGTCCTCTGACTTCATGAGTCCTTTAATACATTCCAGGACTCTAGTTCCTCAGGCAGCAAAACAGCTCCACAACATTATGGAACCTCTACCATATTTAACTGTAGGAAGGGTTTTTTTTTTCTTATAAGCTTCATTTCTTTGCCTGTAAATGTATCACTGGTCTGCATTGCCAAAGGGCTCAAGTTTGGTTTCATCTATCCACAGAACATTTTCCCAGAAGGATTGTGGGTTGGGCAAAGATAAGACATGTCTTTTTATGTCTGTCTTTGAACAGTGGGGTTCTCCTTGGTCTTCGCCTATGAAGTCCTTCTTTGTTTAGTGCACAGCATATGATGTGGATTGAAACCACCACTCCAGATTGATCCAGGTCAGTTTGAAAGCAGCGCCCAGGGATAACCAGCTAGCAGTGATATTGAGTCGCTAGTTGGTTATCCCTCAGTGGCTAAAGTTATGCACTTGAAAGGCTGTCCTAATTTCACTGCTGATGCTAACTGGGCAGCAGCTATATATTGTCACTACCTGATTAGCTTCTGCGGTATCTGACCAACCCAAACATTCAATGCCAGTGGTCGTATACAACCCCGGTGCTGAATATCCAAATTTAAAGTTTAGCGGTGGTGGCTAGCTGCTTTATCAGTGCTAGCCGCTGCCACTGAATATTCCCCCCTAGGAGTCTTAATGGAAGCCATGGCTATCTTGAAGCTAGGTCTGTCTAGCAGGCTACAAAGGGGATATGGAGGCTGAAATATTTGGGAATAGCCCTACAAGTATTAGAAAGTAAGTGTAGCAGGCCACAGGGCCAGGGTCCTGTGGCCAAGTGGTAACTGGCTGGCACGGCACCTGATGGCCTGATGAGCATAGGAAGCGGAAAAAAGGAGAGGGGGGGAGGGTTGCTACCCAGCAGGTGGGCTGTGGGATTTGAAATTGCCCTGCTTCTCAGCATAGGGCAATTTCATTGGTGGAGGGAGAGATGCGTTTGCAAGGTGCTGGGCTGGTTGGTTCCACATGTCCGTTGTCTCAGTCTTTCCTGTGCTGACAAAAGGATGGGTGGCAGATCACGGCCTTCTTCTGCTCGCCTTACTTACCCAAGAGGCCTTGCTTGCAGAGGAGTGCAGAGTGATGGCAGCGGGTGGCTCAGGCATTGGGCGGTTGTGTGAGCAGGACAGCATCTGGAGCCCCGTGGCTTGCTCAACAATGGCAGCTTTAGTGAGTGGCCTTTTGAAAGGTTTTTTTATCCTTCACTGTGGGCAGATGCGGGGGTGCTCGAAGTGGGAGAGAGATGGTCCTTGGACACGGGGACCGTGCTGTGGTGCTGGAAGAGGCAGGGGGAACACGGAGCTAGAGAGGGACATGACAAGGGCACATACGGGGAGGTGGAGTACACTTGGACAGTGGAGACAATCAGTTTCGGTGCCACAGAGTAGGAGGAGTGGCAGAGGGGTCGCAGATCAATGGGGGTTGGATGAGGGGGCCATTGCTAGGAGAGAACTTGAGGCACATGTGGGTGATCAAAGGGGCAAGCAGAGGGGGAACAAGGGAAGGGTGTTGAGAGGTAACGTGGGGGCAGGAGGGATGAAGTCACTTTGGGTGCTGGGGGGTAATTTGTGGAGGGGAATAGTGGGTCTTGGGTTGGATATGCAAGGGGGGGTCTAGAGCTGAGACTGGTAGTGGGGAGGGTGAGGTAGGCCAGAATGGTGCAGGGGAGGATCCAGAGGAGCAATGGAGGAATGGGGGTCCACCTGAATTGGGGGAGGGGCATGTGACAGGAGTCAGCCTGGGGTACTGGGGGGGATGGGCAGCCAGGAGGGATTTGAACACATTGGAGGATATGGTGGGGGTTGGGTGAGGGGCAGGTTCAGCTGGGCCACTAGGTGTGAGTGGGACATGGAGGCAATGGGGCAGAATGCCCCCTGATTACTCGCCTGGGTTGGTGGTTTCATTGCCCCCAGGGCTGGGACCATGGGTGTCTGGGGGCTCTGGGGGATGGGGCACTGGTACTGGAGGTTGGCTTCCCTCTGATGCTGGGGGTTATGGGAGCACTGCTTATAGGGGAGCTGCTGCGTGGTCCACAGGGAGACAGGGGCCATCATACATGAATTGGGGGAGTGGGAATGATTCAATCAGGGGTCGTACTACCAGTGTAGTGCCTGGTGGTTTTTCTGTTACTCTCTCCCCAGGCAACAGCAGCACAGGTGACCAGAGTAGGTGCGACAGAGTGGATGCGCATGGAGGCAGAAGCATCAGATGCACAGAAACAACTGTCGGAGTCATTGGCTCAGAACATCCAGCACCCTTTGGAGGTCAGGAGGACAACTCCATCGTCAGGTGAGCATACAATCAGGGACATGCACGGTTTTGGGGGGAGCCGGCTTCTGCTGCGGCTTCGGAGAAGGGAAGGAAGTCTAGGGTCAAGCGCAGGCAGATGCGTGGGTGTTGGCACAACTCTGAATCGTCATACTCTACCTCATCGGGCACAGCATCAGTAAAATCTACGAGTTGGCTCACGTAGGGAAAGGAAGTGGCATGCCTACATTGGTTGCATATTCAGAGCTTTGGAAAGAGGTTCCACAGAAGTTACAACATAGGATTAGGAAGAGGCGGTATATTGACATTTTTCAGCTCCTCAAAGGGTGGAAGTGCTCCAGTGAGAGCCAAAAGAAGGGAAGGGTGATGAGAAAGTGTAGAGTGCACAAGGTTTCTCGAAATACCCTTATCTGGATGCGGGTCTTTTTAAGACTGGCAAGTGTGTGAGGGCATTATTTCCCAGGACAATATGTGTCATTATTGGGGTATGCAGACACCATAGTCGCTGCTTCTCAGGCTCACGAAGGATGGGCTTGGTTAAACTATGATGAGGACTTTAGGGGTATGATGGAGGAGAATGTATTCTTGTCCTGGGGGATGAAGGAAATTAACCTCTGGCTCATACAAATGTTGGCCAAGAGCATATCGGAGGGCGTGGGGGTGGTTGGGTCCAGGGGTGGAGCCCAGGCAACTCCGGCAGGGAATCAGTCCTTTTGGAACATGGCGGGGAGTCTTGGTACCCCCAAAATGGGGACAGGGAATTGGGACCTTTGCTGGCATTTCAATAAGCCATCATGTCCATTCCCAGACTGCAAGTTCCAGCATGCCATTTCTCTCTTTGAGGATGGCCATGCTGCAACCAAATGCAGCAGAAAAGGTGTGACAGAGGCTCCGCCTGCCAGCAAGTGAGGAAGAGTTAGAGCAGTTGGCCCCAATCCCAGTCACAATGGAGGCCTTGCGGCCCTGGCTACTTAATTACGGGGAGTGGGGGGTAGGGGGCGATTGTTGAAAGGCTTTGAGCAAGGAATAACATGAGGAAAGATCTACAAAAGCTGAAGAATGGTCTAATGCTTGGCAGTTAAGATTTAATGTGAAGAAGTGCACTGTCATGCACTTGTGAAGCAGAAATCCAAGGGAAATGTATGCAATAGGGGGTGAGAGATTGGTGTGCACGGACCAGGAGCAGGACCTCGGAGTAATTGTTTCTGACAATCTCAAGGTGGCAAAACAGTGTGACAAGGTTGTGGCAAAAGCTAGAAGGATGCTGGGTTGCATACAGAGAGGAATTACCAGCATTAAGGAAGAGGTACTAATGGCACTGTACAAGTCACTGGTGAGGCCTCACTTGGAATATTGTGTTCAGTTTGGAGACCATATCTCGCAAATTAAAAAGGCTGGAAGCAGTTCAGAGGAGGGCGACCAAAATGATTTGTAGCATGCGTCAGAAGACTTATGAGAAGAGACTTGAAGACCTAAATATGTACACTCTGGAAGAGAGGAGGGACAGGGTAGATTTGATTCAGACCTTTTGATACTTAGAATATTAATGGACAAAAAAACCTCTTCCAAAGACTGGGAAGCTGTAAAACAGAGGGCATAACATGAAGCAGCAAGGAGTAAACTGAAAGGTAATGTCAGGAAATACTTTTTCACTGAAAGGGTGGTGGATGCTTAGAATTCCGTCCTGATGGAAGTGGTGGGGGAAAACACAGTGTCAAAATTCAAAATGACATGGGGCAGACCCAGTGGATCCCTTTATAGCAACAGGATAAAATCAAAATAAACATAACTGTCTCTTATATCTGAACAAATAGGGGTGACCTACATGGAGTGTTGGGTACACCCCTAAACAAAGGCATGGGGAGGGGTGACTGCATGGAGCAGCAAGTGCACCTACTCTTACCGCCTTGTTGGGCAGACTAGATGGACCATACTGGTCTTTATCTGCTGTCATATACTATGTTACTATCCCTTTTCAAGGTGGCATCTGGGACACGACAGCGAAGAATGTGGCATCAGTGCAATGCCTCGTGGAGGTAATCCAGAAAAAATTAGCAGCTGAGAGTGCACTTGGCAGAGCCTTTTGCGGAGCCTTTTGCAGAACCCCCTTTTCAACCCTTTGTCATTTCCCCATTGGGGTTCATTCCCAAAAATGAGCCCAGAAAGTTCAGACTCATTCACAATTTATCATTCCTGGCTGGGGATTCGGTGAACGATCATATACCGCACAAACTTTGTACTGTTTGGTACGCTTGCTTTGATTTAGTAGTTTTCCTAGTACGACAATTTATTTATTTATTTAACAGTTCTTATATACCGCACTATTTGTTATCAGTGCGGTTTACATAAAACAGATTTTTTACTCAGACATTTAGGACATGTCTTGAGTTTACAAATAACAGGGAACGTAACATGGGCTTACAACTGGGGTAAACTATGTACAATCCAACAAAAAACATGTGACGCTGGAGCACTCATGGCTAAGGTGGATATTGAATCTACTTTTCAGCTTCTCCCAGTACATCCCTCAGCTTTTCCATTTTTGGCCTTTCAGTTCGAGAATGTCTATTATTTCGATAAGTGTATGCCAATGGTTTGCGCCATTTCATATGCCTTTTTTGAATCCCTTAGTAGTTTTTTGCATTGAGTGTTGGTGCAGAAGATGGGGTTGACCAGCTTGGTGCATTATCTGGATGACTTTCTATTCTTGGGACCTGAGCAGGTGGACACTTATGCAATACCCTTTGATGACCTTTTCGGAAGTAGCTAAGGAATTCAGAGAGCCGCTGGCAGTGGAGAAGATGTTGGGCCCAGTGATGTGTCTTACATTTCTGGGGATTGAGATTGATTATGTAGCCTTTGAAGCACATTTGCCCCATGAGAAGGTAGACAAGTTGAGAGGTTTGATAGCAGTGGTCGGGTTGGCTTGCAAAGTCATGTTGTGTGATTTACAGTCATTGGTGGGTTACCTCAATTTTGCATGTTGAGATATTATGATGGGATGCCCCTTTTTTAGGCATTTAGCTTTGGCAATGGTGGGGTGGTGAAGCCACACCATCACATTCGGGTGTTGCAGGGCATGCAGGAGGATCTACAAGTCTGGGGCGCCTTCTTGGCAGATTACAATGGGTGCATGGTCCTGCAGTTAGCCAAAGTGTCTAATTCAGATTTGCAGTTGTTCTCAGATGCAGCAGGTAGCCAGGGATTTGGTCTGTATTGTCAAGGGGCATAGTGTGCGGTGGCTTGACTGTTAGAGTGGCACGCTTGTGGACTGAGGTGCAATGTCGCCTTCTTAGAGCTGTTCCCTATCATGGTGGCATTGGCAGTATAGCCTGAGTGCTTAAGGAATCGGAGGGTGGTCTTTTGGTGTGATAATGTGATGGTGGTGGAGACGATTAATCGATAATCTCCCATGTGTCCACGGGTAGCGGCTCTGATGCGGGTATTTGTACTTTGCTGCTTATGAGTTAAAATGACTGCCAGAGTTCGCCATGTACCTGGTGTCCTGAATTGCATAGCTGATGCATTGTCTCATTTTCAATGGTCACAGTCCCGTCGGTTGGCACCTGGAGCAGAGGTGGTAGCTACAGTGGTGACTGTGCATCTATGGCAAATTGAAACCCAGGCGTAATGGCATTGTTGCAATACTCAGTGGCACCAGTGACTTGGATATCATACCTCCAAGGATTCAAGAAGGTGGGTGATTTCCTTAGACTTGGGTTGGCCAGGTGGTAAGGTCACCGAAGAGCTGCTCAGATTGTTTATTGTCAGGGCCAAGGCTGAGGGTGGTCCAGGGCAAGGGTTTGGTTGTCATTGGCGAGTTTTTCTTTTTTCAGTAAAGCAGCGGGCTGGGGCAATCTGAAGGCCACATTGCTGGTCCGGCATATGCTAGCAGATTGAAAAAAGAGATCTCCAGCACCGTGGGACTTACGGCGCCCAATGTCTCATGAATCGTATATGGGCAGCATTACTGACAGTCACTGCTTTGGTTTACGAGGCTCTGTTGTTCCAGGTGGCATTTTTGCTCACATTTTTTTTTTAAAGGTTTATTTTCATTTTACACAACGATACATCCACAACATTCTTACAATCTTAACAACACCCTCCCACTCAACCACCCCTACCCCTACCCTCACCTCCTTCCTTCCCTCCAACTACC
This sequence comes from Ichthyophis bannanicus, assembly GCA_033557465.1. NCBI lineage: Eukaryota > Metazoa > Chordata > Amphibia > Gymnophiona > Ichthyophiidae > Ichthyophis > Ichthyophis bannanicus. Next base: position 282,874,685 of record CM066031.1, on the reverse strand, counting down.
TACCACCCTCCCCACCTCCCCGTCTCCTTATGGTTCCCACTATCTTACTAACATTTAGACCTAGCAACAAAGTCATCTATACATTGCCATTTGTTCGTATTTACCTTTCCCTTTATCGCTGCCTGAACAGACTCATTTCGACAATAAGCAGAGGTTCTAACGATCCCAAGGCGGTCCTGCTCTTTCTCAAAACCAGTATACATACATAAAAGATTCCACCATTGATTAAAGTCCAACTTAGAAAGATCCATCCAACAGGTGAAAATCAACTTTAATGCAACACCCATCATAAAATCAAACAAGTAAAGTTTGTCTTTAGTTAAACACACCATATCATCAGCAGAGCATAATAGAATTGTCTGCCATCTTAGAGGGATCTGAAACTCTAAAATTTGTTGTATCCTGTCCCATATCCTCACCCAATAAATTTGAACGTGAGGGCAATCGAACAACATATGCTTCAATGTGGCCGGGATACCTTTGCACGTCCAGCATGCATTTTTGACAGTCCTGTCCCATTTAGATAATTTTACTGGGGTAATGTGAGCTCTATGGGTCAGGAAAAAAAGGGATTGCAAGATTGCGGCACCATGTGCCACTCTATTTACCCTGGCCCAAATCCTTTTCCAGTCTGTCGGCTGGATTTGAGTTTCCAGCTCCTTCTCCCAAACCTTTACAAGCCCCACTAAATAATTCTGTGAGGCATCCCGCAAAAAAGCATAAAAGCGGGAAGCTACTCCCTTCCCAGAACCACCAAGATCCACCCATTTCTGTAATTCCCACTCCGCAGTCAGTCTACCCACCTCCACCTTGGCCTTAGATAAACAATGAGTTAATTGCACCCATTGAAAATAGGAAGAGGCGGGAAGCATGAACTCATTTTGAAGTTCCTTAAATGTCTTCCAATTCCTCAACGTCGCTAGTTGCCCTAACGTCCAGATCCCTTTATTTTGCCAACCCTTCCAAGAGATTACCTTGTGCCCAATTTTGAACCGATTATTATACCAAATGGGAACCTCCCGTGACTGATGCGAGTCTTTACAGACTAACTGCTCCAACAGGTGAAATGCATCCTGAGTGGCAGATATAATTCTACCAAGTGGGAAGGAGTCTGACCAGTTCATACCCATTAACAAACCCAATGGGATCGGATGAGCTATTCGCTTTCCACCTCCAGCCACACCGGGGATTTCTCCTGTGCAGTCTCAGTCAACCACAATGCCCCCTGCTTAAGGCGGAAGACGATGTGATAATTCTTGAAATCCAGAAATTGGACACCCCCCAACTCCTTCTTTGCCTTCCACATACGGGTTGCGATTCTGGGGGGTTTTCCCTGCCAAAAAAAATTTACTAAACATCTCTCTATAGAATGATACACCTGAGAGGGGAATCTCAATGGCAACATTTCCAGTATATAATTAATCTTCAGAGCCAATACCATTTTAATAGATTCCAGTCTTCCCCACCAAGATAAATGTAAAGGTGACCATTGCTTTGTAAACTCCTGAACCATTTCACCCATGACTTTCCCATTCAATGCAATGATATCATCCAAATCCCTCATATAACGAACCCCAAGATACTTAACGTCATCTGTGGCCCAAACAAAGGGATGGGGCTCTATCATTGACTTGAAAGCAAACTTATTTAATGGAAATGCAACAGATTTCAACCAATTAATTTTATACCCCAACAAGCAAGAATATTGTCCAATCACATCCAATAGGGTGTCCAACGAAGAGGGCCGTACAAACAACAAGTTATCCGCATATGCCGAAATTTTAACCTCCAAATCCCCAATCCGCACCCCTCTAATCTCTGGGTGAGAACGGACAAGGAGCAATAGGGGTTCTAAGGCCAGATCAAATAAGAGGGGCGATAGGGGGCAACCCTGTCTCGTTCCCCTATGCAAGGCTATAGAAGAAGAAAGGACCCCATTAGCAAGGATACGAACAGATGGATTGGTATACAACGTAAAAAGGTATCCCCAAAACCGAACCATTTCAGCGTTCGGGTCAAAAAAGCCCATTCCAAGCGGTCAAAGGCTTTCTCTGCGTCCAAAGAGAGACCCACCATCGGACTCTCTTGGGTTTCTACCACCGCCAGTAAATTCAGAAAGAGCCGGGCATTATCCGAGGTGGCTCTACCAGGTAGAAAGCCACATTGAGCAGGATGAATCAGATCAACAACGACCCTGGAAAGCCTTCGAGCCAAAATAGAAGCATACAGCTTATAATCCGCATTCAATAATGAGATGGGGCGATAGTTCTCCACCTTTTGCGGGTCTCTACCTGGCTTAGGAAGGACTATGATAGTAGCCCCATTAAACGAGCCAACTAAAAGTGATTGAACTGCAAGAAGATTATAATACTCCAACAACTGAGGTGATAACTCATTCATGAACACTTGATAAAATTCACAAGGAATTCCGTCAGGCCCTACCGCTTTCCCAGGTTTCCCCACTTTTATAGCCTCTCTAATCTCAGCTATTGTTATGTCCGCATCCAACTCACTCTGCTGCACCTCCGTGAGGGTCGGGTGAGCTAGATGACCCAGCAGACCCTGAAAATCCTCGTCCCTCAACTCACCTTCAGAGGAATACAATTTTTCATAAAAGACTCGGAACACCTCCACAATATCCGTATTCTTCGAGAAAGACTCCTGTTTATTCCCTTTTATTACCGCAATTCTAGCCTTAGCTGCCCGGGGAGCTAATATGTTAGCCAGTAAGTTACCTGACTTATTAGATTCCAAGTAGCTTCTGGTCTGCTGCCGGCGCAGCATCTGCTGAGCCTCCGAACTTAATATTTGATTATATTGAAATCTAAGCCTCTGTAGACGCAACAAAATACTAGGATCTGATCTAGCGGCCAAAAGCCGCTCACCCGCCTTAATTTGCAAGTCCAAAGCGTGTAACTTCCCCTTCTGCTTTTTAGACAAGGAAATTGTATAACTTGGCCCGAATGTTTGCCTTAAATCCCTCCCACCAGGCCCAACCAGAAGTCTCTTCAAGCAAATTTATGTCAAAATACTCCTGGATAGCCTGTCACATACAATCACAAAATCCCCTATCACCAAGTAACGCTTTATTAAAATAAAAATTCAGATTAGAGCCCTCCCTATCCCCCAACAACACAAAAAGTGTTATAGCCGCATGATCAGAAATCTGAATGGGATTTATAGTGGCTTCCTCCACTGTGGGAATTAGAGTTTTAGAAATGAGAAAGTAATCGATCCGTGAATGCGATTTATGGGGGAGAGAAAAAAAAGTAAAATCCCTCTCATCCGGGTGCAGAAGCCTCCAGATATCTGATAGGCCCATTTCCTGCATAATGGACGCTACCACCGAGGTGACTGAATGGGATCGATGAGAACGATAAGGTTTACAATCAATCAATGGGTCCAACACTAGATTAAAATCCCCTCCAACCACTATGTCATGGGTAGTAAATGTTAACAGTTCTTCTGCAATCTTATGAAAAAAAACAACGTCACTGATATTAGGAGCATATAAATTTAAAATGGCCAACTTCTTCCCACTTATTTGTAGTAAAACTGAAGACCATCTGCCCTCTAACTCCGAGTGACAAAACTCAGTTGTTGGGAGAAGAGCCTTCTTAACTAAAACCGCCACTCCATTTTTTTTACCCTGCACCGCTGCAGAGTGGGCGACTAAGGTGTACTTCCCTAGCCCCTACTTTTGGGTTTCCTTAGAAGATAAACGGGTCTCTTGTAATAAAACCACATCTGCTCATTCCCTAGCGCAATATAATAAAATCTTCTTGCGCTTGATGGGATTATTGATGCCCTTCACGTTCAACGATATAAACTTAAGAGAGCACATGGGACAGGATACATGAACAGAACTTCATAACATTATAACAATAAAATATGGCAAAGAGATGAAGATAGACTCTGAAACTAGGACCTATCACAGACTTGAAAAGAACTCCAGAACCATAAGGAGACAACACATACCCCCAGATGAGGGACCCTCTAGGGTGAGCCAGCATTGCCCAATTGCTACCCTCGCCCCGAACCAGACCCAGCTTTCCCCCTGCGCCACCCTCCCATCCTGCCCCTACATTAACCCAATTAACTTCTAACAAATGCCAACACTCCCATAATACACTAAATCCATATAAATGAACCAAACAGAGATATCAAATGTCCATCCTCAATGACGACGGCGACCTCACTGCCTCTCACCAGCATTGTTAGAACCAGACCTCCGGTTCTTGACCCATTCAATGCATTCGCGTCGCCTCATGTTCCTCAACAAACCTTTGAGCGCTTCAGGATCCTCAAATGTACGTGTTTGATTGTGCAGGGTCACTCGCAGCCGTGCTGGAAACAGGAGGCCATACCGAGCCTCCAGGGCCTGAAGTCTAGGACGAAAGGCAAGCAGTTGTTTCCTCCTTTCAACAGTCGCTTTATGGAAATCTGGGAAAAAGGCCACTTTCTGACCGTCCACCTTGAGAGAGGGGGTCGCTCGAGCCACTGCCAGGATCTTTACAGCTTGAGAGTGCCGCAAAGCACAAAAGATGATGGGGCGCGGCTGCCTCACATTAGGGCCCGGGTGTGTCGGGATCCTATGCACCCGCTCAATCTCAAACGGTACCTCAAAGACAATTTTCAGCAATTTTGGCACCATTAAAACTAAGTAGGCAGTTATGTCAGACCCCTCAGCTCCCTCCGGGATTCCCACAATTCTCACATTGTTTCTTCGTGTTCTATTGTTTAGATCTTCCAAGTTCCGTTCCAATAAAGCTATTCGCTTAGAATTGGAGTTGACCAACCTCAGCCGGTCCTCATGCACAGCCACTGCCTCTTCCACACGAGTGAGTTTTTCCGCCACTGCTGCAACTTGCACTTTCATTTCTCTTAATTCCACCATGTCAGCTTGAAGCACGCTGAGTGTTTCGCCGTTCGCTGCGACCATATCCCGCACCGCACGTATTTCATCGAGGACCGCTTGCAGGCCCGTTGAAGACTCTCCACCATGTGCCATCTTCTGCGGGGAAGGAGGATCAGACTTGGCCCGTTTAACTCCAGAACCAGTGGGAGCAGGATATTCCAACCTAGTGGGTTTACCCGAAGGCATTCCAACACCACTTAGGTCTTCTCCGTCTGCAGTATCTGTCGTCTGGGAGGTGCAGGGAGCAAAAAATCTTCTCAATATTGGGGCAGCTCAAGACCTAGGCAGCTATCTTGGATCCCACTAGCTCCGCCTCCTTTGCTCACATTTTTTGGCGCATTTCGAGTTAGTGAGTTAGTTCCGCACTCCAGGAAGGTGTCTACATACGGAACACGTGGTAAACGGGCAGGCCCAGATACATATTTTCATAACCCGGTCTAAGACAGATCAGGGTGGGTGGGGAAGGTGGGCTGTGCTCTGTACGGCAGGGAGTTTGCCCACCTGTCCAGTGCAGAACTTACAGACTTATTTGGTGTGGTGCCCTGCAGCGGAGCACTTACTATTTCAGCATGAAGATTTGCATCCATTTACACAGTTCTAGTTCATGGCAGTACTCCACTTGGTTCTGCGGCACTTAGTCTGTGACGAGCAGCAGTTTACATCCCATTCATTTCAAACAGGGGTGGCTACTAGCACTGTGGCAGCAGGGTTCAGGAAGGCAGTGATTTGACAGATTGGCAAGTGGCGGTCAGGTGCGTAAGTGGGCTATGTGCGCCCGCAGGACGAATGAGAGTGGGATGGAGGCCCAGTGAGGGACAAGCTATGTTTAGTGGGTGGGCAGGGGGAAGTGAATTAATGGCTGCATTATTTTGCAGATGGCGGTCCATACCTGGAGGAATGGTGGATGCTGGGCCATTCCTTTGGGTAACAGGCTGGGTAACAGGCCTCCACACAATCTCTGAGCTCTTTTCTCAGGCTGGTGACTGTGGATCTACAACTGGAGTTGCTGGGTGAGCGGGGAATGCAGTGGAGCCAGTTGCTGCCGCTGGTACGTCATCAGGTCAGGCAGCGTTGGCGGCCCGCAGGACTCCTGTACCTAGGAGGCAACAACCTTGCTGGATGGAGTTGTAAACAGCTCATTTGGGATGCACAGCAGGACATTACTGCTATAAGTTTATTATTGCTGGGTGTGATTATCGTGTGGTCAGATATTATTCCATGGCTTTCTTGCCAGTCCCAGCGGAGATGGTTTCAGTGTCTGGTGAAGGTCAATAGGCAGATTGGGTGGTGAGTCAAGGAGATCGGAGGGTTGCAGGTGCACCACACCTGGGCCTAGGCTGGTTGTGTGGGTTTGTATCACATGGACAGGGTTCACCTGTCGCCAGTAAGCACAGGATCTGGTATTTAAAGACTGGCAGGAGGAGTTGGAAGCAGTTATCCAGAAGGTCAGTATTGGTCGCAGCTAATTTCGTTGAGGAGGGGGGGCGGCGCAAGGATAGTAATGCTACCTTGTGTCAATGGTGAAATCTCGAGCCAATGGATCTTGCCAAGCATAATGTCTTTCTCTAATGATCTCTCTCTTCGCATGATGTGTCCAAAGTATGAAAGTCGAAGTCTTGTCATCTGAGCTTCTAAAGAAAGCTTAGGTTTGATCTCCTCTAGGACCGACTGGTTTGTTCTTCGGGCAGTCCATGGTATACATAGTATTCGCCGCCAGCACCATAATTCAAAGGCATCAATTTTCTTCCTGTCTGTCTTTTTCACTGTCCAGCTTTCACATCCATATGATGTTATTGAAAATACCATGGCTTGAACAAGTCGAATCTTTGTATGGAGAGAGACATCTCTGCTCTTGAGAATCTTATCTAGGTCTTTCATAGCCATTCTGCCAAGAGCAATGCGTCGTCTGATTTCTTGACTGCTTGTTGCTTCTTTATTGATAGTTGATCCAAGTAGGTTAAAGTTGTTCACAATTTCAATTTCTTCTCCTTCAACGATGAATCTGTTGATTATGCCCGTTGTCATGATCTTTGTCTTCTTTATATTAAGGTGCAGGCCCATTTTGAGACTATGTTCTTTGATTGTGAGAAGCAAATGTTTCAGATCATCTTCACTTTCAGCCAGTAATGTGGTATCATCAGCATAGCGAAGGTTGTTGATGAGTCTTCCACCAATCTTCACACCTCTGTTATCTTCATACAATCCTGCTTCGCTGATGATTTGTTCTGCATGTAAATTAAACAGGTAGGAGGAAAGTATGCAGCCTTGTCTTACACCTTTGCTTATTTTAAACCATTCTGTTTCTCCTTGTTCCGTTCGAACTGTTGCTTCTTGATCAATGTACAGACTGCGCAAGAGAACGATGAGGTGTTCTGGTATACCCATGCTTCTTAATGTGGCCCAGAGTTTCTCATGGTTTACACAATCAAAAGCCTTGCTATAGTCGATAAAGCACAAATAGATATCCTTTTGGTATTCTTTAGCCTTTTCAAGGATCCATCTCACATCCGCAATGATGTCTCCCGTTCCTCGCCCTTTCCTGAACCCTGCTTGCACTTCAGGTAGTTCTTGTTCCAGGTATGGTTGTAGTCTCTTTTGAATAATCTTCAGTAGAATCTTGCTGGCATGTGGGATCAGAGCAATTGTGCGATAATTTACACAGTCAGTTGGTTCACCTTTCTTTAGTATTGGTATAAACATAGATTTTTTCCAGTCAGTTGGCCATGATGTTGTTTTCCATATTTCTTGGCAGAGCCTTGGAGTACGGTAACAGCTACATCATATTGCTGCAATACTTCTATAGGAATGCCATCAATGCCTGGTGCTTTGTTCTTTGATAAGGCTTTCAATGCAGCTTCAACTTCTTCTTTCATCACCAATGGTCCCGATCATAAGGTACAGGTTGAAACGGCTTTTGGTCCACTTGATCTTTATCATATAAAAACTCTGTATATTCCTTCCACCTTTTCTTGATCTTCTCAGCATCATTCAACATAGAACCTTGAGCATCTTGTAACATTCCAATTCGAGGCTGGAACATTTTCTTTAACTCTCGTAGCTTTAGGAAAGCCAATCGTGTTCTTCCTCTAATAGTTTCTGCTTCTATTTCCTTGCAAGTGTCATTGTAGTACTTTTCCTTGTCCTGTCTTGCTGCACATTGGAAATCTCTGTTGAGTTCTGCGATTGTCTTTCTTTCTCCTTCGGCTTTAGCTTCTCTGCGTTTCTTGGCAATTTTCAGAGTTTCTTCCGTCATCCATTTTGGCCGTTTTTGCTTTTTCACCTTTTGTAGAGACTTCTCGCTTTCTTCCAACACAACTTTCTTGATGTCATTCCATAACTCTTCTGGAGCTCTGTCATTTGTATCTAAAGCAGCAAATCGATTTTGCAGGTAGTCTTTAAATTCCAGTGGTATATTCTCAAGGTCATATTTTGCTGCATTCATGAGTGGTTTGCTCTTTTTCAACTTTAGCTTGAGTTTGCATACTAGTAGTTGATGATCTGTACCACAGTCAGCTCCAGGTTTTGTCTTTGTTGATGTTACAGAGCTTTTCCATCGTTGACTTCCACAGATGTAGTCAATTTGATTTTTATACAATCCATTGGGTGAAGTCCATGTGTACAGTCGCCGCTTGGCATGTATATTTTAACAAATTATTGTTGGCGCGGGTTTGGGCTCAAAACAAAGTTGTATTAATAAAGCTGTGACCATGTTTTGTTCACCAGCTACGAGTGCAGTGTTGTTTATGAGCAATAAGCAGGGAAGAAGTGAAGTGGATGGGGGATGGTTAAGGAAGGAGGGGGTGAGGCTGGGTATCCGGGTACTTAGGTTATTAAATTAATATCAATCTCTGCAGTTAGACATGGGAAGGAAAGCATGCTGGGTGTGACCAAAGTGGAGAATGTTATATGGTAGAGCGCAAATGAGGAAGATGGCAAAAATTGTCCTGGGTAAGGTGAGATACCTTATAAATGGTGGAATTCCGGGACTGGTAGCTTGGAGTATGGACAGAAATAACTGGGCCAGCAGGATGGACCAGCTAGTCTTTTTCCGCTGTCATCTTCTGTATTGCTATGTTATTCACAAATGATTACACAGTCAACTCATTGTTCCCAACATCTGGTATATATGTCAGAAAGGATTCAGTTAAACCTTTAGCTTCAGGCTTAAAGATGAATTATAATTGAGCCCATGAGGGTAACTGAGTTAATCTGTGAACAAAATATAATTATAGGGAGTATTTTGGAAATGTGATTTGCCCCAGGGAATCTGTGGCATTTACAAGTTTTCAGCTTTGTAGAGTAAGAAAATACACGTTTAACAAATCTATTAGTCTCTGATCAAAAACAGAATAATTAGAAGAGAGCTAATTTTAATGTGGACCAGCACACAGACCTCTAAGTCCAATGTTACAAACAACTTTTTGTTTTGGTCATTGTAAATAAATTATAGGGTACCTATTATTAGGTGTTCTTTAATTGTGAATTTAGGTGTCTATTTTCAGGTAATTAGGGATTCTTTGAGGGTAGAAAAATCAGGGGAGGTATATTCAAAATGTAGTAACCGGGTAGTCGGACTCGGTGCTCACCCTTCCTGACTCGCGTACCCCCTTTCATTTCTAAGCCGCCTCCTCCTTTCACAAAGGGAACAGACAACCATTCTTGGGCAACAATAGGTCACAGCTTTATTTGCCAATTTAACATACAGAAAATACTGAACCCGAATAATCAACAACCAACAAACCCCACAGTGGAGCGATGTGCCACCAGCCATGCTATTAGCAAGGTGACCTCGCCTCCGCACCGGCCACAGTCACTTCCACCGGCCAAATTCATAACACCCCTATCTGACTTCGCCATATCACTAGCAAAAGTCTACCAGGGGTTGTCTGGGTTGAGGACACCCCGCCCCTGCCCAAATGGCCTAAGGCTCCGGACCCCGGACACCTCCGGGATCCCGCCACCGGCACGGGCTCCCCGAATTGCCCGAGCCGCCCTCCTCCCCCCCCCCAAAATCAAGCTGCGACCTAGTCGTATCCCCCTGAACAACGCGCTCTACCGCTTCCTGCCAGTCATTCAGAAGCAAGTCCACCCCCACCAGAGAAAGATGCACCCCATCACTCCTGTGCAAACCCACACACTCCACCTCCACCCATGAATGCTGCACCTGATACCCCCCCTGTTCACATACCCACCGACCAATCTGCCTGTTAATCTTCATCAGTCCACGAGACCAACAGTGTTGCCCCCAGCACGCTGGCCGCGGGATAATATCTGACCAAATCAAAACTACCCCCCCCCCACCCAAACATTCGCAACACTAAGGCCAAATCTTTCTTTGCAGCTCTGATCAGTTGCTTGCAAGTCCAGGCAGCCAAGTCATTCCCCCCCAAATGCAGCAGGATAATTCTAGGCTGTTTCCTGATGCGCTCGAGGTGCCGGAGAAAAGGCATCAACTGAGTCCAACACAGACCACGCTCGCCCAGCCATGATATTGACACCAACGCAGGATCCAGCCCCAGGTTCAGCCCGATAGGCCGCACTGCTGCTCGCTCGCCAGCCCAGAACACGAAGGAATGCCCCAGCAGCCAACAATTCCAAACACTGTGACCCCCATCTGCAAAAGAAAGTAGGTGTTAATCACTCCCCATCTATTGGGCTTACCCCTTACAAACAAACATTTATTTATATTCTCTTATATACTGTGCTATTTTGCATCAGTGTGGTTTGCATTGAACAAACTGAAACTACATTGAACAGGGCATTATAACTTGGAGATAACTATTTTACAGGGAACATGGGCTATGGAGGGTTAAGTGGCTTGCCCAAGACCACAAGGAGCACCTGTGGGACTAGAAACCCCAGTTCTTCCGGCCTAAGGTTGCTGTTCTCTAGTGGGATTTGAACCCCTGACTTTCTGGTCTGAAGTACCTTGCCCCAACCACTAGGCCACTCCTCCACTCCAAATCTTAACATAACCCTTAAAGGCCCTATACCACCATCTACCGATACTTTGTATCTGTCCTCCCAACAAACCGACTGCTGCCGCACTGGTCGCTGCACCGATGCGAAATGAATGGGCCAAGAAAAGGGAAGGGTCTTTGCCTATACGCCGTAAGACCATCCGCAAAACCGCCGATACCTGAAACCGCGTCAACACCCGCGTGTCCCTGTGGATGAATAGCCCCCCATCATACCCAGGACACACGCTGAGGTAATCCCTCATCGAGGCCACCGGGCATGTGAGTCCGCCAATCTCCTTCTGGACTACCCACAGCCCCTTACCGCGCTGATCCGTTATGGATCTTGCTAGCAACAAACGCAACAGCCCTCCGTTCACCTGCACGTGCTGCCGCCGCAAACTACCACCAACACCCACTTTTGCCGAATCCGCTATCAGTTCACCCACCCGGAAGGCACCAAAAAAGGCCAAGCTGAAAACTGCCCTAAAAAGTGTGGCTTCATAGCGCGACTCCGCCACCTGCAGTAATTCCTCACACAATCGCAAGAGTAACGAATGCGTAATCGGTCGTCACTGATCCCGAGGTGTTGGCCTCAAACGTTTCCAGCCCTTCAGTAACCTTTTAGCCAGGAACCCTCCCCCCGAGGAACCCCATCCCACCGCTCTCGCAAAAAACGCAAAACCCACCAAATGGCTACGCACCGCCGATCGCGCAACCTCCTGCTCTTTTGCTCTGAGGATATACCGCCCCAACAGGTGATCCAATACCGCCCCCCCCTTGCCACCCACAGGCCAGCAAAAACTCTTCCACTCTCCTACCACCACGCCGATAAGCCTCCCATGTGTGCTCAGCTACAGAATTCCGCAGCAGACTCCTCATCTCTGCAGGCCACAGCTCCACAAGTTCCACGGGACCGCACACCCGTCCATGTCCGCTTCCGGTGCCAACCTCCAGAACAGCTCCAACTGCAAACGGGAAAGAGCATCAGCAATTCCGTTAGTATGACCCGGAATATGCCGTGCCCTCAACATGACATTCAAACACAGACATGCCAATACGAGATCCCTCATTAATGCCAAAACTCAGGGACAGTGCGGTGAATAACGGTTGATGACGTTCACCACCGCCTCGTTATCACACCACCATACCACCCTGCAATTACGCAACTGGTCCGGCCACAGCTCCAACGCAACCAACATAGGGAACAGCTCCAAAAAGGTAATATTACTTAACAGTCTGGCATCATACCAAGCCGACGGCCATCTCTCCACACACCATGCCCCGCAAAGTAAATACCCATACCAACTCCCCCAGCCGCATCCGTGTAAAGCTGAAAGTCCTCACTAGACATCTCGGCTTCCATCAAAACTGAAATCCCGTTGAAGCCCCGCAAAAAGACGTCCCACACCCGCAAATCCTCCCGCAGCACTCTTGAAACCCGTATGCGGTGATGAGGCTTGCACACCCCTGCCGTCGCTTCCGCCAACCGCCAAATAAATATCTGCCCCATCGGGATCACTCTACAAGCAAAATTAAGCGACCCTATCAACACTTGCATTTCCTTCAGTGTCAACTTCAATGAGGCCAGAGAATTAGCTACCAACACCCGCAACTTCACTACCTTCTCCTCCGGCAGATGCGCTACCATGCCCTCGGAATCCAGCTCGATTCCTAAGAAGGTAATCCTGGTCACAGGGCCAACCATCTTGTTATCAGCCAGAGGCACCCCTAATTCGCCAGCCAGCTGCATAAAGCCCTCCAGCAGTGCTCGACAGCCGGTAGACCGTGCTGCACCAACAAATAAGAAATCATCCAGATAATGCACCATGTCTGGTCGCCCCACCCTCTGCACTACCACCCAGTACAAGAAGGAACTAAACTTCACAAAATACGTGCACAACACTGCGCAACCCATCGGCATAACTTATCGAAATAGAACTCCCCCTCAAATTGGAACCCTAATAAATGAAATGCCGAAGGATGAACCGGGAGCAAGCGAAAGGCAGATTCAATATCCACTTTCGTCATCAATGCCCTCGAACTGGCTTTCCTGATTAACTCAACCGCCCTATCGAACGAGGCACACCTTACCTTACAACACTCCCGCGGTATGAAATCGTTTACCGAAGCCCCCACTGGACTAGACAAATTATGTATTAACCAAAATTTCCCAGGTTCTTTCTTAGGTATGAGTCCCAATGGAGATACCACAAAGTGTTGCAAAGGCAGGTGCCTAAACGGGCCTGCTATCCTACCTAACTTCAACTCAGCAGCCAATTTCTCCCGCGCTATCGGCACCAAGCGCCGCACCGACGAGGAGTTTCGTGCCGTCGCGCCTGTCACATAGCCCAAACCAGAATAACAAAACCAAACTGAAACCCTAACTGCAATACAGCCCTGACCTTACTCTTCGGGTATTGGCGAAGCCACTCCCCTAACACCTCCACCCTTATCGGCAAAGGGACAAGCCAAACCCTAATTCATAACTTTGATGCCATCCCAGGGGCTGCCACGGCACCTTTCTTAACGCATTTTGCCGCCGAATGACTCCCCCCGCATCCCGAGCAAACATGCCGGAACTTACAGTCTGGGAAGGGACACACGGACTTATTAAACCTCCAGCACACATCCCCGCCTCCACTTGCCAGTGGTTTGGTCTGCAAGGTGGCCCCACCACTCCGAAAGGACCGGATCACCCCTACATTGGCAGCCGACCCTCCCTTTCCTCCACCCCCATTGCCAGCCCCGATCTGGCTGACATCTGCGTCAGCCACAAGTTGATATCCTGCGTACCCCAGGTCAATAATTTGTTCTCCTCCATTTTGTCTCTAAACTTCTCATCATAATTCAACCAAGATCATCCCTCGTGAGCTTGCAATGCTTCGAGAATCGAATCCGCGTAAGCCAGCAACATACCATAATGGTCAGGACGATGATGGCCCCATACACTGGCAAGCTGCAAGAATGCTCTCACCCAATTCACAACATTCCGAGAAACCTTTCTGATTCAACCGGCCTTTTCATCCTCCCTGCACTTTTTCCTGCTCTCCCCCGAATGCTTCCGCCTTTCTAGCAGATGGAAAATATCTATATATCTCCGCTTTCTAATTTTTTGCCGCAACTTCCTAGGTACACCTTCCCACAACGTTGCTGACGTAGTAGTACCCCCCCTCCCTGATTTGCCACCAGGCCCTTCCCGGGCCCGCTCCCCTGATCTTGCGCTGTCCTCCCCCGATGACGTCCCTGCAGAGTTTGAAGATGATGAGGAAGAGGAGTCCGAACTACACCGCCGTCAATAGGAGTGCTTCTTTTTCTTACTCGCCTTACCCGACCGTTCCGCACGTGAACCGCTCCCTTCATGCTCTGCCACCTCCTCCAAACACAACTCACCCCTCTCCGCTCCCGCAGCCAAACTCATTGGCGGCTGGCAAAGCACGTCTTGTCTTTGGTCCTTAATCCGCTGCTGCGCACTGGCTCCTCTTGCTGCTGCCCAATCCTCCGAGACTCCCTGTGTCGCCCTGGCTCGTGTGTCCATAGCCATCACCCGCGGTGACCCTTCTGCACCAGGCACAAATCCCGGAGATGCCAAAAAAGGGGCCTGTGAAGAGAAAAAAGGAAAACCATGAGGGGGAAAACCAGGGGCCCAAGCTGGTTGCCAAGCTCCCACCCACGCAGCCCTGGAGGAACCTTGCCCCACACTCGCCCAATGATCGTATGGAGTCTGCTGCCTGGTTAAGCCATAGCCCATTTGTAACACCAAGCCGCCCCCCGGAAACGCCAAACTACCACCCTCCCTACCGAAGGCCCCATACCGAAGGCACCCACCCCCATATACCCACTCATCCCACCACCGGGCCTGGCCCCCATCCCCCGCTCTCCCTCCATACCGTCCCCCCTTGCCGGATCGGTCATAGACCCCACTGTGCAGCTGTCATGACTCCCCCATCCATAGCCGATTCCCCGGCCAGCAATATCCCAGGTTGTGTGCCAACCCCATGTCCCCTAGCTCTAGCACCACCCCGTGCTCTCCTGGACACTGCTGGGGACACCCTAATCTCCCGTGCTGTACACCGTGCATCCACGACTCCCCCCTGAGCAGCCCGGGACCCAGTTCGTCCCCGCAGATACTCTGTCCGCCCGCATTCTGCTCCCCAACCCCTTTTACCTCCCCTAGGCCTGTCCACCCCAGCCCCAGCTGCTCCCAACCCTCTGCTCTCACGGGCCTTCCTAGGAGCCATGCCAAACCCCTCCTTAACCCCCTATCCTATTACTTTTGCCCGTAGCCTTTTAGTTTATTTCTTTCCTTCCTCTTACTTTTTATTATTGCCCTTCTCTCCCCTTCTGTGCACTTCCCCTTCCCAACTGGATAATGCTGTTTTTAATTCCTGTGGCCTAGAACCCCACTCGCCTGGACCACCGCAGTCCCTCCGATGACACCGTCAGTCTTCCGCTCCGCTGCCACTCTAAGCACCCGACCACACGAACCGTCTCTGCCTGGAAACAACTGCCACGAAGCCCATCTGCCCCGCAAAAATCTCCGTCAGCCGCTCCAACGACGCTAAGCTCAAGGTGTCTCCCAACATGTGCTCGGCAGCAGCCTCTGACACCCAAGCACATGCCCGCCTCCCTCATCTGATTGGCTCCCTCATGCTCGATCCCGCGAGCGGAACCAATCATTTCAAAAGATTCCGCAGCCTCGCCGCTGCTGTTTACCTCCCCCCCCCCTTTTTACGGGCACGCGTAGGGTCCCGTACCGGGCCGAACACCAAGTTACCTTCGGTTGCCGGGACCCTGCCCGCACCCTCTCTATTAGCAGACCTGCTAATTGTGTTAATTCCGTTGAGCAGGATATTCAGTAGCACCTAGCTGTTTTGGGCCACTGAATATCCCCACCTAACGCCGTTAAATGGCCTGATGCTACTCGTGTCGCATCGGGGCATTTTGGAGGCAGAACTGCAATTAACCGGCCAGTTAAGGGCAGGCACATAAATGACTGGCTTAACTTCAGTCAGTTTAGCTAACCAGGCTGTGCTGAATATCTCCACTGCCTGGTTAGTTAAATCATCAACCAGGCACATCTGATATTCAATGCCCGCTTTAAGTGTGCTGGCCGTTGCCGCTGAATTTTGGCCCTTCTGTGCTTATTGGTGTTTTTGTAGCACAGATTCCATTACTAAGCATCTTTTCAGGTGGGATTAAATGCATGCATTTGTGTAGCTCAGCACAAAAGTAAAGGGTTCAAGGAAAGTGAGGGGAGGGGGTGAAAGAGTATGAGGAGAAGTGGGGTATTTCTAGTATGTATGCAATAAACACCAATTTCAATTTTTTTACACCAGTGGTGTTTTATTGATGTTTACTGTTAAAAATCTAAAATCAGAAGCTTTAATTTTAATCCTTAATTAAGACAGATATATTTCCATTTTGTGTTTGTGGGCAAAATACTTCATAAAATTGCAGTATGTTAATAAAATGTAATTGTAAAACAAATGGAAGTAAATTTTCAGTGTTTCAGTCACTGCATAACTTAAAATGGGTAAGAAACCCAATTTAAGTTATACGGATTTTCAGCAGTCTTAAACATATAACTGCTACTACTGAAGATCTACGTCTAATTTTAAATGGATCTCTTAACTGTTTAAAGTTGTATCTGATATTCATGCATTCAAAGTCAGTAGAAAGGAAGTTGACCTAGTGGTTACAGGAATGGGCTGAGAATCAGGGAAGCCAAGATTCAAACTATCCTGCTACTGACACTCATTCTGACCTTGGGAAAAACACTTTCTCTCTCATACCTTCTTCTATCCTCTTAGAATGTAAACCCTATGGGGCAGGAACATATCATACCTGAACCCTTAATATCACTGCTCACTGCTGTCTATGTCCAGTAGCAGTATAAAAACAATGGGGGTACTATTCAGAACCTGGTTGTCAATGTTTTGTTAAATGCCTGCCACTGTAGGTTCAAAAAATCCAGATATCCTGTATCAGTATCTGGGTTCATGCTGGCACTGAATATCCAAATTTAGTGGTCAGAAGCAGCAGCACTACTTGGATAACAGTGATATTCAGCAACAGTCTGGATAAGCAATTCACATAGAAGCACATTCTGTACTGTGCGTCCTGACCTCTGTGCATCCAGTCAGAACCAGATGCACAGAAGTAGACACGATTCTGATCCCGCCGGGCACGTCTAGCCCCCGCGGGACCAGAATTGCATCTAGGCTTGTACGTACAGGCCTGGACCCAATTCCCATTGGCCTGCATGTACAGGCCTCTGCCCAGCTAACTCTGTCAAGTTCCTGAATGAAGTCACGGCGCCATGGCATCCGGTTGCCATGGCACCATGGCTCCATTCAGAAGCCGTGATCCCAGGCCGCTGACTACTTTCTCCTTTCCCCATGGCCAGGGTCAGGCTACAGGAAATCTCCTGCACCCCCTCACCTTTTCATTGCTGGCTGGGCCTTCCATCCCCTGATGTCTAAGGGGATTTATTCCACCTCCGAGGTAGAATAAGTCCCCCATCCAGTCTGCCAGCCCCGATGTACAGAGCTGACTTCAGAATCAGCCCTGTACATCCGGAGCCATGGACTGCTACCTCCGCACTTCCCTCCCGCCCCCTTCTAAGCCTTCCCGTACAAACTCCTTCTTGCACTCAGGACTAAACAGTAGGTTTTTCTTGGTCTACCTCAGGCCTTGACAAAGTTTCTTGGAATTTAGGAGCCAGCTTAAAATCTAGATTGCAGTGTGCCCCCCCCCCCCCAAGGGAGACAATGATAAAATGATGAAAATGTTTAAGAAATAACTAAAAGAAGCAGCTGCAAAGATTAATAGTTTACATCAGGTCTGGGCATTGTTTAAAAATACTATCTTGAAAGCCCAGACCAGATGTATTCCACATTCTAAGAAAGGTAGCAGAAAGGCCAAACAGCTGCTGGAATGGTTTAAAGGTGAGATCAGAAAGGCTGTTATAGCCAAGAAAGTATCTTTTAGAAAATGGAAAAAGAAGCCAAATCATGAAAACAGGAAACAACATAAGCACTAGCAAATTAAATGCAAGGCATTGATAAGGCAAGCATAGAGATCATTTGAAAAGAAGCTTGCCATAGAAGCAAAAACACAGGAATAAAAATATTTTTAAGTACATTCCTAACAAAAAAACTATGAGAGAATCTGTCTACCTTTTTTGGAACTTGACAGGTACTTGTGACCTGGATGGGCCACTGTTGGAAACAGGATACAGCGCTTGATGGACCTTTGGTTTGACCCAGTATGGCATATCTTATGTTCTTAGAAAAGGTTTTCAGACAAAAGACATCGACACATTCTGCAGTTTGTAATAGTTAATTAGGGCTGGGTCCCACCAAGCACCTGAGGAGTATTAGTTCTACTAGAAAGCTTGAGACAAATTTCATGGTACCCTTCATGATCCAAGTGCAAGTCAGCTCTATGGTGTTCTGAGTGCAACTCCCAGTGAACCTCTGCATTAATCTGGATCTGTTGAAACCTACAAGCAAAATCTGTTTCTTAACCAGCAATCCCTGCCTCTTGGTAGCCAATGAAGGGCTACCAAGAATGTATTATCCAGGACATACTACACTCCAAGCATCTCCAGAGATAATTGCATTATTTTATAGAGTGGATAGGTTACATCCCAGAGGAATGCAACTGGGAGTCAGCTGACAGTATCCATGCCAGCAACCTCCTGGCCCATTTACATTGTTAACGCACAGGGATACCAGGTCCTAAGGCATCAGAAGAGGTCTTCTGCTAGGCATGTCAGGTTTATGAACTGACAACCTGAGGGACCAGAGGTCACAGTTGTGCAGCTGGAACCACAGAAGCAACAGAGGTTGAGCTTGACCCTATTACTAAATCTGCTAGAAACAAAAGAGGAAGCCTACCCCTCTCCTTCCCCCTCCCCAAGGAGCTCACTGAACCAGCAAGAGGTATGTCTTATGAGCCACTAATATAACAAAGCCTAGCCCGATACACTTTTTCTGGATCAACAGTTTTTGGTGGGCCTGACTACATCTATTGTTAGCCAGCTCCATTTCACTATTTCTGTGAACTGTTCCTCCCACTGGATCTAATTCCTGCTTCACGCCTGTTTCCTGCTCCATGTCTAGCTTCTCCACCATGCTCCTGTCCAGGGTAGGCCCTACCATAGGCATGTTATTTCTGTGCTCTTATTTTTCTGTGCATATGTGATCGCACAATTTTTTAAAACAGGCTTTACATGCAGAAAAAGCTTTATAACATTACCTCCAAAATGGGCAAATCTATGAAATGTAGTGAGGCTGGAGGAGGGACCCCTCTATGGCAAAAGGGATATGGCTGCCAATAAAAATGAAGTAAGAGGAATGGACCTGTGGACTTTGCACTTTTTATTTGTGTGAGTTGGCTCACACAAATTGTAGAGATTGGAATCTGAAATCTCTGTGTGCAGTTTAACTCCCCTGACTCCCCCATGAATACTCATTTACAAACCTTTTGAACATTGACCTCCCCAAGGCACTTTATAATGTGCCCTACAGGTTATGGCACTGAGGTGAGGGTGTTTATGGCTGGCAACACAGATTGTAGAGATGTGTCTCAGTATTACAGGAATTAGAAGGAAATGCATCATTAAATAACACCACTGCAGGATCAAACTCATGACCTCTGTTATGGCAGTGATTGTATTAACCAGTGGACTACACTTCTATAGCTTTTACTGCAGCACTGGCTGGCTACAGAAAGACTGCAGGTCACCGCACAACCTGTCTGCGGTGGTCACCGGGATAGGGTAAACCCACCAGTACCCATGATGCACTGCACATGCAGAACAGCAGTCTACATCTGATCACAGGATGGAGTATGCGTCTCCATAGCACCTCAGCCTGACCGTGTGTGCGACTGGCACAGAGTAGCTGCAGACCATGACATTATGTGGGTCCCGTGCTCACCCTGAGGTGAGGGTGAGGTGGGTCGCTCAGCACCATGTCCGCAGTACCCGGGTTGGCTGAGATAGCCTTTGCTGCAGGCCCCCATCAGTGCCGGTGTGTGGCAGGTATTTTTTGCAGACACACTTAGGATAATCCTGTGTCTATCTACATTCCTCTGTCAAGTCTAGCCCTTGTGGACCATGTTACACCCAGAATAGTGCATATCCAGTGTGGTTCCCATGTTCACATGTCATAAGAGCAGGGGTGTGTCTGGACTCACATGTGGAATATGTAACACCACGTATCATACTCTCTGAGTCAAGGTGGTGGACAGGATCTGCCCCCAACAGACGAACACTCTATATCTTTGCAATTGAGGCAGTAGAAGGACATGAGGGAGGGCTGTGGGACCAGCAACCCTAGTCCATTTGGTGCATGGACACCATCCATGGCAGGTGATGCAGAACTGTACCCATCACATAGGGCACTGGCAGACAGGCATTGGACCTGGCAATGCTCAGCTGACCCCACTAACATCTGACATTCACCAGCAGAGGGCACAATCAGGCTGCACCTTGCAAGATGTTCCAGCCATACACATGCTGTCTGCTAGTTCATACATCATGCATGTTCCTGGGGGTACTGTGTGCCCCCATACGTGGGATGTATGCACACCAGGTATGTCAGTGAATGGGCCCTAGAAAGGGAGACACATAGATATCACTTGAGAAAAACACTGCATAGTACTATGTGGGAACCTAGCTATGCCATGGTCACTGCTCAGTCAGGGTGAGAGTGACCTCCCAGCATGACATGCTGTGGCCACCCTGTCCGTGCAGGTGGTGGTCAGGCACTACAATGTCCCAGCCATTGCCCTATGCCCTGTGCAGAGGCATCCTGCCCAGATCACCATGTCTGGGCCATACCCACAATACCTTGCTCCTCATTACACACATTGACAGGCTAACACTGGAAACAGTTTAAGCATTGGGGGCTCAGTATGGTGTAGGCAGCCACATAACACTGGATAGACATACACACACTCCCACACCTATTTCAGCATTGTGCAAAGATAGAGGTGGTTGGCAGGCCTGGTCGCCATACCAGTCCTGGGCACAGTGCAGGCATTACTAAGGTATGCAGGTGCTAATATTGGTAGCTGCTGCTCCATGCAGGGACCAACAGCCTGACTCTCCATGAGGCTTTGGATAGAGGAGCCTGTGGGTGTGGGTATTTGTGCCCTTGTTGGCTGATGTTCTAGGGACTGCACATGTTTATGGTGTATGTGCGCTGTAGGGTAAAATATAGGGCCATTGTCTTCAGGGGCCACAGCTAGGACTTGTACCTGTGATCTTCTGCCCCTGAACACACTGGCTGTGTGTACTGCACCAAACTGTTGCCACAGAGAAAGGTCATTCCCTGGGGATACCATTGCTGTTCTTCAGACAGCCCTTGTCTGTTGCACTGCATGCCACCCACCTACACAGGGCTTCGCCTTGGTATGCTGTGGGCAGCTGCCACTGCCCCCTCTACCACCAGCACCCCTCCCCCACCATGCGGACATGCCCTTATGCCAGTGGTGCTGGTGGTGCGCAGTCCCAGGCCATCCAGTGTGCCGGTAGCACTGCCTGTCAATGTTATGTGCCCTTTGGGGTACCTGCTGGGTACTGTCCCCTGGGACACTGTGGGGCACACACTCATGGGCATGTTTGACCTTAGTCAGCTGCTGGCTTGTTGATTTGCAATTTCTGAGTTCCTATGTGCCACCTAGGCATCTGCCTAGTTCACCCTGTGCCACAGCTGCCCCACTGCATGCCTCTCCTGCAGCCCCTTGTACCCCATTTGCAGCCTCACCATAGTGCCCTTTCGTACTTGGGCATTATGCTGTTACTGCACATGTATCACTACTATCACTTTTCATGGTTTCCATGCCTTTGCTGTACATTGCTGACTGAACTGGTTTCTCTCTCCTGCAAATATGCCTCTAGCACAAGGCTTTCACTGGTGTTAATTTTCAGCTCTTCATTTCACAGCTTTAGGGGTATGTTTACTAAAGGGCGCTAACATCGCAGCGGCGGAATTAGCATGTGATAAGATACATTATTGGGCGAGGAAGGCGCGTTATCATGCAATAACGTACCTTATCGCGCGATAACGCGCCTGCGGCGTTAAGGCACCCTAACGCAGTGAAATCCGGTGCTGAAGGGCGGAGGAAGGCTTCCCAGAGGGTGGAGAGAAGGGGTCAATTGGTGGAGAGTGGGAGGGGAGAGGCTCCAAGCACACTAACACTTTGGAATCCGGGTCTGATCACTAACGCCTGTGAAACCCTCGCGTTAAGGCACATTTGCAGGAAAGAGAAACCATTTCCGTCAGCAATGTACAGAAAAGCCAGGGAAACCAAAAATAAATGATAGTTGTGATACATGTGCATGGAACAAAAGGGCAAATAAACATGGAAAATGACCTGAACAAAATTTAAAATCACCATAACCAAGCTGGCCAATAGTGATATTAATGGGAAAAATAAAAAAAAACACTACTGAGAAAGCTTCAAAAAAAGATATCACTTTTGGAAGGGTCTATGCTCTGTCCCCCTACAAGGTGAATGATCCCACATTGAAATAGCACTGATCAGGGTTTTCCCTTTTTATTGGACAGGTTTCTTATGGCGTGCACATGTGCGGCAACAGCAGGGTGGGCATGTCGTAAAGGGAAACTGTACAGATGCTGGAAAATGGGATACAGAGGGCTGCAGGCGGCACATGCTGTGGTGCAGCTGGGGCACAGTGCGGACTAGGGAGATGCCTAGGTGGCACATAGGAATGCTGAAACTGTACAGCAGCCAGACAGCAACTGATGAGGGCCCAACATGGGCACGAGTGTGTTTCTCACAGTGTCACAGGGGATAGTACCCAGCAGGTACTCCCAAGGGCACAGAACATTGGCAGGCGGTGCTGGGGGGAAGCGTGGACGTCTATGCAGGCACCCCTACCCCAGATCCCGCACCATAGGCAGACACCTACCGGCACACTGGATGGCCTGAGACTGCGCACCACCAGCACCACCAGCAAAAGGGCATGTCAGCATGGTACTGGTGGTGGAGGGGGCAGTGGAATCTGCCCACAGCAGACCATGGCCTAGCCCTGTTTCGGTGGGTGCCGTGCACTGCAACAGACAGGATCTGTCTGATGAACAGTCATGGTATCCCCAGGGAATGAACCATCAGTGTGGTGCAATACACACAGCCAGTGTGTTCAAAAGCAAAAGGTCACAGGTTCAAGTCCCAGCTGTGGCTCCTGCCAACCCAGTCCCTATATTTTGCCCAGTACTAAACCGTGGTAATAAAGACAGAAACTTTATTGCAGATAACATAAACATGCCTTAAACACCTATATTTTACCCTACAGAGCACAGATACCATAAACATGTGTAATACCTAGAGCAGAGTTTCCCAAATGCAGTCCTGGAGGGCCAAAAACCATTCAGGTTTCATGCTGTCTCTAATAAAGATGCCTGTGCTGCATTTCTATGCGCCGCCAAAATGGTATGCAAATGTATCTCATGCATATTCATTAGGGACACCATGAAAACCCGAACAGTGTTTGGCCCACCAGGACCAGAGTTGGGAACCTCTGCCCTAGAGCAGCGGCCAACAGGGGCAGAAACACCCGCACCCACAGGCTCCATTATCCAAAGCCTCAAGGAGAGGCAGGATGTTGGGCCCTGCATGCAACAGCGTCTCCCAATACTAGCACTTGCATACCTTAGCAATGCCACCCTAAACCTGGGAATACGTTACACATATATCAAAAGGTTGCTGTGATTAATGGCAGATAGCAATTCCTAAGTTAAGCACAATTTGCTGATTGAGCTGCATCATAGCAACCTTTCTGATGTCTGTGGAGTGTGTTTCAGTTCTGGTTTCTGACAGTGTTTACCACCCCGGGGAGTGACCCCAACAGTATTGCATACCATAGCCATGCCTGCACTGTGCCCAGGACTGGTGCGGTGGCCAGGGCTGCCAAAAGCCTCTATATTTGCACAATGCTGGCATAGGTGTGGGAGTGTGTGTCTGTCTATCCAGTGTATGGTGGCTGCCAACATCTTACTCAACCCACACTGCTTGCACTGTTTCCAGTGTTAGCCTGCCAATGTGCATAATGAGGAGCAAGGTACTGTGGGTATAGGCTGGACAGGGTGGTCTGGGCAGGATGCATCTGCACAGGGCATAGGGCAATGGCTGGGACATTGTAGTGCCCGGCCACCACCTGCATGGACAGGGTGGCCACAGCATGTCCTGCTGGGAGGTCACTCTCACCCTGACTGAGCAGTGACCACGGCATGGCTAGGTTCCCCCATAGTGCTCTACAGTATTTGTTTCAAGTGGTATTTTTGGGTTCTGTTTTCTGGGGTCCAATCACTAACTTATCTGCTTGGTGGGTGTGCTCATATCCCAGTTCTGGGTGCACCCATTTTCTCCAGGAACATGCACTATGGACTAGCTAGCAGACTGTCTGCAGTTATATGTGTATGGCTGGAACACCTTGCAGGGTACAGCAGCAGGAGACTCACTGTGCTTGCTGCTAGAGAATGATAGTGGTGGGGGGGCAGCTGAACATTACCAGGCCTGCTTTCTGTCTGCCATTGCCTTATGGATGTGTACAGATCTGCATGGACTGCCCTGTAGGGTGTCTATTCCCCAGCAGGACTGGGTTTGATGGTCCCATCTACTGCCACCATTGCAGGGTGGTAGAATGTGGATCTGTTGGTGGGCGATCCTGCTTCCCACCCTGAGCTACAGAGGGTAGTGGTTCATAATCTGCCTATGGGTCCAAACACTCCCTTTCACCTACATCATGTGACCATGGCACCAATACAGGATATGAGCTATTCTGGGAGCATCATAGCTCATAAGGACTAGATGTGACTGAGAAATATAGATGGACACAGATGTAGTCTAGGTGCGCCTGCAGGAACTACCTATCTTACACACACTGGCACTGATGGAGACCAGCAGTATAGCCTATTTCAGCCATGAAAGGTGCTGTGGACCTGGTGCTGGGTGCCCCACCTCACCCTCAGGGTGAGCACAGTACCCGCACAATGTGACAGGCTGTAGCTACTGTGTGCCAGTAACACACATGGTCAGTACCCCCTACCAGGCTGAGGTGCTGTGGGGGTGCACACGGTCAGTTCCCCCTACCAGGCCGAGGTGCTGTGGGGTGCATACCCCCATCTTGTGATCATCTGTAGACTGCTGACTTGCATGTGCAGTGCATCATGGGTACGGGTGGGTTAACCCTATCTTGGTAACCACAGCAGTTTGTGTGGTAACCTGCAGTCTTTCTGTAGCCAGCCAGGGGTTTGCTAGTTGCTGTAGCCCACTGGTTACTTCACTGCCTGTAGAGCCAGAGATCATAGGTTTGATCCCACAGTGGGGTTATTTGATAGGGCTGGCTGAGGCATTTTCTTTTTTTTTTTTCATTTAAATTAGTGCTGCCAGCAAAAACACACTCACAGTGCTGCAACCTTAAGGTGCCTCATAAGGCACCCAATAAAGTGCCCTATAAGGCACCCTATAAAGCGCCCTATAAAGTGCCTTATAAGGCGCCCTATAGGGAACATTATAGGGTGCCTTGGTGGACAGTGCACTTTAAAATGTGCCCTTTGGAGTGCCTTATAGGGCGCCTTATGCGGCACCTTAGGTTACGGCACTGTGAGGGTGTGTTTGCTGGCAGCACTAATTTAAAGTAAAAAAGAAATTGCCTCAGACAGCACTGGTTTAAAGTAAAGGGTAATGCCTCAGACAGCCTTATTCATTAAGCTCACTGGGGAATTGAACTCATGACCCCTGTATCATCAGTCAATGTATGAACCATTGTGCTACAGCTCTGTTGCTGTATTTACAGGTTAGCGCACCTACTTAAGATTAACGCCTGTTAACATGCCACGGCTCCCTCTATCGCATGATTATGGACTTTATCGCACTATAACCCGAAATGCTACCTTAAGTCCAGAACGCTCACTACCTTATATGGCATTCGGCACAATAAGACTGCAACTAACGCCGGTAACATTAAGGGGTATGTTTACTAAACCGCGCAATTGTGCGGGGCGCACTTGAGCGTGCGCTAAGGTACCTTAGCGCATGATAATAGTGCATTTTTGTGCCCCGCACACGTGCGCGCTGCACTAACGGGCCCGCACAAGTGCGCGGCGCGCTGATGTGCGATAGAGGCATGGAAAGGCATTCTGAGGGCGGAGGAAGGCTCCCGAAGATGGAGGGACGGGGTCAATGGGTGTAGAGTGGGAGGGGAGAGGCTCCCCGCACAGGAGTGGGGCTGAAATTCAACTAAAAAAATACCGCGAGTGAAAACCTCGCGTTAGAGCCGATTTAAAGGGAAGAGAAACCATTTCTGTCAGCAATGTACAGCAAAACCAGGGAAAACTATAAAACGTGAGCAGTGTGATACATGTGCACAGAACAAAATAGCAAATAAAAATAGAAAAGGACCTCACCAAAATTCTAAAAAAATATAATCCAGCTGGGCAACAGTGATATCAATGGGCAACAATAAAAAACACTCCCAGGAAAGCTCCAAAAAAAGGAAATGATTTTTGGAAGGGTCTACGCTCCGTAGACCCTTCCAAAAATCTCTTTTTTTTGAAGCTTTCCTTGGAGTGTTTTTTACTGTTGCCTATTGATATCACTCTTGCCCAGCTTGGTTATGTTTTATTTCCCTTTTTTTCGAGGCCATTTCTATTGTTTATTTGCCCTTTTGTCTCCATACAAGGTGAATGAGCCTACAGTGAAATTCTGCAGAGCAGGGTTTCTGATTTCTTTGGCCAGGTTTCCTATCTCCAAGGACTGCACTGTCTCTGTGGCCACAGTGTGGTGCAGTGAACACAGACAGTGTGTTCAGGAGCCAAAGATCATCAGTTCAAGTCCTAGCTGGGGCTCCTGCAAACCCAATCCCCATATTTTACCCACCACCAAACCATGATAGTAAAGACCAACCTTTTTTGCAGATAACATAAGCATGGTCCAAAGACCTCTATTTTACCCTACAGAGCACAGACACCACAAACATGCACATTACCTAGACCACAGTCCCCTCAATGCAGTCCTGGAGGGCCACATAACATTCAGCTGTGATGCTGTCACCAATATAAGGCCATGTCAGCATGGTGGCGGAGGGGTACTGTTGGTGGAAGGGGCAGTGGCTGCTGCCCACAGCAGACGGTGGCCTAGCCCCCTTCACGTGGGTGCAGTGCACTCCAACAGACAGGCCCAGTCTGACAAACAGCCATGGACTCCCCAGGGAATGCACTGTTTTTTTGCTAAGACGGTGGTGCAGCGGACACAGCCAGTGCCTTTAGGACCTGGAGGTCACAGGTTCAAATCCCAGCTGGGGTTCCTGCCAACCCTGTCCCCTTATTTTACCCATGAAGAAAACATAGAAGTAAAGACTGAACCATTATTGCAGAGAACATACGCTTGGTTAATACGCCTATATTTTACCCCACCGAGCACAGACACCATAAACAGGGGCATTACCTAGAGCAGAGTCTCCCAAATGCAGTCCTGGAGGGCCAAACACCATTCAGGTTCCATGCTGCCTCTAATAAAGATGCCTGTGCTGCATATCTATGCAACACCCCCATGGTATGCAGATGTATCTCATGCATATTCATGAGGGCAGCATAAAAACCCAAACAGTGTTTGGCACACCAGGACTGGAGTTGGGAACCTCTGCCGTAAAGCAGCAGCCAAAAGGGGCAGACACACCCACACCCACACCCACAGGCCCCATTGGCTAATGCCTCCTGGAGAGGCAGGACATTGGGCCCTGCGTGCATGACCCAATACTAGCACTTGCATACCTTAGCAATGACACCTGTGATAAGGAAGCTTATCATAGCTCAGGAAGGGGCTATAGAAAAGGTGAAGTGACTCTGAACAAGCAACCTGTCAGTTCTGGTAGAAATAAGAAAACAGAATTTTCCCATAAAAAACTACCAGTCCCAGAATGCACCAGGTTTCCAGCAGCCATTAGAGGAGCTGAAGTGGGGAAACGTGTGTTCAATCAGGAGGGCTATGAGGTAATCCCTAAGCACTCATCTCAAAGGGCAGGGCCTGATTCAGCACAGCTGCGCTGTGTTAGGGAGGATCACTCATCTAAGCAGAATAAGAGTAGAGTTTATTCTACAGATGACCATCTTTATGATCACCTTGGATATCCAGAGAATCAGCTTGAGCTTGATCATCAGTTTCATCTGAAGGATCATCAGAAGCAGAAGCCAAACCGGACGGACAGAGAGGGAAAGAGACCCTTTGGAAGAAGGAAGAGAAAAGCCTTTGAGAGGTCTAGAAGAGTCCAAAGCAGTACGTATACTGGGAGGTATTCCAAGGGCCAGCATACATCATTGGACTGGGGAAAGCCAGAGGAATGGTGCTGAAGAGCTAGGAATCACCAGAGGCTACCTGTGAGGGAGACGGCTGCACGTGGAAGGGACCCTAAGACCTGTGCCAGAAGGTATGTGAAGAGAGATCCAGTGTCCAGGGATCTGGATTGGAAGGCTGGACATAAGAACTGGACTACATACTGGCCAGGCTATATAGAGAGGAACTCTAGCAGCAATGGAAGCTCAGGTATGAACACTGATCTATGCCCTAGCTATAACCTTGAAAGACAGCAGGGAAACAAGTATTCTCCTGAAAATGCTCCATTGAGTGATTCATCTGTGCCAATCCATGATATTGAACCCATGCTTGTTGAACAAGGGGGAATAATAGCAGATGAGGATCCTGTTTATATGGACTGTTCTCTATCCAAACTCCGTTGGTAACTTTCTGTTATAAAGTACAGCAACCATCACAAAGAAATACAAATTTGTTCTTTAATCTACTCAGAAAAGCTCCTGAAGCAGGATTTGACCCACACAGTGGAAGGCAAGCCAGCTAAGGGGTTTCAGCTGGTGACTGCTAGCAATTAAGCCTTACCTAATTGCTTGTGAGCTAGGAGAGAATCACTTCTGTATCTATGTGGGAAGTAATCAGAAGTTAACCTGAAAAGAACAGTTTGTTTCTTGCTTTGTGGCTTTTCATTTGTTGTTTTCCTGATTTTGACTTTGTTTTTCCAAGTTAACACTGAAAGCAAGTAACCTAATTTATGTGCTACCAAGCATATCTGTGTTGGGAGAAATAACCCCATAAATAAAAATCTTATTGGCTTTACCCAAGAGCACAACTAAATTATTGTCAGCAGCTGTGTCTGGTGTGAATGAACTACATTGCCCACAATACCTTGCAAATCATACAGATATATGCACTTGCCAAGACTGTGAAGATTTTCACCCAGGCAGCCGTCTGACAAATGGCGTAGTTGGCAGGATTGCTTTTGCACAAAAGGGATTTACTTGCTGAGGATTACAACTAAAGTTCAAGTTTAAAGCTGGAAAAAAAGATTTTCCCTCAACTGCACTTTGGAGGAGAAGTAGCTGTCCCAGGAGGAAAAGACCCTGTGCAGAGCTGGATTCATCACTAGCACAAGGTAATAAGTACCTGGGCATGTCTAGTGGTGGATGAGAGTAAGCACAGGGGTAATTGAATAAAAAAAGAATGTAGAAAAAAACACCTGTTTGGAAGGTGGTGCACTGTGTTTTTTTTCTTTGTATTTTCTTACAGGGTTCAAGATGGATTCAAAGGAACTAGCTCAGTGGATGGCAGCCCAGTTCAGCAGGCAGCAGGAGCTAGCACAGCAGGCTCAGGACACTGCTATGAGAGCCTTAATGGACTAGCAGAGGCCAGTGCTTGATCTGGTGCAAGCCCTAGTTGAGCTGAAGAACCAAAGTGGAACAGGTGCAAGACCAGCAGTAAATACTGGTACACCACATGTGGACAGTGTGGGACTCAATCAAGGGATTGGGG
This sequence comes from Ichthyophis bannanicus, assembly GCA_033557465.1. Lineage (NCBI taxonomy): Eukaryota > Metazoa > Chordata > Amphibia > Gymnophiona > Ichthyophiidae > Ichthyophis > Ichthyophis bannanicus. Next base: position 282,844,952 of record CM066031.1, on the reverse strand, counting down.
CATTTAGTTTTGGGAAGCTAACTCCAGATGATAATGTTGATGATTTTCTAGAGTCTTTTGAAAGAGTGGCACAAGCATTAGCATGGCCAGAGACCCAGTGGGCAGTAAGGCTGGCAGCCTCATTAACTGGAGAGGCGCTTGCAGCTTATAGAGCAATGCCAGCAGCCCAGGCTTTGATTTATAAGGATGTAAAGGCTGCTATTAGGGATCGCCTAGGGTTGTCTATTTCAGAGTATAGGCGAATGTTTAGAGCTACTACATTGAAAGTGGGTGAAACACCCAGGGCTCTGAGTCAGAGAATCAGAGGTTTAGCTGTAAAATGGTTGGAGCCTGAGCAAAAGACAGTAGAAATGTTATTAGATATTATAATGCTTGAACAATTTATGTCTGGGGTGTCTAAAGATTTGCACACTTTCCTTATACAGCAAAATTGCCAAAATCTTGGAGAGGCAACCATGCTAGCAGAGAGATTCTTGGAAGCCACGCAGGCTTGCCATAGAATGGGTGGCCCTCTGAAGATTGGTGCTGAGGCAAGTTGTGCTGTATCAGAAAAGAAAATAATTAAAAATGTTTCTGAAAATGAATGTACTGTATCAAACCAGATGACACAGTGGAATAGAAAGAAATGTTTCAAGTGTGGAAAATGGGGACATTTAGAAAAGAGATGCCAGACACACACTAGCTTAGTGGGTGTGGATTTAAAACAGCCCAAAGAAGGATTTCTTTTGATGGTTGATGTGCAAGGAATTACCACAAATGCTTTGTTAGACTCTGGGGCAGACCAGAGTATGATGTCAAAAAGGCTTTGGAAGAGGATAGAGGCCCAAGAAGGATTTGTGCCTAAAACCCCTGAAAGCCAAGTTCACATCAGATGCATTCATGGTGCTGCAACATCATATCCCACCTATAGGCTAAAGGTTAAGTGCCTGGGGGAGCAAGAGGAAATCCTGTTAGCAGTGGTGCCTAGGCTACCCTTTGATTTGGTTCTAGGAAGAGACTGGCCAAGATTTAAGCAGGGTCTAGTGGAAGGACTAGGAAAGAAGGAGGGAGAAGGTTTAATGGTAATAGCTCCCGGGCCTTTATTTGGAAGTCCTCAGACCCCAGCTAAAAAGATGGTTAAGCATCCAGAAGACCAAGCTACCCCAAAGCAGACATTCGTCCTAAAGTACCATAGGGTCACAGAGAAGGCCCAAGCTCCTAAGCGGGCAACCCCTCAAGCTACTGGGTTTGACCTGTGCAGCATAGAAAATGTGACTGTACCTAGCCAAGGGAGAGGCCTGGTTGACACCGGTCTCCAAGTGGAAATACCTATTGGATGCTATGGGAGAATAGCCCCAAGGTCCGGATTAGCCCTTAAATATTTCATCGATGTGGGTGCGGGAGTAATTGATCCCGATTACAGGGGCAATATTAAAGTTCTGTTATTTAACTTTGGACAGAATGATTATCACGTGAAGACAGGAGACAGAATTGCCCAATTGATCTGTGAGAGGCTGGGTTTTCCACCTGTGGAGGAGGTCACATCCCTGGAGAATTCTGAACGTGGAACCAAAGGCTTTGGTTCTACTGATGTCAAAGGGGTTAAAAGCCTAGCTGCCACCTGTGCCCGAGAGAGGGAGGTGAATGAAGAGGAAGATTTGGGACCCCAGGTATCTGATTGTAAAGAAAAATCAGAGCCCCAAATAGGTGAGGACCTGACAGTGGTACAACAGGAAGAAATTAGGAAATTGCTTAAAGAATTCCCAGATGTGTTGACACCCATACCTGGGGAGACACATTTGGTTGCCCATGAAATAATAACTCCACCTGGGAAATTAGTTCGTTAAAGGCCATATCGCTTGCCTGAAGCCAAGAGACAGGAAGTAGTGGCACAAGTCCAGGAGATGTTGGACATGGGAGTAATAGAGGAGTCAAAGAGTCCCTGGAATAGCCCCATAGTCCTGGTGCCGAAGCCTGATGGATCTTTAAGATTTTGTATTGACTTCCGGCAGGTAAACGCCATATCAGTTTTTGATGCATATCCAATGCCAAGAATTGAAGAGCTGTTGGACCAGCTGGGACAGGCTCAATACTTAACCACCCTTGATATGACAAAAGGATATTGGCAAATCCCTCTCACCAGGGAGTCGAAGCCGAAGACTGCGTTCAGCACCCCCGTTGGCCTTTTCCAGTTCAAGAGGATGCCTTTCGGACTGCATGGAGCAGCGGCTACCTGCCAAAGGTTAGTGGATCAGGTACTTCGACCCCACCAAATTTATGCTTTTGCATATATGGATGATGTCATAATCCATAGTAACACCTGGGCGGATCATCTAAAGAGGATCAGGGCAGTCTTGTGCTCCATGAAGCAAGCGGGAATCACTTTAAACCCGAAGAAGTGTGCCTTTGCAAATAGGGAGGTAAAATACCTGGGCCACCTAGTGGGAAGAGGAAAAATTAAACCTCTAATGAGTAAAATAGATAGCATCAGGAATTTTCCTCCTCCAACAACAAAGAAACAACTAAGAAGTTTCTTAGGACTTATTGGATACTACCGCAGGTTTATACCGCAATTCGCAGAGAAAAGTGCAATTTTCACGGATATGCTGCGGAAGAATTGTCCAAACCAGCTAAAGTGGACACCTGAAGCTGAAAAAGCGTTTTCAGTCTTAAAAGGAAAATTGTGTACAGGACCGGTACTGAAAGGGGTGGACTTCAAGAAACCCTTTCTGGTTCAAACCGATGCATCGGATGTAGGGCTAGGAGCGGTTCTATCCCAGTGTCACGAAGGGGAGGAGCATCCTGTGATGTACCTGAGCAGGAAGTTGTCACCGGCTGAACAAAAGTATTCCACAATAGAAAAAGAATGTTTAGCTATCAAGTGGTCAGTGGAGGCGTTAAGGTTTTACCTTACAGGGAGAAAGTTCCAGTTGGTCACGGACCATGCCCCACTTAAGTGGTTGCAGCAAATGAAGAACCACAATGCCAGGTTGACACGCTGGTACATGGCCTTACAGGCATTTGATTTTCAAGTTGAACATCGTGCTGGGAAGTTACACAAGAATGCGGATGCCCTTTCCCGTATTACGGACTGTAGAGAAGAAGTTTCACCAGTTACACCAGTCCGTAATAACTTAGGCAGGGGGGTATGTGATAAGGAAGCTTATCATAGCTCAGGAAGGGGCTATAGAAAAGGTGAAGTGACTCTGAACAAGCAACCTGTCAGTTCTGGTAGAAATAAGAAAACAGAATTTTCCCATAAAAAACTACCAGTCCCAGAATGCACCAGGTTTCCAGCAGCCATTAGAGGAGCTGAAGTGGGGAAACGTGTGTTCAATCAGGAGGGCTATGAGGTAATCCCTAAGCACTCATCTCAAAGGGCAGGGCCTGATTCAGCACAGCTGCGCTGTGTTAGGGAGGATCACTCATCTAAGCAGAATAAGAGTAGAGTTTATTCTACAGATGACCATCTTCATGATCACCTTGGATATCCAGAGAATCAGCTTGAGCTTGATCATCAGTTTCATCTGAAGGATCATCAGAAGCAGAAGCCAAACCGGACGGACAGAGAGGGAAAAGAGACCCTTTGGAAGAAGGAAGAGAAAAGCCTTTGAGAGGTCTAGAAGAGTCCAAAGCAGTACGTATACTGGGAGGTATTCCAAGGGCCAGCATACACCATTGGACTGGGGAAAGCCAGAGGAATGGTGCTGAAGAGCTAGGAATCACCAGAGGCTACCTGTGAGGGAGACGGCTGCACGTGGAAGGGACCCTAAGACCTGTGCCAGAAGGTATGTGAAGAGAGATCCAGTGTCCAGGGATCTGGATTGGAAGGCGGGACATAAGAACTGGACTACATACTGGCCAGGCTATATAGAGAGGAACTCTAGCAGCAATGGAAGCTCAGGTATGAACACTGATCTATGCCCTAGCTATAACCTTGAAAGACAGCAGGGAAACAAGTATTCTCCTGAAAATGCTCCATTGAGAGATTCATCTGTGCCAATCCATGATATTGAACCCATGCTTGTTGAACAAGGGGGAATAATAGCAGATGAGGATCCTGTTTATATGGACTGTTCTCTATCCAAACTCCGTTGGTAACTTTCTGTTATAAAGTACAGCAACTATCACAAAGAAATACAAATTTGTTCTTTAATCTACTCAGAAAAGCTCCTGAAGCAGGATTTGACCCACACAGTGGAAGGCAAGCCAGCTAAGGGGTTTCAGCTGGTGACTGCTAGCAATTAAGCCTTACCTAATTGCTTGTGAGCTAGGAGAGAATCACTTCTGTATCTATGTGGGAAGTAATCAGAAGTTAACCTGAAAAGAACAGTTTGTTTCTTGCTTTGTGGCTTTTCATTTGTTGTTTTCCTGATTTTGACTTTGTTTTTCCAAGTTAACACTGAAAGCAAGTAACCTAATTTATGTGCTACCAAGCATATCTGTGTTGGGAGAAATAACCCCATAAATAAAAATCTTATTGGCTTTACCCAAGAGCACAACTAAATTATTGTCAGCAGCTGTGTCTGGTGTGAATGAACTACATTGCCCACAATACCTTGCAAATCATACAGATATATGCACTTGCCAAGACTGTGAAGATTTTCACCCAGGCAGCCGTCTGACACACCCTATACCTGGGTATACGATACACACCTATCAAACGTTTCCTATGATTACTGGCAGATAGCAAGTCCTACGTTAAGCACAGTTTGCTCATTGAGCTCCATCATAACAATCTTTCTGATGTCTGCGGTGTGTGCTTCAGGTCTGGTCTCTGACAGTGTTTACCACCCTGGGGAGTGACCCCCAACAGTATTGCGTAGCATATCCATGCCTGTACTGTGCCCAGGACTGGTGTGGTGGGCTTGGCTGCTGAACTCCTCTATAGTAGCACAATGCTGGCATAGGTGTGGGAGTGTGTGTCTGTCTATACAGTGTGTGGTGGCTGCAAACACCTTCCACAGCCCACACTGCCAGCACTGTTGCCAGTATTGGCCTGCCAATGTGCATAATGAGGAGCAAGGTACCATGGGTATAGCCCAGACAGGGTGGCCTGGCCAGGGTGCATCTGCACAGGGCATAGGGCACTGACTGGGACATTTTAGTGCCTGGCCACCACCTGCACAGACAGGGTGACCTCAGTATGTCCTGCTGGGAGATCACTCTCACCCTGACTGTGCAGTGATGACAGCATGGCTAGGCACCCCCATAGTGCTTTATAGCATTTTTGTCATGTGATGTTTATGGGTTTCCTTTTGGGGGCCAGTCACTGACTTATCTGCTTGTTGCGTGTGCTGCCATCCTAATTCTGGGTGCATGCATTTCCACCAGGAACATGTACTATGGACTAACTAGCAGACTGTTTGCAGCTGGTATGTGTCTTGATGGAGTGCCTTGCAGGGTGCAGTGGCTGAAGGCTTCCTGCAGAAGAATATCAGATAGTGGTGGAGTGCAGCTTAGCATATCCAGGCCTAATGTCTATCTGCTATTGTGTTATGGATATGTACAGAGCTGCATTGACTGCCCTGCAGGGTGTCTTTTCCACAGCAGGACTGGGGTTGATAGTCCCCTCTACTGCCACCATTGCAGGGAGGTAGAATGTGGATCTGTTGATGGGAGGACCCTGTTTGCCACTCTCAGCCCTGCAGGAGGAGGGTGGTGGTACATGATCCTCCTAGGAGTCCATGGGGGCTACACCTGAATGAGACAGACAGATATATCCAAGGTGTTTCTGCAGAAACTACCTATCTCACACATTAACACTGCATTGGATCTACCTCATGGCCTATTTCTGCCATGGAAGGTGCTGTGGACCTGGTGCTGGGCGCCTCACCGCACCATCAGGGTGAGCACAGTATCCGCACAATGTGACGGTGTGTAGCTACTCTGTGCCAGTAAAACACACGGTCTGTACCCCCTACAAGGCCGAGGTGCTGTGGGGGTGCACATGGTCAGTTCCCCCTACCAGGCCGAGGTGTTGTGGGGGTGCATAACCCATCTTGTGTTCATCTGTGGACAGCTGATTTGCATGTGCAGTGCATCATGGGTACGGGTGTGCTAACCCTATCCTGGTGACCACAACAGACTGTCTGTGTGGTGACGTGCAGGCTCTCTGCAGCCAGCCTGGGGCTTGCTAGTAGCTATAGTGCTGTAGCCCAATGGTTACTTCACTGCCTGTGAAGCCTGAGGTCATGGGTTCAAACCCACAGTGGGGTTATTTGATAGGGCTGCCTAAAGCATTATCTCTTTTTAATGTACATTTTTGCTGCCGGCAAAAACACCCTCAGCGTACTGTACCCATAAGGTGCCTCTGAGGGCGCTTTATAGGGCGCCCTATAGGGCACCTTATGGGTACACACCATAAGGTGCCTCTGAGGGCGCTTTATAGGGCGCCCTATAGGGCACCTTATGGTTCCCGTCCATGTAAGGTGCACTAGACATTATCCTGTGGAGCAACTTATAGGGTGCCCTTTAAGGGACATTTTAGGGTGCCGTGGCGGACAGTGCACTTTATAATGTGCCCTATGGAGTGCCTTATAGGGTGCCTTATACGGCACCTTCAATTACGGCACGTGAGGGCGTGTTTGCTGGCAGCAATTAATAAAATAAAAATAAAGTGCTGCAGGAAACAAAATGTACATTGCAAAGCTGATCCCTCAGCCAGCCTTACGTATTAGGCACACTGGGGAGCAAACTCATGACCCCTGTATCAGCAGTCAGTGCCTTAACCATTGTGCTCCATTGCTGTTCCTCCTTGCATGTCAGCGCACCTACTTATGCTTTTCATTCCTTAAACTGCACAGTGCTGCCATCAAAAACAGTACTCTGACCTTGCGGTACCTCATACGGCACCCTATAAAGCGCCCTATAAGCAACATTCTAGGGTGCCTTGGCGGACAGTGCACTTTAAAATGTGCCTTATGGGGCGCCTTATGTTAACACGCTTTGAGAGTGTGTTTGCTAGTAGTGATAATTAAAATAAAAATAAAATGCCTCCTAAAGCAATCTTCCCCATAATATGTAATGCCCCAGCCAGCCTTGTTCATTGGGCACTGTGGGGGATTTGAACCTCTGACTCCTGCACCATTGGTCAGTGTCTTAACCATTGTGCTGTGGTTCTGTTCCTGTGCTTGCACATCAGCGCGCCGCCTTATGCCGCCCAATATTTAAATGCCTCCTAAAGAAATAGCACCCAGCCTTATGCCGCCCAATATTAAACTGGCTCCTAAAGTAATGCCTCAGCCCGCCGTCTTCATTGGGCACTGTGGGGGATTGAACCCCTGATCCCTGTACTATTGGTCAGTGTCTTAACCATTGTGCTGTGGCTCTGCTCTTCTGCTTGCACATCAGCGCGCCACTTATGCCTCCCGCGCAGCTTTCTCATGCGCTAATGTGCGGGGCGCACATGGGCGCCGCGCACCTTAGCGCATATTTAAATCCCGGTTTTTCTTTTTCAGAAAGAAACGCCCACTCCTTATATGGCACCCGCACACTAGCGCGGCCCGCACATTACCGAGGTTTTAGTAAACATACCCCTAAGACGGTTTAGTAAACATACCCCTTAGTGTGCATGGAGCCTCTCCCCGCCCACTCTCCGCCCATTGACCCTTCTCTCCACCCTCGGGGAGCCTTACTCCACCCTCTGTGTGCCTTAAAGCTGCCGGCACACAGAGGGTGGAGTAAGCTGCCGGCAATGTTTTTGTGCGAAACCTCACACTATCGCACGATAATGTTACTTTATTGTGTGATAACGTTATGTATCGTGCGATAACATTATGTATCATGCGCAAACTGCGCCGCCGCAACGTTATCACTGTTTAGTAAACATACCCCTATGTGTGTACCTAAATTTACACATGTACCTAAAAATTATAGGCATAGACATTTATACCTGCTTGAGGGCTGAAAAGTAGGTGCTAGACCGAGGGCTTGATTTAAGATTATGGAACCCATAGGCAGAAGAGCAGGAGTGGAGGAGTAGTCTAATCGTTAGAGCACTGGCTTGGTAACCAAGAGACCAGTGTTTGCTTCCCACTAGTACTCGTTGTGGCCTTGGGAAAGTCACTTAACCCACCACTGTCTCAGAAGAAAGGTCTGGCAATCTACTTCAGGTCCCACTGCCAAAGAAAACCCAGCAGCTACTGGATCACCAGGAGTCAGCACTGACTCAAAGGCACATGCATTGCAGGCAGAGGGCCAGTAGGGAGGATAGCCCTCCAGGGATTGGCAAATCAGGGATCCCAAAGCCCCAATATTTGGGCACTTTCAGAATTGGAACCTTAAGCACATGCCTATGCTTAAAATCTGAATTGGCTAGTCCTCCCAATTAAGCTAGTATTTTATAAATAGGTGCCTACAGATTTGCCTTAATACATATTTTTTGTGCTGTTTCCTAGCAACTCAGAAGTAGATTGCCAGAGCTTTTCTTCCAAGACAATGGTGGGTAAAGTGACTTGCCTAAGAAGTGCCAGTGGGAATCAAACCCTTGATCTTCTAGGTACTAGGTAGTTGTTCTAACTACTCATCCACATAATTCAGACACCTGAAAACACACAAACTAGGTGCCTCCAAATAAAATTACCCTCCTGATTTTTGGATTTAAAATGCAACCATTTCTATTTTATTCAAGCATTTAACTTTCTTAGTTGAAATTTCGGTACATCTATAGCATATTATAATGCTCTCAAGGATTGTTAAAACTTCCTTCTCACAGGTGGATGCCTCCTGATAGATATATTGAAGCACATGTGATACAGGAAAATCACAATGCTTGACTTTTTAGAATCGTTTTAGTAATAAGTACCCTAATTATTGTAACAGCTTGAGTTTCATAAACCATTTTTCCTTAGCAATAATGAACCATGTAAATAAAAAAGTAATTTTGATTAGTAAACTGAGCATATCTGCCTTGGGAGTCATAAAACAGACACACACATTAGCAATTTGAAGGTCTCATTTTCACCAAAGTAACTTTTATTACCAGATGTACCATTTTAAAGTAGAAATGGCTTCATTTTGCATTTTAATAACAATAGCTTCCTTTTCTGTGGGTGGACTTAAGCTCAGAAGGAATATGCAATTATAAATGTAGTAGGAGTCAACTAGGACAGGTGGGTGTGAGAAAGCAAAACAGCCCCCGTAAGTTGGGCATAAAAGGCAAAACCAATACAGAATAGTTTACAATATATGCTGAGAACTTCATATGAATATCACTGTGAGAAATGCAGGATGCTTACAAATTGGAGGCAGGAAAGATGCCCATTGAGCCCTGCATCCTGTCTCCAAAAGTGGCCAGTCACTGGCAGATCCCAAAGAGATTGACTGGAAGCAGGTTCCCCATGTACTCAGCATGCACTATACGAAAGAGGAAACTGCCATCGATCTAGGCTTTTACTCTCCTATCAAGTTTACACAACAGAACAACCATACGTTATGTATACATTTTCCATATGGCATCTAACCTAATGGCCAATGTGTACAATTATCAACATATGCAAAAACTGATTTGTGTGGCCCTTTTCAGAAAGATCTGATAACAAGAAATCAGTAAGTTCGTTAACTTCCAGTTTTACTGTAGCATTTGCTTGCCTTAATTTTATTTATGTCTTCAGTGATATTCTAAATTTATAGAGTGAAAAAATACATTGGTGCACAAAATAGTTTTGGTGTGTTAGTGGCATGATAATCTTGACATTTTGACTATTTTGTTATGTTAAAAGTTGCCAGAATACTGACAGAAATGAGCTTTTTTACAGCTGCTGTCAACTGAAGAAGCCAATTCATCACTTTTGTCAGGTTCTCTAACAAAAATTCTCAGTATCTGATGACAGTTGTTCTTTAGGCATGCACTGAAGGTGTGCTAGAGTGCAATTTGCTTGTATACATGTTAATTCATAGGCATATGCATTTTTAAACAATTTATGTGCACTTTAAATTCTGGATGCCCACTTGAACCAAATGCATCTCTAGTGAGCACTGCTTCTTCAGCTTCCTCAGTCTGGACACTTAGGGAGAAGAAGACCTGCCCCAGGAACTGAACTCAGGCCCCTCCTTTCGGCAGTAGGGAGTGCTGCTACATATATGATTATCTCTCAGATGGTGAGAGGCCATATGTGTACACTCAGTGCAAAGACCCCTGTCTCTCAGAGAATTGGGTCCAATCTTTGGAAGCTAGAGTAGCGGAGGAGCTGAAGCAGACAGACAGGTATATAGAGGCTACTTATAGGGAGAAAGTAGAAAGGTTCCACCTCTAGTTGAACATCCTCAGTCCTGTCTTGGAGGACAGAGGTCACCTGGAAAAAGAGCATCATCTTTGTGTGACAGGAAATGATCCTGTAGCCACTTCCTGTTCTCCAGGGATGCAATATCTTCTCACACCGAGGATACATCTCTAAGGACTTCTGACCAGAAAGAAAAGGTTAGAATATCCATTTTAGTTGCTGATTTGATCATTAGGCACATAGAAAGCTGGGTAGCTGGTGGATGTGAGAATTGTTGGTATGAACGTGACGGACTTCACGCTTCACCTAGATAAGATTTCAGACAGTAATGGGAATGAGTGGGCTATCTTGGTATATATGGGTACTAATGACATACAAAAGTGTGAGAGGGAAGTTCTGAAAGCCAAATTTAGGATTTTAGGTAGAATGTTGAAGTCCAGGACCTCCAGGATAGCATTCTCTTTATCTTTATCTTTATCTTTATTTCTACACTTTATATACTGCCCTTGTCGAGACATTAGAGCGGTTTACAATAAAATAATGTCAACGCTGTAAGAAAAGGAAAGGAACTGCAATGCAAAATAGGACAGGACAGAGGCAATAGTAAAGTCATTAGAGACAGTCAAAAGGACAAAATTAAGAAGGACTGGTACAGGGGAGGTCGAAAGCCTGCTGGAATAGGTGAGTTTTCAATAAATTCTTAAAATTTGAGTATGCAGGTTCCAAACGGAGGAAAGATGGTAGGGTGTTCCAGAGTGAGGGACCTAGAAAAAAGAATGCAGCATGACGGGTCTGTTCTAAATGGGCCCTTGAAGGGGACGGTAGGGAAAGTCGGTTAGCATGTAATGAGCGGAGTTGACGGTAAGGTGTGTGAAGGGAAATGAGATCTGCTAGGTAGAGTGGATTTGAGATATGGGTAACCCTATGTGTTAGAATTAGAAGCCTATATTGAAACCTATAGCGGAGTGGCAACCAATGAAGATGAAGAAGAAGAGTCGTGATATGATCAGATCTATGAGCATGAAAGATTAGACGGGCAGCTGTATTCTGTATTAATTGTAAACGCTGGAGCTGATAAGATGGTAAATTAGCTAGGACCACATTACAGTAGTCTAATCTACTGATAACCAAAGCTAGTAGTAGGGTAATAAGGGAACTAGGAGGTAAAATGACATGAACTGATCTGATTTTCCCCAATGCAAAAAAGGAGCAGCGCCACCTAGATAAGGTCTTAGATAGTGCTGGGGAGGAATCTGCTGTCTTGGTACATGTCGGTACCAATGACATAGGAAAATGTGGTAGGGAGGTTCTGGAGGCAAAATTTAGGCTTTTAGGTAGAAAGTTGAAATCCAGAACTTGTAGCGTTCTCCAAAATGCTTCCTGTTCCACGCTCAGGACCCAAAAGGCAGGCAGAGCTCCGGAGTCTCAATGCATGGATGAGACAATGGTGCAGAGATGAGGGTTTTGGATTTGTTAGGAACTGGGGAACATTCTGGGGAAAGGAGGGGCTCTTCCGAAGGGATGGGCTTCACCTTAACCGGGATGGAATCAGGCTGCTGGCATTAACCTTTAAAAAGGAGATAGAGCAGCTTTTAAACTAGATATTAGGGGAAAGCCGACAGTCGCCCAAGAGCGGATGGTTCGGAAGAATGTATCCTTGAAGGATACTACCAAAAGCAGAGAGGTTCCACAAAAGAGTAAAGTAGCCCAAATGCCCTCAAGTATGGAGCAGACAGAGCTTAAAGATCCCAATTTACCCATGTCTAACAATAGCCAAATTAACATGAATAAAATACATTCTCTAAAATGCTTGCATGCAAATGCTAGAAGTCTAAAAAATAAGATGGGAGAGTTAGAATATATAGCACTAAATGAAAGGTTAGATATGATTGGAATATCAGAGACATGGTGGAAGGAGGACAACCAGTGGGACACTGTGATACCTGGGTACAAACTATATCGTAATGATAGAGCTGATCAAATTGGTGGAGGGGTTGCGCTCTATGTTAGAGAAGGCATTGACTCAGAAAGGATTAAAGTTTTGCAGGAAACAAAATCTGCTGTAGAATCTATATGGATTGAAATTCCATATAAAAGGGGGAAGGCAATGGCAGTGGGGGTGTACTATCGAGCACCTGGCTAGAATGACCAAATGGATGATAAAATGCTCAAAGAAATCAAGGAAGCTAACAAACGTTACAGCGCAGTAATAATAATGGGTGATTTCAATTACTCCGGTATCGACTGGGTCAGTGTCACGTCAGGACATGCTAGGGAGATAAAGTTCCTAGATGAAATAAATGACTGCTTCTTGGAGCAGCTGGTTCATGAACCGACCAGAGGGGAAGCCATATTAGACCTAGTCCTTAGTGGAACACCAGATCTAGTGCAAGAGATAAGGGTGTTGGGGCCACTTGGCAATAGTGATCATAGCATGATCGCCTTTGATTTAATTAGTGGAGGAGGGATAGTAAGGAAATCCACAGTACTACCTTTTATCTTTCGAAAGGGAGACTATGATAAAATGAGGAAACAGTTAAGAAAAATCTAAAAGGAGCAGTTGCAAAGGTTAAAGACGTACATCAAGCTTGGGTGTTGTTGAAAAATACTATCTTGGAAGCCCAGACCAGCTGTATTCCACGCTTTAAGAAAAGTGGAAGGAAGTCCAAAAAACTGCCAGCATGGTTTAAAGGTGAGGTCAGAGAGGCTGTTGTTGCCAAAAAAGCATCTTTCAGGAAATGGAAAAAAGAGCCAAATGACGAAACCTGGAAACAGCACAAGCACTGGCAAGTCAAATGCAAGGCATTGATAAGGCAGGCAAAGAGAGAATTTGAGAAGAAGCTTGCTGCGGAAGCAAAAACGCAAAATAAAGACCTTTTCAAGTACATTCATAGCAAAAAACCTGTGAGAGAGTCAGTTGGTCCATTAGATGATAAAGGGGTTAAAGGAGCACTAAGAGGCGACAAGGCGATAGCGGAGAGACTGAATGAATTCTTTGCTTCGGTCTTTACTGAGGAAGATGTAGGGATGTTACCCATGACTGAAGTGGTATTTAAAGGTGCGGAAGAATTGAAGGAAATATCGATACATCGGGAAGATGTCTTACAACTATTAGATAAACTGAAGAGTAGCAAATCACCTGGGCCGGATGGTATACATCCAAGGGTGTTGAAAGAACTGAAATATGAGATTGCAGACCTGCTATCAGTAATCTGTGAACTATCATTAAAATCATCTCTAATACCTGAAGAATGGAGGATCGCCAATGTAACACCAATTTATAAAAAGGGTTTCAAGGGTGATCCGGGAAACTACAGACCGGTGAGCCTGACGTCAGTACCAGGAAAAATGGTAGAAACCATCATAAAGAATAAAATTACTCAGCATGTAGATAGTCACAACCTAATGGGAGACAGCCAACATGGCTTTAGACAAGGAAGATCTTGTCTTACTAATCTTATGTTTTTTTGAAGGTGAATAAACAGGTGGACAAAGGTGAGTTGGTTGATATTGTGTATCTGGACTTTCAGAAAGCCTTTGACAAGGTCCCTCATCAGAGACTTTTGGCAAAACTAAAGAGTCATGGGATAGGAGGCAGTGTACTATTGTGGATCAGGAACTGGTTAAAAGATAGAAAGCAGAGGGTAGGGCTAAATGTCCAATTTTCCCAATGGAGAAAGGTGAATAGTGGTGTACCCCAGGGATCTGTGCTGGGTCCGCTGCTTTTTGACATATTCATAAATGACCTGGAAAGTGGAATAACGAGTGAGGTGATCAAATTTGCAGATGACACAAAACTATTTAAAGTTGTTAAAACCCAAGAGGATTGTGAAAAATTGCAAGAGGATCTTGATAAATTGGAAGACTGGGCATCAAAATGGCAGATGAAATTTAATGTGGAGAAGTGCAAGGTTATGCACCTAGGGAAGAACAATCCAAACTATGGTTACACGATGCAAGGTTCCACATTAGGAACCACCACCCAGGAAAAAGATTTAGGCGTCATTGTGGATACCATGTTAAAACCCTCGGCCCAGTGTGCAGCGGCGGCCAAGAGAGCAAATAGAATGCTAGGTATGATAAGGAAAGGAATGGAAAATAAAACAAAAGATATTATAATGCCTCTATATCGTTCCATGGTGAGACCGCACCTTGAATATTGTGTGCAATTCTGGTCGCCGTATCTTAAAAAGGATATAGCGATTTTAGAAAAGGTTCAGAGAAGAGCCACCAAAATGGTAAAGGGGATGGAGGATACTCCTATGAAGAGAGGCTAAAAAGGTTAGGGCTCTTTAACCTGGAAAAGAGACGGCTGAGGGGAGATATGATAGAAGTCTTTAAATTAATGAACGGAGTGGAACGGGTAAACGTAGATCGATTGTTTACGTTATCAGAATATAGAAAGACTAGGGGACATGCAATGAAGCTACAGGGTAAACTATTTAAGACTAATAAAAGAAAATATTTTTTCACTCAACGTGTAATCAAACTCTGGAATTTGTTACCGGAGGATGTAGTAAAGGCTGTTAGTGTAGCTGGGTTTAAAAAAGGTTTGGACAAATTCCTGGAGGAAAGGTCCATAAACCGTTATTAAGAAGTGACCGAAGATATCAATGCTTGACCCTGTACAAGCATTGTGGAACTTGTGTCTCTTGGGGAAACTGCTAGGTACATATGACCTAGATTGGCCACTGTTGGAAACAGAATACTGGGCTTGATGGACCTTGGTCTGACCCAGTATGGCATATCTTATGTTCTTATGAGTTAGATTTGACACATGATTATGAAATGAGAGAGAAGAATCCAAAGTTACACCTAAATAACGGAAGGAGGAAGTGAGAGGGATAGGAGTAGAATCAATTTGAGGCATGATAACTGGACAAAGTACTCAGAGAAACCCACATGGTTGCAGACTTCAAAGGGTTCAGATGAAGGAAATTAGAAGATAATCAAGTGGCAATATGGGAAAGACAGTCATTAAGTTGGGTAATGTCAATGTTAACTGGGGAGATATGGAAAAGAAGAACAATATCGTCAGCATACATATAAACTGAAATCGGATATTGTTGAATTAAAAGAGGTAAGGGAGTAAGAAAAATGTTGAAAAGCAGAGGGGAGAGAACAGAGCCCTGGGGTACACCACAAACCAGAGGAACAGGAGAGGAGGACTGATGATTAGCGCAGACAATGAAGGAACGAGCTGTCAGGAAAGAACAAAACCACTACAACACCGAACCCCTCAACCCAGCATCATAGAGCCAGGAAAGAAGAGTCTGGTGGTCAATAAAGTTGAACACTGATGATAGGTCCAAAGACACTATGAGAGAGATGTTCCTGCAATTGTGGGCGACATGACACTCATTTAAGAGGGCCAGGAGAATGGTTTCGGTACTATGTCCTGCACGGAAACCTGCTTGTCGTGGGTGGAGGGTGTTAGTAGCCTCAACATGGGATGCCAATTGAGAAAAAACAAGATGTTCCAAAATTTTAGCCAAGAAGGGAAGGTTTGACACTGGGTGCCAGTGGAATAGGACAGAGGGATCAAGCGAGGACTGCTTTAGTAAAGGACAAACAATGGCAGATTTCCAGAGTGAGGGAAAACAGCCAGACGATAAACTAGAGTTTAGAATAGTCGCAATGATAGGCACTAACTGCAGGGAAGGCTCAACCAGCCAACCTGACGGAATGGGGTCCAACTGACAGGTGATTTTTCTGGACTTAGACAAGGTTATAAGCAATTCTGCTGAAGTAATGGTATGAAAAGTGGACCAGGTATGGCCTAATGCTCTATTTACAGATGGAGAAGGCAGATCAATTGATACAGTGGCGAACAACTCCCAGGGAGGAGACGAGATGATGCTGGATGAGGAGTGGAGGGGAAGAGGAGATAGAGGGGAAGGAGGGAGGACAGTAAAAGATGAGCGCAAATTCTGGATCTTCTCTGAGAAGAATGTAGCTAGTAATTCTGGGGCAGGAACTGCATTTTGTGACATAGGAATAGGGGTGGTGGAAGAAAGCTTCAGATATTTCCAAGGCGTAAAATGAACATTTGGCCGATTGAACTGCTGTGCGATAATTAGAATACAATTGTCTGAACCGCGCCATTGAGTCCGGTGAGGGATGCTTAGACCAATGGCGTTCCACTTGTCGGAGCTGTGTGCGCTGCAGGAGCAAACCTGGATGGAACCATGGAGAATGGACATAGCGAGATGACCTGGTAGAAGGACGCAGAGGAGCCAGGTTATCCAGAGCGTTAGTAAGAGCAGAATTCCAAAGATGGACCTGAGCATCAGGTGAACGTAGAGAGAAATCCGAGGGGAATAAAGAATGGGCAGTAGGAAAGGCATTCAAGGTTAATGGGGTAATGCGACGTCGTAAGCATAGAGGGGGCTGAGTTGAAGAGAGACCAACATCATCAGGCATTAATAAGGAAACAGAAAAAGAAACACAAGAATGGTCAGACCAGGGGATACAGTGTGTGGTTGGCGAGGAAAAGCATTGAGCACAAGGTGGAAGGGGTAAGGACCAGATCTAAAGTATGACCCACAGAGTGTGTGGGTCCAGAAACATGTTGATGAAGTGATAGGTCATTATGAGGTTCATAAAAACCCGGTCTTTAAGTCTAGATGGTGAGTCAATGTGTATATTAAAGTCACCCAAGATAATAATATTGGGATAATGGAGAACCGTCTCTGAGAGGGTCTGTAAAACTGCCTCCCAGTGAGCTGTGGAGATAGAAGGAGGAAGATAGAGTAAAAGAAAATAGAGAGGAGGGTTTGACTGAAAACAGAGAAAGAGGGAATCTGAGAAGTGAATGGTAGATGCTGTGACCTCAACAATAGAGAACGTGGAGCGATAAAGAAGAGCCACCCCTCCCCCACCTCTACCCAGCCGGGATGTTGAGAAGGCTGAGTAACCAGGGGGGAGTGAACTAGATAAGAGGGGATCATCGCCCTCCTTGAGCCAAGTTTCAGTGAGAAATGTTTTCTGTTCCACATGAGTACCCAAGAGGCAGGCAGAGTTTGAGTCTCAATATATGGATGAGATGATGGTGCAGGGAAGAGGGCTTTAGATTTGTTAGGAACTGGAAAATGTTCTGGAGAATAGAGGGTCTTTTCCAAAATCATGGGCTCTACCTTAATCTAGATGGAACCAGGTTTTTGGTACTATCTTTTAAAAAAGAGACAGAACAGTTTTTAAACTAGATAAAGGGGGAAGTCAACAATCACCCAAGAGTGCATGGTTCAGAATGATGTTTCTTCGAAGGATACTACTAAAACAGGGAGGTTAAGGTATCCAAATAGAGAGGTTGAAATAAAGGTTAAAATAGCCTAGGTGTTTATTTATTTATTTAACTTTTCTTCTATTCCGCTTTTCATGTTATGAAAGTGGTTTACATTGAACCCAACTTTTGTCATACATTGAACAGTCTGTGGTGGTTACTTAGACATACAACATATTTACATTGAAAGAGTTACAGGGTTACATGATCAATGAGGTGAGGGTCAGAGAGAACTATAACTATGTACAAGGAGGATGAAGTAACATTAGGTAATGTATGAGGTGATGGGTTAGGGGAGAAGTTATGTGTCTGATCTGAAGGTGATTAGGACAGAGTTCCATAGTATGGGACCATAGATTGAGAATGTTTGTTGACTTGCTGCTTGGGAAATTTTTGCCTTTTGAGTTGGGATATTGAGGAGGTTCAAGTGCTGTTGTCTTCTTAGTCTGGTGTCTGGAGTCTTCTGTATGAGTGGGTGTAGGCAGGCTGCAGCATGGTTATGTATGTCTTGAAGGTGATCATGATCGCTTTGTATTTGATTCTTATTTGTATGGGGAGCCAGTGTAGGACTTTTTTTTTTAATTTTATTTTTGTATTGAAAATTATAACTTACACATCCAATATATTAATGAATGAAGGAAAAGGAGAACACAATCATATAAACAGGTTAACATTTACAAAGAAGAAAAATAAAGCTCCAAAGATTTAGTCCACAAAATTAAGAAAATATGGGAAGGTACAAAGACAAACCTGTAGCTGTGACAGTACCCCGTCACAAAACCAGCAAAAAGAAATAATCAGGCAGGCAGAGACTTAAACATCAGCCACGTGGGAAGGGATGACAACCTGAACTTAACCTTCTTCTCTAACAGTTAAGAACTCCACAAGTTGTTTTCGGACAAAAAATATATATACCTTATCCTTATAAGAAACACAACACTTAACAGTAAATTTCAATTGGAAAGTAGCCCCTATAGCCAAGACCCTCAGCCGAAGGCATAGGAACTCCTTCCTCCTTAACTGAGAACCACGAGACAAATTGGGAAACATCCTAACCTGTGACCCCAAAAAACACTCATTAAAGTTCCTAAAATAAGAGCAGAAAATCATAGCTTTATCTGTCTCCAGCGCCAGGGCAACTAGAAGGGTGGACCTATCCGTAATGATCTCCAAGGAATTCTCTAGGAACCCTGTTAGGTCACCTCCCCCCAAAGAAACAGTCCCTGGGGCAACACCCAGACCACTAGTCCCAAAAGACAAGTATTGTACTCAAGTAAAAGGGGTAAAATGCTCTGAAGGGATCTTTAAAACCTCTCTGAAGTATTTTCTCACCATCTCCATAGTTGGCAAAATTGGAGACCTAGGAAAATTCAAAAGTCTAATGTTCTTCCGAGACAGTACAGACTTGTCTTTAATCTGGGCTCCTACCAGCTCTTGGAGATGCCCCAGCTCCTGCTCCAAAGTGAACATTCTCCCTGCTTGCTGCTCCTGGACAGAGGAAACAGTACCAAAATTGCTCTTAACCTCCATCAAGTCAGTACTCACAGTTCCCACAAGAGCTCCTAAGGAAGAATTCACAGGAGCAATCGCGTTCCATAGCACCTCCATTGAAATCATCTTCAGTTTCACCAAGGTTTTAATCCCTGAAGCCAGCAAATCTCTGCAGCCAATGTTAAAGCAACAGGTTCCTCCACTCTTGAAGTCTCACTCACCACAGGAGTTGCTTCTGTCATCGGAGAGCCCTCTTTGCCATCCCTCACCAGCGTACTCATCGGTAAGCCAGCGGGAAGCACACCTCCGTCTGACCATACGTTTCCGGGTCTCGGTGGGAGGGTCTGGAACTCCAGAGAGAGCAGAACACCCTCAGTGCACAGAGTCAACACACCTTCCAATGGCTCCGCTGTAGACACTGCTCCAGCACCTGAGGAAAAGCCGCAGGAATCCAAAGTCCTCTGTCCAACGGAGCTCGCCACAGAAGGACCCGAGGGTAGGTGCTCCTGTTTCCGTTTTCTACGGCCCATATCAGCAGCCACTGCTCCGGTACAGCCTGACTAAGAAATACACAGCTACACTCTGGCAGCACATCCTGCCGCCATCTTGCTTCCTCCCAGAGTGCAGTGTAGGCTTTTGAGCACTGGAGTGATATGGTCTTAGCGTGGGGTTCTTGTGATAAGTCGGACTGCAGCATTTTGAGCTGTTTGCAAGGAGTTGATAACATGTTTTGAGAGGACCTGGAAGACTGAATTGCAATAGTCCAGGTGTGAGGTGATTAAGGCTTAGCATACGGTGCGGAAATGGTTGTGGTATAGCAGTGGGCAGAGGTTGTACAGGATCTTCATCTTGTAGTATGAGGAGCTTGTAGGGTTTTTTTAATGTGCACTTGAAAATTAAGTCGCTGGTCTTTAAGGTGATTCCTAGGTGCATAAGTAAAGAGCAGACAGAGTTGAATGACTGCAAATTACCCCTGTCAGCTGATAAGCATGAACAAACAGACAGACATTTCCATGCAGTCCTTCAGCAATATCACTCAGAAATACATTGAACAGTACCGGGCCCAGGACCGAACCCTGGGGCACCCCGCTAATCACCTTCCTTTCATCCGAGTGAGCTCCATTTACCATCACCTTCTGTCGTCTGTCAATCAACCAATTTCTGATCCAGTTCACCACCTTGAGACCCATCCCCAAACTACTGAGTTTATTGATGAGCCTCCTATAAAGAACAGTATCAAAGGCTTTGCTGAAATCCAGGTAGATGACATACATTGCATGCCCCTGATCTAGTTCTCTGGTCACCCAGTCAAAGAACTCAATCAGATTTGTTTGGCAAGATTGTCCTTTGGTAAAACCATGTTGTCTTGGATCATGCAAGCTGTTGATTTTGAGAAGGTCCACTATTCGCTCTTTCAGAAGCACCTCCATTACTTGGTGGCGGGAAAAGTAATGGAGGCGCTTCTGAAAGAGCGGTGGGTTCACCCCTAAAACAAAGACATGGGGAGGTGTGGCCTGCATGGAGCGGCAGGTGCACCTACTCTTGCCATCTTACTGGGCAGACTAGATGGACCATACTGGTCTTTATCTGCCGTCATTTACTATGTTACTATGTAAACACTATACTCTGAAATGCCTGCATGCAAATGCTAGAAGTATAAATAATAATAAGAGAGATTTAGGGGTATGTTTACTAAACTGCGGTAATCGTGAATAACGCGCGTAATGTAACGTTAACGATCGTTCGCACGTCATAATGCGCGTTATGACGTGCGAACAATCGTTAACGTTACATTACACGCGTTAACCGTAGTTAACGATCGTAAACTCCTGCGGCGCGCTAAAACACCGCAGAAGGTGGAGAGAGGGTGGAGAGAAGGGGTCAGTGGGCAGAGAGTGGGCGGGGAGAGGCTCCATTCATGCTAACGCGCTGATCTGAAGAGCTGAATCCCAACGCGAATGAAAACCTGCCGTTAAATGCACATTTGCAGGGGAGAGAAACCATTTAAGTGTCAGCAATGTACAGCATAGGCAGGGAAACCTACAAAGCGTGATAAGTGTGATACATGTGCACAGAACAAAAGGTCACATAAACATTGAAAATGACCCCAACAAACTGGAAAAGAACCATAACCAAGCTGGCCAATAGTGATATCAATGGGAAACACCAAACTCCCCCCTCTGAGAAAGCCCCCAAAAAAAGATATTAATCGTGGAAGGGGCTATGCTCCGTTCCCATACAAGTTGAAGGAGCCCACAGTGAAATAGCGCTGATCAGGGCTTTCCCTTGTCAGTGAACAGGTGTCCTATGGCGTGCACATGTTCCACAACAGCAGGGTGGGCATGTCGGAACGGGCAACTGGACAGATGCCGGAAAAGGGGATACAGAGGGCCACAGGCGGCACATGCTGTGGTGCAGCTGGGCCACAGTGCGGACTAGGGTGATGCCTAGCTGGCCCATACGAATGCTGAAACAGTAGAGCAGCCAGACAGCAACTGCTGAAGGACCAACATGGGCACGACTGTGCTTTCCACAGTGTCACAGGGGACAGTACCCAGCAGGTACCCCCAAGGGCACGGAACCGGTGAGCCTGACGTCAGTACCAGGGAAAATGGTAGAAGCCATCATAAAGAACAAAATTACACAGCATGTAGATAGTCATGGCCTAATGGGAGACAGCCAACATGGCTTTAGACAAGGCAGATCTTGTCTTACTAATCTGATCTGTTTTTTTGAAGGTGTGCATAAACAGGTAGACAAAGGTGAGTCGGTTGATATAGTGTATCTGGACTTTCAGAAAGCTTTTGACAAGGTCCCCCATCAGAGACTTTTGGCGAAGCTAAAAAGTCATGGGATAGGAGGCAGTGTACTATTGTGGATCGGGAACTGGTTAAAAGATAGAAAGCAGAGGGTAGGGCTAAATGGCCAATATTCCCAATGGAAAAAGGTGAATAGTGGAGTACCCCAGGGATCTGTACTGGGTCCGCTACTTTTTGACATATTCATAAATGACCTGGAAAAGGGAATAACTAGTGAGGTAATCAAATTTGCAGATGACACAAAACTGTTTAAAGTTGTTAAAACCCAAGAGGATTGTGGAAAACTGCAGGAGGATCTGGATAAATTGGAAGACTGGGCATCCAAATGGCAGATGAAATTTAATGTGGACAAGTGCAAAGTTATGCACCTAGGAAAGAACAACCCACACTATAGTTACAAGATGCAAGGCTCCACATTAGAAACCACCACCCAGGAAAAAGATTTAGGAGTCATCGTGGATAACATGTTAAAACCCTCCGCCCAGTGTGCAGCGGCGGCCAAGAAAGCAAATAGAATGCTAGGTATCCTAAGGAAAGGGATGGAGAATAAAACAAAGGATATTATAATGCCTCTGTATCGCTCCATGGTACGACCGCACCTTGAATATTGTGTGCAATTCTGGTCACCGTATCTTAAAAAGGACATAGAGTTATTAGAAAAAGTACAGAGAAGAGCCACCAAATTGGTGAAGGGGATGGAAGGCTACTCCTATGAAGAGAGGCTAAAAAGGTTAGGGCTCTTTAACCTAGAAAAGAGGCGGCTGAGGGGAGATATGATAGAGGTGTATAAATTAATGAATGGAGTGGAACGGATAAACGTGGATAAATTGTTTACGCTATCAGAATATAGAAGGACTAGGGGGCATGTAATGAAGCTACAGGGTAAACTATTTAAGACAAATAGGAGAAAATATTTCTTCTCTCAACGTGTAATCAAACTCTGGAATCTGTTACCGGAGGATGTAGTAAGGGCTGTTAGTATAGCTGGGTTTAAAAAAGGTTTGGACAAGTTCCTGGAGGAAAGGTCCATAAACCACTATTAAAAAGGGACCCAGGATATCAATGCTTGGCCTAGTACAAGCACTGCAGAACCTGTGTCTTTTGGGGAAACTGCTAGGTACGTATGACCTAGATTGGCCACTGTTGGAAACAGGATACTGGGCTTGATGGACCTCGGTCTGACCCAGTATGGCATTTCTTATGTTCTTATGTTCTTATGTTCTTATGGAACATTGGCGGGCGGTGCTGGGGGGAAGCGTGGACATCTATGCAGGCATCCGTACCCCGGAACCCGCACCATAGGCAGTCGCCCACCCTCACACAGGATGGCCTGAGACTGCACTCCACCAGCACCACCAGCAGAAGGGAATGTCAGCATGGCGGCAGAGGGTTACTGGTGGTGGAGGGGGCAGTGGCAGCTGCCCAGAGCAGACCGTGGCCTAGCCATGTGTAGGTGGGTGCCATGCACTGCAACAGACAGGCCCTGTCTGACGAACAGTAATGGTAGCACCAGGGAATGCACTGACTCTGTGATAACATGGTGGTGCAGTGCACAAAACCAGTGTGTCCAGGAGCAGAAGGTCACAAGTTCACGTCCCAGCTGGGGCTACTGCTAATCCAGTCCCCATAGTTTACCCACTACTAAACCGTGATAGTAAAGTCAAATCTTTATTGCAGAGAACATAAGCATGGCTCAAACGCCTATAGTTTATTCTACAGAGCACAGACACCATAAACATGCACATTACCTAGAGCAGAGCCTCCTAAATGCAGTCCTGGAGGGCCAAACACCATTCAGGTTCCATGCTGCCTCTGATAAAGATGCCTGTGCTGAATTTCCATGCGCCACCCCCATGGTATGCAGATGTATCTCATGCATATTCATGAGGGACAGCATGAAAACCCGAACAGTGTTTTGCACCGCAGGACTGGAGTTGGGAACCTCTGCCGTAAAGCAGCAGCCAACAGGGGCAGACACACCCGCACCCACAGGCCCCATTATCCAAAGCCTCCTGGAGAGGCAGGACTTTGGGCTCTGCGTTCATCTCCCAATACTAGCACTTGCATACCTTAGTAATGCCACCCTAAACCTGGGAATATGGTACACAGCTATCAAAAGGTTGCTATGATTACTGGCAGATAGCAATTCCTAGGTTAAGTACAATTTTCGGAGTGAGCTGCATCATAGAAACCTTTCTGATGTCTGTGGAGTGTGCTACAGGTCTTGTGTCTGACAGTGTTTACCAATCTGGGGGAGTGACTCCTACAGTATTGCGTACCGTAGCCATGCCTGCACTGTGCCCAGGACTGGTGTGGTGGCCTGGGCTGCCCAACACCTCTATAGTTGCACAATGCTGGCATAGGTGTGGGGAGTGTGTGTCTGTCTATCCAGTGTGTGGTGGCTGCCAACACCCTCCACAGCCCACACTGCTAGCACGGTTGCCAGTATTGGCCTGCCAATGTGCATAATGAGGAGCAAGGTACCGTGGGAATAGCCTGGATAGGGTGGCCTGGCCTGGCCGCATCTGCACAGGGCATAGGGCAATGGCCGGACATTGTAGTGCCCGGTACCACCTACACGGACAGGGTGGCCATAGCATGTCCTGCTGGGAGGTCACTCACACCCTGACTGAGCAGTGACCATGGTATGGCTAGGTTCCCCCATAGTGCTGTATAGTATTTTTCTTATGTGATATTTATGGGTTTCCTTTTGGGGCCCAATCACTGACTTATCTGCTTGATGTGTATGCTGATATCCCTGTTCTGGGTACATGCATCTCCTCCAGGACCATGCACTATGAACTAGCAGGTGGACTGTCTGCAGCTAGTATGTGTCTTGCTGGAACACCATGCAGGGTGCAACGGCTGGAGGCTTGCTGCTGGAGAATGTCAGATAATGGTGGGGGGCAGCTGAGCATTTCCAGACCTGCCGTCTGTCTGCTATTGCGTTATGGATGTGTACTACTCTGCATTGCCTGCCCTGTAGGGTGTTTGATCCCTAGCAGGACTGGGGTGATGGTCCCCTCTACTGCCACCATTGCAGGGGGGTAGAAAGTGGATCTGTGGGCGGGAGATCCTGTCCCCCACCCTGAGCCCCAGAGGGTGGGTTGGGTGGTGGTATGTAATCTTCCTGGTAACCACAGCAGAATGTGGGTGTGGTGCCGTGCAGTCCTCCTGTAGCCAGCCAGGTGTTTATTGGCAGCTCTAGCCCACTGGTTACTTCACTGCCCAAGGAGCCAGAGGTCATGGGTTCACAACCCATAGTGGGGTTCATCGATAGGGCTGTCTTAGGCATTGTCTATTTTTATTATATATTAGTGCTGCCAGCAGAACCACCCTCAGGGTACTGTCACCTTAGGGTGGCTCATAAGGCGCCCTATAGGGCGCCTTATAAGGCGCCCTATAAAGCATCTTATAAGGTGCCTTATATGCTGTCCTATAGGGGACATTATAGGGTGCCTTGGCAGACAGCGCACTTTATAATGTTCCCTATGGAGTGCCTTCTAGGGTGCCTTATGTGGCACCTTATTTATTTTATTTATTTATTTAACAGTATTTCTAAACCACCTTATCTTAATAATCAAGGTGGTATCACAGCAAGCAATCAGGTAAAGTGGGTGTGTTATACATGCAGTGAGGGTGAGCCTTAGTTGTGTGTGGGCTGTGTTGTGTGCTAGATTTGTTTGAGCTATGTACAAAGTGGGCTATCTACAGTGGTGCTAAAAACACATTTTATATACATACAGTGTTAGGAGGTATGGCGTGCTGTTGTACATTCTCTTAGGCTATGTGATGTGTCCATAGTGCTCTATGAACAGCATGGTTTTCAGTTGTTTTCTGAAGTCTTTGAGGTCTGGAGTTGCCCTCAAATCGTCCGGTAGATTGTTCCATATTGTTGGAGCAGCCATAGAGAGTGCTCTGTCTGTTGTGTCCTTGCGTTTGTGCTTGTATTCATTTGGGGTACTGACTCGGTTGTGTGTTTGTTTTCTTCTAGGACGTGTGCTGGTTTCTGGTTGTATGAGCGTGTGGAGGCTGTTGGCTGATGTGTGCTGTTTTATCTTAAATAGGTTTATGATGGTCTTGTATCTGATGCGTGCACTGATTGGAAGCCAGTGTAAGTCCTTTAAGGTAGGTGTGATGTGCTCCTGCCTTGCAGCTCCGGATATGATTCGTGCTGCAGTGTTTTGTGCCAGTTGGAGTGGTTTGAGGGCTTGTTTCGGTAGTCCAAGGTATATCGGATTGCAGAAGTCCAGTAGTGGGGTTATCAGAGCTTGACAGACGGTACGGAAGTGTTCTGGGGCGAGGAGTGGTTTCAGTCTCCTGATGATTCGCATCTTATAGTAGGCTTTTTGGATTGTTTTGTCTATGTGTGGTTTGAGATTGAGTTTATTGTCCAGAGTAACCCCAAGGTATCTCACCTCTGAACTTATCGGTATCGTAGTGCTTTGTATCTTTATGTTTGGTGGGAATATGAAGCTTTGGTTCCGAGTGATGATTAAGGCTTCGGTCTTGTTATAGTTTATTGCGAGGTTGTTGTTTTGGCACCTTAGGTTACGCCACTGTGAGGGTGTGTTTGCTGGCAGCACTATTACAGTACAACTAAACTGCCTCACAGCCCAATACTTAACCCTTTCCAGGCCAAGCCCAAAACTTTCGGGATCCAAACTTCTGCCTATATATTCCTATCAAATGGTATATAATACATGACCATGGCAGAGGGAACGTCACTATTGGGACATATTGAATAAGACGGGTACAATTTTCCTGACATATGCAAACATTAACCCGGCTGCAGACTGTGGATTAAAATATTATAGTAGGCTTTCAAAGGGTTACACATGACACCTCAGCCAGCCTTATTCATTAGGCACACTGGGGAATCAAACACATGACCCTTATACCATCGGTCTGTGTAGTAACCATTGTGCTACAGCTCTGTTTCTGTATTTGGGTGTCTGCGCGCCTTCTTATGCTTAATGCGCAGTAACGCGCCCTGTAACGATCGTTGCTGCGTGGTGCGCTATAACGCGCGTTATCACTAACGATGTACCGCCCATGTCCTTTTTTGGCATTTCTTCCACTTACGCGGCTCCTAATGCGAATCACACTAACGCAGTTTAGTAAACATACCCCTTAGAATATAAGGAACTGAATGAAGGGGTAGATACATGGGTGTAGTTTGACTGTATCATTTGGGGCAAAGGTTTGGTTAATCAGAGAAGACTGGGAAACTACAGGCTAGTAAGTTTTAACATAGTGGTTGGAAAAGTAATGGAGATGCTGCTTAAGGAAAGGATAATTGACTTTCTACAATCCAATGGATTGCAAGATTCAAGGCAACATGGTTTTACCGAAAGTCAGATCATGTCAGATGAACCTCATTCATTTCTTTAACCAGGTGACCAGAGAACTGAATCAGGGAAATGAGCTAAACATCGTCTACTTGGATTTCAGCACAGCTTTTGATACTGTTCCTCACAGGAGGCTCATGATCAAAATGAGCAACCTGAAGTTAGGACCCAAAAGTGGTGAACTGGATTGGAAATTAGTCAATGGACAGATGAGAGAAGGTGGTGGTAAATGGAATCCATTCAGAAGAAGGAAAGGTGAATAGAGGAGTACCTCAGGGATCTGTCCTGGGGTCAATCCATTCAATATCTTTGCGAGTGACATTGGCAAAAGGTTGGAAGAAAAAGTTTGCCTTTTTGAGGATGACACAAAAGGGCCTTCTAACTAAAGTGTGCTAAACAGTCTCGTAATGCATGTTTTAGCATATGATATCTTCTTTCTCTATAGGGCTTGCATTGCTACTAATTTGCATACTAACTGCCAATTGCACATTGAGATGGTGAATAGGCAGGTTAGGGGGGGGACGTGGGCATGGTGAACACGTTGCAGTTAACACAGGGATCATATCCCATGCTGGCAATGTTGCAATTAGTCTGGGTGCAGCTAATGGCACTTCAATAGGTGGAATTAAGTACACCTGTGGCAACTGCACCTTATGTTAGGGTATGCGTTTGCATGTTAATTGCTGGGAATATGCTGAAACAATGTGAAAAGACAGTAACCAAAGCCAGAAGGATATTAGGCTGCATAGAGAGGGGTATAACTAGCCAAAAGGAGGAGGTGATAATGCCCCTATATACAGTAGGTCATTTCTGAAGCTTCAGTTGGAGTATTGCATTCAGTTTTGGAGGCTCTAATTCACTAAGGATATAAAAAGAGGACTTGAAACTATAAAGAGGTAAACATAAAAGCAACATCAGGAAGTGCCTTTTTCTGAAAAGAGTGGCGGATGCTTGACATTCCCTCCCAGTGGAAGTGGTGGGGACAAAAACAGTGATTGAATTTAAAAAGGCATGGGATAAACACAAAGAATTCATATATATCAAGAGGAACATTCCAGCTCAAAGCAAAACTTAAATGACTTCTGCACTTCAAAAGGAGCACAGAGTGTGGGTAATCTAAACAGAGGGGCAGCTAGAACCCAAAATAAAAGCACTGAATGGAAGTAGCATGCACGGAGTAGCAGTTATAACCCAAAGAGCATACTGGGCACACTGGATGAACCCTGAAGTCATCTGAGCCATTGGTGGATTAAATGACCTGCTCAAGGTCACAAGGAGGTGTTGTCAGTCCATGAAGGTTGTGGAAACAAGGAGTGCTAGTGGGCCTCAAACCCTGGTATAATGAAAATGAATTGGTCAAGATCTTGTAGGACTTCCAAATACAAACAGACAGGCATTTAGAAAACAATATGCCTGACATTACTGTTATAAAAAAGAATAAAAGTATAATTTATAGATATGGCAATCCCAGGTGATACCCAAATTGAGGACAAAGAATGAGAAAATATAGAAATCTTGAGATTGAAGTTGAAAAGATTTGCAAGAAAAATCTATTGTAACACCAGTTGTGGTTGGAGCTCTCAGGGCTATACCTAAGGGACTCTCTAAATATTTACAAATTTTGGACCTCCACAAATGCTATAAAGACTACTCTACTTGGAACAGTTTACATCTTGTGCCAACACCTGCATGATTCCTAGGTTCTTAGTTAGAACCGAATCACAGGATTAGAACCAGTCCTAAGAATATACTGGTTATAATAATATACTGGTTGTACATAGTTACCCTGTTAGCCAAGTTGATTATCCTGTTCATATGTAAACACAAAGTACTATTGGAAATGTGTATGTTCACTGTTTATTGTAAACCGCGCTGATGCTGAATAGCGCGGTATAAAAGAGACTTTAAATAAATAAATAAATAAATAATAACATCATGGTCAGAATCACAGAAATGAACAATTAATCATATATCAAGAAAAACTTTTAAATAAATTCATTATTATGCATTTTTAAGAATGTGGTCATAATTCATATTTCAAGAATTTTTTAAATTATATACACAATTTAGTGGGGGTATGATGACAAAAATGTAATCTCTGATACAAATTTCATTATTTTTATATGTATAGCTTGCTTTATAATCACTTCCTGCTATTTTCCTCTTGGAAAATAGCTTTGTAACCATATATCCTTTTAAGCTCAACTGATTAATTGTTCTCAATAAAATGTTTGCATTATTTTTTTCTACTATGTTTTGATTAAATATACTGTACTTCCACAAATATCTTACTAGGAAAATCTGCCAAACTTTGAATAAAGGTTGCAGATCACAACTGTCTATTTCTCTTAATTTTCTGACAATTTAAATCTGTATAGATCATCTTCACTTGACATGAACCATTTTTCACCTTCATGATTGTCTCAAAGAAGTATCGGCACATGACATTTGAAGTGCCATGATAATCCAATAAAGCCTCAGTGATATTCCATGTATCTGTCAGTTTGATATATAATTCTTAAGAAATCCCAACATCCAGTTGAATTGGATACTAGGGACAAAAACATATACTCACAAGCATTACTAGGTATTTAAAAGATCCAGGGCATGTAGGTCCTCTCTCTTCCCATCCCCAGTCTCTTTTCCATTTCTTTTCTCCTGTCTTCCTCTGGTCTTTCTCTACATTTGTCTCTGATTTTCCACTTTCATCTTTTCCTCACTTCTCTCCCCCTGCCTTTCCACTCGTAGCTAGATTTTAGCCATCGTAACATCATTGTACCCCCCCCCCTTCAGAAATTCTTCCCACTTTTGACCTCCTCCCTCTCCAAATGTTCTTGCCCCTTTTTACATCTTCCCTCTTGATGCTCTTTCCCCCTCCTCACCTCCTCCCTCCAAACACTTTTCCTCATTCTTCTCATCTCCCTACACTCTTCCCCTTCACACCTGCTTCCTTCCTTCCTCTCTCCCTTCAGACACTCTTTTTCTCTTTCACCTTCTTGCCCCTTCCCTTCTGATACTTTCCTCTGTCACACTTGCTTCCTACCTCCAGACACTCTTGTGTCTTTCTTACCTCCTCCCTCTCTCCAGATGCTTTTCCCCATTTTCCTGCTCCATCCATAGGATCTTCTTCCCTTATCACCCCCTTCCTCCCACCAGATGATATTCTCCACTTCTCACCTTGTTCAGCACAGGCACATTCCCCTTTTCAACTGTCTCTGTCTCCTCAACTGCAGATGCTCTTTCCCCCTTCTCAATCTATCCTCTCTCCCCTGCTCTTTCCCATTCCAACTATTTTCTTCCATTGAGTTCCCCTCTTTCTCTCATGATTGCATCCTCATCCAATTTTCCTTCTAACCCTAGTGCCTCGGAGTAAAAGGAGTATGAAACCACATGTCATTTCCTGCAGTCACGGGGCCTCTTTCTCTAAGAACCTTCAGATCTTGTACTGTAGCTGTTATTGCAAGATTGGCTCTGTGGCAGTAGCAGATGACATACAAATATGTTGTTTTCCTGGGGGATGTGTGAACTGTAAGAAGGAGGGGAATCACAAGAGTATACAGGACAGAAGCAGGTGGCATGTAGTGGTGGTAGGTGGTGGGCAGCAACTAGCGGCTGAGATTGAGGGCACTGGTATGGAGATTTAGGGCCCAGGTCCTGTGCATCCATTGCTAACATCACTCCTGAATATATCCAAGATTTAGAAATATCCATATCAAACGTGACAAAATTCTTTACCTGTAGGACAGTACACTTAAACTTCCTAGAGGTCAGTGTTCAGTGGTGTGAACACTGCCTAAAGATAAATAGATGATGTATCCACTTACCCTTATGCCAAATTTTTGGTTGCCTATCACTGAATATGCAGTCCTAAACATAAATAGATGTAGTAGTTAGTGATTAAAGCACTAGTCTGGAGCCAAATAAACAAGGGTTCAAATCGCTTAATAATCCTTAGATGCAAACATAGGGACCCTTTTACTAAAATGCACTAAGCAGTTAACGTGTGGTTTTGTGCATGGTAACTTTGCACAAGGGCCCGTGGTGACACTTATTACGGGGGCATGACAGTTACTGCATGCTGATTCACTGGATAATTGCTAGTCACACATTGGGGTGGCGAATGGGCGGGTTGGGGCGGAGAGTAAACATAGTGAGTACATTTCAGTTAGAGTGGGGGACATATTGCGAGATAACTGTCAATGCTGCAATTCATGAGGGTGCACTTAATGTCACCCCAATAGATGAACAACATTCACAAGGGCCCCAATGCACCCTAAGGGGCCTGCTTGTGTGGTAACTGTCGAGCACATAGTGGTGATGCCCCCTGACACTTAACTGCTGCGCAGTTGCACCTAATAACCATTGTTTTTAGCACAACATATGCATTGGGTGCCAAAATCTAGTGCACTTGAGTAAAAGGCCCCTTTAGATTGTAAGCCCTCTGGGGACAGGGAAATAGCTTTTGTCGCTAAATACAACTTGCCTTGAGCTGGTCCTAGCAAGGCATCCGCTAAAGTTAAGAAAGCTATATGTGCCATCCGACTTAATCTGAAAACATTATCTAGAATGTGCTGAATACCACCGCTAGTCACAATACCTTTGGTTTCATCTGCCAGAATGCCTTCATTCTCCCAAATGCACAACCTCTGGGCATACATCAAGATGTCTAGCCAAATATTACACATTAGCTGGCCTTGAATTTTGAAAATTAAGGATTTACAGTATGTGGTTATCTTTTCATTACTGACTCCTAATGCCCTTAGAGTGTCATTTTAAAAGGTTTAGTCATGATTTGGACATCCAAAGACATGCATGTGGATGTCAAAATCACATCTTCACAAATGATCTTTGCAGACGTCTCCTGCGCAGGGATGTCCAAGTAGGCAGGAGCATGGCAATGTACTTATATTTCTCCATTCTATCTCAGAAGTGCTTGCAGGCATGTCAATGTTTATACCTGCTGTTCCAGGCACGAATAGGTTTCAGAAAAGTGTTTGTTTTCACCTTAAAACACCCAGTGAATGTAGGGAAGATTAAGAATTAAGTGATTAGCCTTATATCACAAAAGCTTACATAAGGATTTGAACCCTGACCACTCTGCTTTTAAGCCACTGAGTCAAACTATTATGCTATTAGACATCTTAGTCCAGAAGCTGCTATCCTGGGGATATCTATATAGATGTTTGATACATGTGCATAGTGGGCACATCCACTTTCCAAAATTGTGCCTGAACTTGCATGTGCCTGCTTCTTTTTTGAGACGTTCTGGCTTTGACGTCCCAGATTGCACTTGGATGTCCCATTGTGAAATGTGCCTCCCAGTTTCTCATCAAAAAAATACTTCTGTAAATATTGATCTCTGTTTGCATAGAAAGTCTTCAAGTTTTCCATTTCTTTTCTCCTGTCTTCCTCCTTTCCTTTTCTACATTTGCTCTCTGACTTTGGTTTTCCACTTTCATCTTTTTCTCCTCATCTCTCTTCTCTGCCTCCCCACTCATAGATAATAGCCATCATTCTCTCACCTTCAGAACTCTTGAAGAGTCCTCAAGAGTAACTTTAATGATTTATACTTTTATAGTTTGGACATCTGTCAACAACATTCACATTGCTGTGCAAAAGTGTGCAATTTGTGCATATAGTTCGTTGGGAGCCTAAAAATTGTAAGTATGTGAAAATCGCATGTATATTATAAATTAATGTTTATACAATTGATTTGCAAGCTTAAAAAGTTCTAGCACACATGCAATGCAGGTGTAAAGAACAAGTAGGTGAAATGAACATGAAAAATGCTTTAAAACTAGGAAAAAAGGTACAACAAGCATTAAACAAACCTTTTTATTGTGCCATGCACATCTCTATCACTATGCTCCTGGTATTTACAGTAGCGACATTGCCACATAGTCATCTTATGCCAAAGTGTTTTGACCAATCCAGTATCACAGAGCCACCAATGCAACCAATTAAAACTACCGTTTTCCTGTATTTCACAGGAAAACTTTCACTGGATTTTTTGGTTCGGTCGTCTAAGTAAACAAGTGGGGAAAGCCAAAGGACAATATTTTAAAAGACAAAGGGGCTATTTTATTTATCTCACACCTTTCTAGTGGTAGTTCAAAGCCAGTAACATTCAGGTGCAGAGGTATTTCCCTGTCCCCAGAGGGCTTATGATCTAAGTTTGTACCTGAGGCAGTGGAAGGTTAAGTGACTTACTTAAGACCACAAGGAGTGGCAGTGCGATTGGAATGCTGGTCTCTCAGTTACCAGGCTGCTCTAACCATTAAGTCACTTCTCCACTCCAGACTTTGAGAAGTCTTATTCATGATTTAAATGTGTATAATCAGCCATATACACATATAGGGGTATGTTTACTAAACTGCGGTAATGTCATTCGTGTTAGGTTCCGTGGTAAAGGTACAGATGCCCATATAAAGGCATGGGCGGTGCATCATTACAGCAAGCTATATCAGCTAACGCATGTTACAAACTAATGTGCGCTACAAGGTGCCTCATAAGGCACCTTACAAGGCACATTGCAAGGCGCCTTGTAGGGTGCCGTATAAGTAAGGTGCCTTATAAGGTGCCTTGTTAGGTGCCCTATAACCTCATAAGGCACTTTGTAAGGTGCCCTATACAGTAGGGCTCCTTAGGCTAAGCACCATATTAGGCACCCCTGGACAGGGCACCATAGAGGGCACCCTGGGTTACGGAACCATAGGTTACGATGGCCTAACAAGGTTATGGTGAACTAGGTTAACCTAGTTCTAAAGGTAAAAAGGGGACTGTTGTAGTTGTTATGGAAGGACAGACTAGATAGGCCATGTGGTCTTTTTCTGTCGTCATATTTCTATGTTTCTATGTTTCTATGTTAGTGTGGCCTAAGGGCTGCAAGGTGCTGCAGGAAGACATGCATGACCTGTAAGGAACAGAGACAGATGTAGCCCTAACACTAGATAGCACTATCACAATAAATTGTTCCACTCTCTAACCAAAGAAGTATCACTATTTTTTTCTTTTTTTTATAATTTTTCTTCTTTTATCTTGTGGGAAATGGGTCTCAGACTTGTTTGGGGAAAAAAAACGTCGGAGAGAAACAATGTCTCAACAACCGACTAGCCCCCTTCTTGCATCAATGACCCAATTATTTCCCCTTTTTAAAAAATATATTATAAGAAATTTGTTTGAATTGAAACAGGCTGAAAACTGCGTTCAATATGCTTAATATGCTTAATATGCTGGAAACGTTCAATTAATTTCAAAATAAAGCAGAACGCTTATCTGTGAAGTCCATAAGGACTGTAATCTCATCTCAGGAATGAGATTACAGTCCTTATGGACTTTTTCAATTCAAACAAATTTCTTATAATATATTTTAAAAAAGGGGAAATAATTGGGTCATTGATGCAAGAAGGGGGCTAGTCGGTTGTTGAGACATTGTTTCTCTCCGACGTTTTTTTCCCCAAACAAGTCTGAGACCCATTTCCCATAAGATAAAAGAAGAAAAATTATAAAAAAAAGAAAAAAATAGTGATACTTCTTTGGTTAGAGAGTGGAATAATTTATTGTGATAGTGCTGTTTCATTGTTCCAACAAACCCACTGAATTTTTGTTGTTTCTAACACTAGATAGAGCACACAGGAAAGGCAATGGACAGGTGAGTGAAGGAGGGAGAGCTGGGAGCCGCTGGACCTGCCATATCTGCGGGCATCCCATGTGGCTGCCAATACTGATGAAAAACATGGTGGGAGCAACTGTACCACAGCACAGGGTGTTTGCAATGTAAAGTACTGGAAAGACAGTTGGTGGCAGACGATGGGAATACGTGTCACCCAGTGGAGGCAGAGGTGGAAGAATAGTTACAATGATGGGTGGACAGAGGAGTGATGGTGCTATGCAGATCAGGCAAAGGTGAGGCAGGCATGAAGAGGTGCAATGCAGGAAAGGGTAGCAGTGCAGGACATGGAGTGACAGCCTGCACAGGCAGACAGGACTCTACACAGCTGACAGAGGCAGATAGACGGACCGAGGGAATGTTGGAAATTGTTGCGATGGTATTATGGGCTGACAGCACAAATATGACTGTTACAGGCATGCACACTATTTGAGTAGGACAGGCATGAAAGGAGGGAACAATGAGGAATTGAACCCATAAACACTGCAAAGAATGCCATTGTATTAACCACTAGGTTATACCTCCATGGTGTATCTCATAACAATGCCTGGGTACAGAAGGACTGCAGGTCACCGCACAAACTGTCTGCTCTGAGTGCCAGGATAGGGTGACCCCACCAGTACCCATGATGCAATGCACATGCTGAATAGCTGTCTACAGCTGATCAGCAAATGGGGTCTGCACCTCTCCGGTACCTCACCTTGGAAAGACGAACTGACAGTGTGTGATACTGGCACAGAGTAGCTACAGACCATGCCTTTGTGCAAGTTCTGTGTTCTCCCTGAGGGATAGGATGGGTGTCCAGCACTAGGTCCGCAGTACATGTGGTGCTAGAGATAGGCCCTGCTGTACATCCCCATCACTGCCAGTGCATGGCAGCTGTTCCTTGCAGTGCAGCTGAAGGTAATTCGGTGCCCATCTGTATCCTGCAGTCACATGTGGCCCTCTGAGACCAGACACCACCCAGATTAGTGTGTACCCTGTGTTAGGGTCTGGCTGACATGGGCACCTGTTATCAGGGCAGAGGGGTTTCCAGACTTGCATGAGGTTTGTATAGCAGTGCCTTGATATGTTAGGTCAAAGTGGTATACACTACATTCCCCAAAGGGCTCACATCACCCCTTTTGTAGGTAAGGGCCAGGTGCCCCAGCCCCCTCCATCCTGCTGGTATGCAACAGCCCTCCAGGGTTGGTGGGCCAGATCCATACCTCTGCCTGGGGCAGTGGCAAACCAGCAGCAATGATGGGGTTAGCTCTGGAAAACCCCAACTGCCTCACACCACTGTCTGCCAATCACCAGCAGACAGCACACTCAGACTGCACTGTATAGGTGTTCTGACCATGCACAGTCTAACTGCAGACAGTCCATAGTGCATGCTCACAGAGGAACTATGTGCACCAAACAGGCATCTCAGTGATTGGTGCCCCAGTACTGGGAATACAACAGGATCACTAGAGGCAGATAATGTAGAGCGCTATGTGGGAACCTAGACATGCCATGGGCACTGCTCGGTCAGAGTGAGTGCCCTTCCATTATGCCATGCTGTGGCCACCCTGCCCATGCAGGCAGTGGTCAGGCACTACAGTGTCCCAGCCATTGCCCCAAACCCTGTGAAGATGCATCCTGGCCAATCCACCCTGTCCAGGCTAAACCCACAACACCTTGCTCCTCTTTATGCACATATTCAGGCTAACGCTGGTAACAGTGGGACATTGTGGGCCCGTTGAGGTGTGGGCAGCCACAAAACAATACACGCACACACTCCTATTGCAGCATTGTGCATAGATAGGGGTGGTTGGCAACCCTGCCTGCCACACTGGTCCTGATCACAGTGCCGACATTGCTAAACTGTGCAGGAGGTAGTAGTAGTGCCCTGGTGATAACTGCATCTCAATGCTGGGGCCAACAGCCTGACTCTCCATGCATCTTTGGATTATGGAGCCTATGTGAGTGGGTGTCTGTACCCCTGTTCGCTGCTGCTTTGGGTTTTGCACATGTTGCTGTTGTATCTGCATTGTAGGGTAAGACATAGGGACATGCTCTGCAGGAACCACAACTGGGGCTTGAACCTGTGACCCTCTGCTTCTGGACACACTGGCTGGGTGTACTGCACCAAACTGTTGCCACTGATGCATGGTGGTCCCTGGGGCTACCTGTACTTTTCCTCAGTCAGACCTTTTATGTTGCAATGCACACCACGTACTGGTACAGGGCATTGCCTAGGTCCACTGCAGGCAGGTGGCACTGAGCCCTCCAGCACGGGCACACACACCCCCTGCCATGCTGACATGGCCATATGCTGTATGTGCTGGTAGTGCGCAGTCCCAGGCCATCCACTGTGTGCATTAGGTGGTCGCCTAGGGAGCGGGGTCTGGGGCATGGGGCATACATGAGAATCCTCACATCCCCCCCCATCACCGCCTACCAATAGTATGTTTCTTCCACTTGGGGGAGGGTTGGCTGGGGGGATGTCAGGTCAGTGCCCTGGCAACTGTTAGCTCGGGTGGACCAGGAAGATGTAGGTGGATTGTGTTTGGACTTTATCAGCTGCTGTCATGATTTCTGGTTTCTATGTTCCTATGTGCCACCTAGGCGCCTGCCTAGTCCAGCCTGTGCTCCTGCTGCCCCCGCTACATGTCCCGCCGCAGCCCCCTATGCCCCACTTGCACCATCGCCATAGTGGTCTTTCGTACTTGGGCACTATGCTGGTGCTGGACATGGAGCACTACTATCACGTTTCTTGGGCTCCCTGTCTATGCTGTACATTGCTGACACTAAAATGGTTTCTCTCTCCTGCAAATGTGCATCTAACGGCAGGTTTTCATTTGCGGTAGGATTCAGCCCTTCAGTTCAGCGTGTTATTGTGCAGGAGCCTCTCCCCGCCCACTCCCTGTCCATTGACCACTTCCCCCCGCCCTCTCTCCATCCTCTGCGTTGTTTACCGCAGCCGGGGACATTAACGATCGTTAAGTAATGTTAACGTGCCCTAACGTTACATACCGTGCATTAACGTTACCTAATGAGCATTAACGTTACATAACGCGCGGTCTGTAACGTTACATAACGCGCGGTCTGTAACGTTACATAACGCGCGGTCTGTAACGTTACATAACGCGCGGTCTGTAACGTTACATAACGCGCGGTCTGTAACGTTACATAACGCGCGGTCTGTAACGTTACATAACACGCGGTCTGTAACATTACCTCAGTTTATTTAACATACCCCATACATCA
Organism: Ichthyophis bannanicus; assembly: GCA_033557465.1. Classification (NCBI taxonomy): domain Eukaryota; kingdom Metazoa; phylum Chordata; class Amphibia; order Gymnophiona; family Ichthyophiidae; genus Ichthyophis; species Ichthyophis bannanicus. The sequence goes on along the minus strand of CM066031.1, from coordinate 282,806,904 downwards.
CATCCACGTGTAAATTTGTCCAGTTTACACATGGATGACAATATCACATTGAAAGTGCACAGAGATGTATCAGAAGCATGTCGAGGGCACGGATTGGGTGAGACACAGATCTACACATATATTCCCCCATTTCACAGAGGGAAGGGACATGTAAGGCCACAATTGTTCGTGCCCAGATTTACACCTGCCCTTGGCACAAATAAGTATTTAAAAATTTAGGCCCTGTCTATACTTCACCCAAGGACCGCCCCCATGCACACCCCAACGGAAAGCACATGCGTTGGAATATGCATGTGTGCTTACAGAATTGTGGCTGCCCAAAGTGCGCATGTAAGTGCTCATTTGTGCAAGCAAGTTCTTTAAAATAGGGACATATGTGCATACATTGCACATATCTTTCCATGCACTCCTAATAAAATCAGCCCCTAAATATACAGGGTGGCCCAAATAAAGTGAGAACATCTCGTAAATTAAAAGCTTAAATAGTTTATTTATTTACCTTTTTTAGCTATATAACGTCTTTAATTCGACAATTTCCAGTCGCCATCTTTTTTTTTTTTAAATTTGTCAGTCGTTTACATCTGTCTTTTTGAATTTTTAAATAACTTATATGCTACAACATATTCTCACTTTTTATGGGCCACCCTGTAAAATTAAACATTGTGTTAATGGCTCCTTAAAACAGGCTAATTAAAACACAATGCAATTGGAAAAAATACTCTAGTTAAAGCACACTGTGGTGTATAAGTGCCAAAGTTCCATTAACTCAGTAATAGAATATTAAGATCCTTGAAGTGCAAAGTATAGTATATTAACAAGTACTCTCTTGTTTTTCCAGAATGCCACTCTTTAACATATACTTTAAAAGATCAGTTTATCTTTGAAGGAATTCTATAATTTTATTGTCGGATGTTTTCCCTGAGTACTTTTACTTTCAGGATTTTCTTCCTCTTTCTATTTTTAGGCATGTTTTGCTTGAGTGTTACGCCCATTGTTGAGGGTCAAGCCGGAGAATTTTTGTCTGTCTATATGCATGCATAAACAAATGTATATGCTTCCCCTCTGCTGCTGCTGTCACCAAAAACTGTAGGATGCAGGGCCTACAGGAGTCCCATGAAGAGCCAGGGCTATTTATTTATTTATCTGTATTTATATCCTGCTTTTCACCAGGTATTTATTTATTTAGGCAGTTTTGTATACCGCCTTATCCTTCAATCAAAGCGATCACAACATAATTGGGAAATACATTTAACACATGGGGATATGAGACACATACACTAATACTTACAGGGAACATGGGCAATGGAGGGTTAAGTGGCTTGCCCAAGACCACAAGGAGCATCTGTGGGACTAGAAACCCCAGTCCTTCCGGCCCAAGGTTGCTGTCCTCTAGTGGGATTTGAACCCCTGACCTTCTGGCCTGAAGTACCTTGCCCCAACCACTAGGCTACTCCTCCCTCTGGTGGAGCTATGGCCTGAAGAGGCCAACAAGAGGCTTTGAGGCCTGCCAACCTGAAGAGCTGATCTATGGCCTGAAGAGGCTGGTGGGAGACACCGGCTCCCGCTAGACCCACTTTAGGCATGAATAGGCATCAGGAAAGTGCTTGATTTTGCCGTAAACCATCCAGGAGGTATAGAGAAGATGGAGAGTAGTGACTTACCCAAGATCACAAAGAGCAGCAGTGGGCTTTGTACCCTGGCCCTGGCCCACTACTCTTATCAGGCTATTAGACATCCCTGGAATACATTGTAGATGTCCCTGTAAACATCTATATCAGGCAAGTCCATGTTTGTGAAATCATGCCTGAACTTGGACGTGTCTGCTTTTTTTTTCAGACTTTCTGGTTTGAACATCCCTGATTGCACGTGGACATCCTTTGTGAAATGTGCCTTCACATATGCTTGACCCTCATTAACCAGTCCTTTTCCTTGTAGATGTGGAAATTGGTAAATATCTTTGATAGTGCACTTAAACATGGTTTCATAGAATTTCTGGCACAAGAACATAGTAAAAGAGAAATTGTTGGAGAAAATCTGTGCAACAGGAGTCAATACATTCACGAGGCAAAAAATCCAGTTAGCATTTTCTATACAGATGTAGACAAGACAAACTTTGGGCCAATCAGGAAACAGAAAGGAAGATCACTAGCAATATATCAGTATAGAGCAGGCTGGCAAGAACCAGCCCCCTGGAGATGTGAGACTAACCTCTGACTGTGAGAAAAAAGTCAGTTGTTTTTTTTATCTGCCTTAAACCTCCTATGTTTTTCATTTGGGCAGCAGCCACAACTACTTCTTTAATTAACAACATTGCCTTGAAATGAAAATTAAATAAAAAATGTAAAAGAAATTAAATAAAACAAACTGAAAACAATACAAGTAGCAAAATGAAAGGGATATTTCATGCTTTCCACTCAATCCTGTAGGGTCTCCCAGCACAGCGCTCAGTTAGCTTCATACATGCCCTTCCTTCACCCATCTGCTATACCCAAATATACCTGTGCTCCCATCCCCCATCTTCTCTTCCTAACCCACTCATACTCCAATCGTCCTTCCAATCCCATTCCCCATCCCTTTACCCCTCTTAACCTCCCCCCGTTCCCATCCTTCACCAAGAAATAATTTTGCTGTATCTTATTTATACCATGCAGATGTCTTCGTCTTTTCAATCCTTTTCAGTTTTAAATGTCTCCAAAGGGATTGTCAGCAGCCCACCTTAAAAAGATCTACAGCTCCAAACTCAAGGCTGAGAGGGCATGACTGAAACAGAGAAATTAAGAGTCCAACTGGGTACAAGAGAGAGAGGTCCTTGGAGACAGAAAACTCTTCCAAGCCAGGCTGGGCAAAGGAGTCCTTATGTGATGTAGGAGAGTTAAAAAGAGGGAATCATATCACTTTGGCAGGTTAGGATCCGATGGGAGTCAGATCCAGGGGCAGCATTTGTGTAAAGGAAGGTCAGCTGCTTAGGAAGACTGCTTTAACCTTGCCATTGTTTGGGTGTGGCTGGGAGCTATATTCACAGACACCGAAGCCTAAGCGGGTGATTGAACTTTATTCTGAACTTTAAATTGTGGGCCAGGGGGAGTGGCATTGAGAACCCGCCTTGTAAAGTCAGCAAGCTGGGGAATGACATGCTGGGCAGCTGGAGCATAATAAAAGGGGTTTTGATTTGCCTTAGCTGTTGCTTGCCTGGTATTTTTAAGAATCCCTTGTCACTGCCCACCACGTTAAACCACATCCAGGTTACAAAGTAACATAGTAAATGACAGCAGATTAAGAGCAACATAGTCTATCTAGTCTACCCAGTAAGGTGGCTAGAGCTGTAGAATTGCATCTGATGTTCTATGCAGGGTGTGTCAGGGTGTGTGTGTGGGCGGGGGGGGGGGAGGTGTTTGTGTGTCATGAGACATGTCTGGAGTGCATGCATGGGTGTGTAAGTCATGGGCAGTGTCAGGGAGTGTGTGTGCATGTGTGTATATGTGTATATCATGGGTATGGGTGAGTCTGTGTGTGTGTGTGTGTGTTATGGGGTGTGTGCATGTATGTGCAGGTGTGTGTGTGTGTGTGTCTAAGGTGCATGCATATGTGTGTAGGTCATGGGCAGTATCAAGAGGTGCATGCACATATTTGTATATGTTTGTGTATCATGGTGGTGTGTGTGTGTGTGTGTGTGTGATGGGATGCATTCATGTGCGTGTGTGTACATGTGTCATAAGAAGTGTCATAAGGAGTATATGTGTATGTGTGTGTGTGTTATTGGGAATGTCAGGGGATGCGTGAGTGTGTGTGTATGTAATGTGTCAGGGAATGTGTGTGTGGTTGTACATATGTCATAAGGAGTGTCAGGTGTGTGTGTGTTTGTGTGTTATTGGGAATGTCGGGGGGGGGGGTGAGTGTGTGTGCATGTAATGTGCCAGGGAACAGGTGTGTGTGTGTGTGTGTGTGCTTCATGGGGCGTGTCAGGGTGGGCATCAGGGCTGGTGCAAGGACTGGAGGTGCCCTAGGCAGACCCTTCATCCTGCCTCACTATGGCCTCCCTGCTGCCCCCATTGCCATCACCGCTACCTCTCCCTGGGGTCTGCAGTGGCAGTAATGGCCCCTAAATCACAATGTGATGTTTACTTGCACTTGCCAGTGCTGCGTCGTGGTTTCTTTTATCTTCTTCTGCCCCCTCTACGGTATAGACTTCTGGTTTGCATAAACCGGGTGTAATCACTACAAGCTGCATTATTCTTTACTACAGAAGTCATTAACCTGCAGTACTATGTTACTGCAACTTAGTTCTCCCACAGTAAATTAAGTTGTGGTAAAATCCAGGATTGTACCCCAGTTTAATAACTACCCCCCAAGTCTCTTCCAATAAACAGCAGCAGCAGCAGGAAGAAGAAATTCATCTTTGAATAGAGCAATCCATCCCAACCTCTTCTGACCGCAGTGGCAAAGCTCAGCTGCTTCTTTGTCCCAGATACCATACACCACTTAGATTTCAGCAAAGCCCTGCGTGGAACATGTCGATGTCTATCTGGATGACTTGACTCAGTCTTATTTGTTAGTTTCTCCAGTAAGTCCAAACCCTCTTCTCTTTCAACTTCTCAATAGGAGGAGCCCTTACATTCAAGCGTAAGAACAGAGTTGACCCATCTGTGTTGTGCCTCCTATGATTTCAGGAACTGTTCTAGTCTGAGATTTTTCCTCTGCGGTGTGAGTTGAGAGAGATCTGGGAAGATGCACATCTCAGCACCCTTGTAATAGCTTTTATTTTCCATAGGTTGTTATATCGACAGTTGCAGCAGCATATTCTTAGTCAGGATCCTTGACATAGGGATGGCAAAAAGGAAAGGGCTACGATTTCTTTTTTTCAGGGGAGGGGGCATCTTTTCGAAAGAGAAAGCTTTTGAGAAAGGCGGCAAGAGAGGAATGGAAATGAAAAGAATGCATGAATAAGATAAGGTAAAGTGAGAATAGTGAGAGGTGTAGGAGACTGCGAGGGGGCTGTAAAAGAAAAAGACATGAAGAGAAGGAGGTTAACTTGGTTTTAATGTGGATTTACTGATAGCATGTTCAGATGTTAACTTTGAAAGAGGGCAAAAGACAGTGGAGACTATATAGTGATTTCATGTTTACAGCTTGGTATCTGTATGTTTCAATTTAAATAATAATATCAATAATAATAATAATAACAATAATAATAATAATGATAATAATAAAAGAACTTGTTTTTACACTGCTATATCTATGAATATTTACAGTATCACATACTGGAAGATCTGGAAAGCAATATATGTTCTTGATTTATTAAATTATTTATTTAACTTGATATATCACTCCATGACTAATGTTCTTTGGGGGTTTACAATAACAATAAATCAATCACCCATATAAAACAACCAACCTATCATGAGATCAATAATATAAACACATCTTTTCATAGAATACTTTGGACCTAATGACATTACATAATTATAAATGTATCATCCTCTGCTGAACTATTCACTCTATCAAAATCCCCATAGTTAACTCCAAGTTGTTTACCCCCTGTTCAATGTAAAACAAATCTCGTGAGATTATGTTATGTTGTTCATTGTAAACCGTCTTGGAACAAAGGCGGTATATAAAAAAACTGTTAAATAAATAAAATAAATAAATAAACCAAAACTTCCTCCCTCCTCATTTACACAAACCAATCACAGAAAATAAAACACACATGCACACACATGCATATTTAATAATAAAAAATACACTAGAAGTTCCGTATGTATTAGGGAAATCATTAAAAAATCATTTTTGCTTTATAGCAGTCTTGTAAATAGTAACATAGCAGAAAATGGAAATCAGGAACAAAGGTCACCCACCCAGTTTGCCCAGTTGTTCCTATGCATCTTAGCTCCGAAGCAGCCGCCTCCAGCCCCCGGCCGTAGCTCTCCCGGCGAGGATCGAGCCACTGGGGCCGACCGACTGATCGCTCCGCCTCCCTCCTCCACGTGGTGCCAAGCTGCCCAATCGGGGAAGTCGGCGGGATATTTTAAAACAAGTGCCACCGGGCGCCGACAGCACACCGAAGCAGCCTCCTCCAGCCCCCGGCCGTAGCTCTCCTGGCGAGGATCGAGCCGCTGGGGCCGACTGACTGATCGCTCCGCCTCCCTCCTCCATGTGGCGCTGAGCTGCCCAATTGGGGCAGTCGGCGGGATATTTTAAAACAAGCACCACCGGGCATGCCCGCGCCTGAGGGCCTTGCCAGAGGGCCCTTTGTCGTGGCCCATAGGCGCGGGCCCCAACGAAGCCACCGCAGCCCCACACGAAATGGTCGAGTACTGAGGTCAGCAGTGATCGACCCTAACAATAGCTGCGCGAAGCTTCCACCCAAACCCCCGCAAGAGCTTCAGCTGTTACCACCCGGAGCCTCATCCATGAGTTTGGGAGACTGCTCCAGTATACCAGTACACGTTATAGCTCGTAGCTGATACACTGTCATATACCATCTAGTGCTGTCTATGTTAAATCAATCTAAACCTGTGCTGTATAGTGCTGTTACACTGTCATAGACTTCATCCAGTGCTATATAGTGATGCTACACTGCATAGACTCTATCCAGGATTGTATGTTTTATACCAAGCTAGATCTATACTATATAGTGTATCTCTTTAGCCCATGCTAGACTGCTACTCTCTGCATGAAACACTGCCTGATGTACTAACTGCTTGCACCACAATACCAATACCCATGATGAAGCCCTACCCTGGTAACTTAACCAGCTGCTGCATTCTCTTAGGTCTCCTACACGGCGCCCTCACCCTCACATCCTCCCACAATCCCATCCCAGTCCTACATGGCTCGGGGAGGAGGTGGTCTGCCCCCTCCCCCCCCACCATCCACCAGCATGGAGTAAACACACGCTGTGCCCATACCTCATCTATGTTTCCCTCCAGCAGGCCAAACATCCCCAGCGGGTGAAGCAAACACATTCCTGCAACCTAAAGTGTGCCCTTATAAATGCACGATCAGTCCGGAAGAAATGGCCAGCCGTAGCTGACCTGGTATCCACACATAACCTGGACATCCTATTCATCACTGAAATATGGCTGTCCACTGCAGACACAGTCCTACTTCACCAGCTTGTCCCCCCCAACTTCTCTATCCACTCCTGCCACAGGGCTGACCGAAGAGGTGGAGGAGCACTCATCCTGACCAAGAGAGACCTACGATTCCAGCTGAGTTCTTCCAGCAACACCTCACACCTCGACTCCATTACCATAGCAAATAAGTACAGCACCATCAACCTGGTTTACAGAGCTCCCTCCCCTTCCCTGGATGATCTATCCACAATAATTGACCTTGCCTGCAACCCCAAAAACACTCGTAGGCCGAACTGGGTTCTGGGTGATCTCAACCTCCTTGCTCTCCAAGACACCCACACCAAGGCCTTCCTTGAGGCTCTCAAAGAATTTGGATATAAACAAATAATTGATGCCCCCACCCACGCAAAGGGAAACATGCTGGACCCGATCTTCGCCCCGCAGGCAGTCCTGGACCCCGGGCACAACCCTGACTTATCCATTAGCCCAGTGCCATGGTCAGATCACATCCTGATCAGATTCCGGATGCCAACACACCCTGACCACATTAGCCCCCAGTCCTCAGCTAAGGCCCCCACGGTATCATCAAGACGTTTCTGGCCATTCAACAAAGAGGAAATTCTGGACAGAGCCCAGCCACTCCGTAACCTGCCAGCACACAGTCTCGACGAAATGGTCTCCACATGGAACACGAGCCTGGATGCCATCGCCCATCTACCCCCTCAAATAAGCCTCCAGGAAGAATACAGAATGCTCCCTGGTATTCCCCCGAGCTACGGACGTCACTGATCCACATTAGAAAGCTCAAGAGACACTGGTGTCGCTCATGGTCACCTGAGAACCACAAATCATACATTGATCATCTAGGAAGGCACCGTGCAGCAGTAACAGCAAGAATGAAGCAATTCCATGCCGAGATATTGCAGCGCTCCCTGAATAAGCCGCACAAACTCTTCAACTTAGTCAAGACCCTAACAAAAGAGCCTTCCCCTACTCAACCTAGCCTTCCCGAACCACAGGAGTACGCTGAATACCTGTGCGCTAAAATGAACCAGACCACTACGACCACAGACTTCTCCACCGCCAGCGGGGCACCCCACCCGACCCCTTCACCTTCTTTGACACCAGCCACGAAGGACACCCAGCACGCCATCACAACCTTTTTGGCCCCAACAGAGAAAGGCATTCAAGACATTATCACAGCCATAAACTCCACCACAGCACCTAATGACCCTTGTCCAGCATTTTGGATAAAATCACTGCGTGCTGATCTCAGCCCTTTCCTGACCAAACTCATAGAGCTTTCATTCTCCACTGGGACCTTCCCTCAGAGCTTGAAGCAAACAGCTATCAGACCGCTACTAACAAACAACAAGTTGGACCCTGCCACGATGGACTCCTACAGGCCAATATCGAGCATCCCCCTTCTGGCAAAAATTATTGAGAAGGTTGTCCAACACCAGCTCCAGCACCACATCGAGTCTAGTGCACCCCTTGACCCATGCCAGCATGGATTCAGGGAGTCACATGGCGTCGATACCCTATGAACCACTCTATTCAACTCATTGACCATCGGGTTGGATAATATCAGACAAGGGTTTTCCCTGATCTTCATGGACATTGCTGCAGCCTTTGATTCCGTTAGCCACGAAATACTCTTAACACGCCTCAAGGAGAAGGGCATCCACGGTTCAGGGCTAACCTGGTATGCATCATAATTAGCAGACAGATGGCAGAATGTTCGAACTGGCTCCGCTACCTCCACACCTCTCCCACAAGAGAAAGGCATGCCACAGGGATCTTCGCTTTCAGCTCTACTGTTCAATGTTTACATGCAGCCCATTTACAACCTCATCCGCTCCTTTAATATCAACTGCCTGGTCTACGCCGATGATGTTTTGCTATATATGCCTATCTGAAAAGAACATCCAGACCTTCCTCCACTATCCACCTGCTTCGATGCTGTCACAGACTGGCTACACACGCAGAGGCTCAGAATAAATTTCAACAAAACTGAGGTCCTATTTGTCTCCAGGAACACAGCTTTCACCCTGACCACTTCGCTGAAGGTGCGGGATGCAGAGCTCCTTAGCAAGCCCACAATACGGTACCTAGGGGTCACGCTAGACTAACAGCTCAACATGAAAGCCCAGATAAGCAACATGGTCAAAGCGGTCTACCACAAAGTTCGGATGCTCCGTCACCTGCGACAGCTACTCGAGCCAGAAGACTTCGGGAATGTCTACCAAGCCCTAGTAATCCCACATTTTGACTATGCCAATGCAATACTCCATGGACTCCCAAAGAGCATGCTCAATCCTCTGCAGCTGGCGATGAATGCAGCTGCCAGATTCCTGCACGGAGCCTCCAGGAGAGAACACATAACCCCAGTTCTGAAACATCTGCACTGGCTGCCGGTCCACTGTAGACTTTCCTTCAAGGTTCTCCTGATGACCTACAAAGCCATCAACAAGTGCTCCTCCACCTCCCTCACAGATCTCATCCAGACCACTCCCCTCAACAGAGCTAGGAGAGCAGCCACCACCAACACTCTGTTACTCCCAAAGGTGATTACAAAGTGTTCACAGGCAACAAGAAACAGAACCTTTGCATTGTATGCACCCACATGCTGGAACGCCCTGTCTCCGGCCATCCGTGCCATCACTGACCTCATCCAGTTTAGAAAGTTATTAAAGCACCACCTTTTCCTCCAGCACTTTACCAACTCAGATGCCACCTCGCAGTCAGTCACACTCGGAAACCAGGCTGAAACCCCCAATGCAGCTTTTACGCACATTTGCAGCCCCGCCCTCTAGATCCCAATACCCTCGACCGGAACAATGCATACATATCAACCTGCCAATCTGTATATAGTTAGGCCAACCTGAAAATAGTTGAGCTGCTCATGTAGCCGGTGACGGCCAGTTTTTGTCTGTACATAATTACCCCTGTTAGCCTTGTTAGAGACCCCTGTTCATTGTACTGTAAGTCCAATGTAGGTTCTGCCTGCACTGCACAAATTTTTGTTATATGTAAACCGCACTGATTCTAAAGAGCACGGTATATAAGAGACGCTAAATAAATAAATAAATAAATAAATAAAATAAATAGCTCTCAGCCATGCAAGCTTGACCAGCTGGAGGATATCACTCCTTAGCTACTGTAAATCAGTTTTATTTTGTCCCTTTTTCATTTTCAGCCATTCTGAGCAGATGAGCATAGAGGTTCCCACACTTAAAACAACACTCAGATTTAATTAACCCTTGAAGCTATATTACCTGGAAAAAGACTTTGGGGTATGTTTACTAAACTGTCTTAATGTAGCAGCACCGAGGTTATCGCGCGATACGTAATGTTATCACCCGATAACGTCGGCAGCAGCATTAAGGCACACTAACGCTGTGAAAGCCAGGTCTGAAGGGTGGAGTAAGGCTCCCCAGAGGGCAGAGATAGGGGTCAATGGACGGAGAGTTGGAGGGGAGAGGCTCCAGGCACACTAACGCCGTGAAATCAGGGTCTGAAAATTAGCGCCAGTGAAAACCTCGCACTAGAGGCACATTTGCAGGAGAGAGAAACCATTTCAGTCAGCAATGTACATCAAAGGCAGGGAAACCCATAAAAGTGATAGTAGTGAAACATGTGCAGGAACCAAAAAGGCAACTAAACATAGAAAATGACCAAAACCACATTTGAAATCCCAATAACCAAGCTGGCCAATAGCGATATTAATGATAAACATAAAGCAACACCACTGACAAAGCACAAAAAAGAAGATATCATGTTTGGAAGGGTTTATTCTCTGTCCCCCTACAAAATGAATGATCCCACATTAAAATAGCACTGATCAGGGTTTTTTCTCGTTTATATCGGGCAGGTTTGTTATGGCGTACACATGTGCAGCAACAGCAGAGTGGGCACATAGGAAAGGGCAACTGTACTGATGCTGTAAATGGGATACAGGGGGCTGCAGGCGGCACATGCTGTGGTCCAGCTGGAGCACAGTGTGGGCTAGGCAGATGCCTAGGTGGCACATAGGAATGCCGAAACTGTAAAGCAGCAAGACAGCAACTGACGAGGGTCCAACATGGGCACGAGTGTGTGTCCCACAGTGTCACAGGGGATATTACCCAGCAGGTACCCCCAAAGGCACATAACATTGGCAGGCAGTGCCGGGAGGAAGCGCGCATGTCCATGGAGGCATCCCTACCCGAGAACCCACACCATAGGCAGATGCCTACCAGCATACTGGATGGCCTGGGACTGCGCACCACCAGCACCACCGGCATAAGGGCATGTTAGCATGGTGACGGAGAGGTGCCGGTGGTGGAGGGGGCAGTGGCATCTGCCCACAGCAGACCACGGCCAAGCCCCATTTAGGTGGGTGCCGTGCACTGCAACAGACAAGATCTGTCTGATGAACAGTCATGATATCCCCAGGGAATGATCTGCCCCTGTGGCAACAGTTTGGTGCAGCACACAGAGCCAGTATGTTCAGGAGCAGAAGGTCACAGGTTCAAGTCCAAGCTGTGGCTCCTGCCAACCCTGTCCCCATATTTTACCCAGTACTAAACCATGGTAATAAAGATGGAACCTTTATTGCAGATAAAATAAACATGCCTGAAATACCTATATTTTACCCTACAGAGCACAGACACCATAAACATGTGCAATCCCTAGAGCAGTTTCCCAACTGCAGTCCTGGAGGGCCAAACACCATTCAAGTTTCATGCTGTCCCTAATAAATAAGCCTGTGCTGCATTTGTATGTGCCACCCCCATTGTATGCAAATGTATCTCATGCATATTCATTAGGGACAGCATGAAAACCTGAACAGTGTTTGGCCTACCAGGACTGGAGTTGGAAAACTCAGAGCTAGAGCAGAGGCCAACAAGGGTACAAACACCCACACCCACAGGCTCCACTATCCAACGCCTCATGGAGAGTCAGGCTGTTGTGCCCTGCGCAGAGCAGCATCTCCCAATACTGGCACCTGTATACCTTAGCAATGCCATCCTAAACTTGGAAACATGTTCCACATATATCAAAAGGTTGCTGTGATTAATGTCAGATAACAAATCCTAAGTTAAACACAATTTGTTGATAGAGATTCATCATAGCAACATTTCTGATATCTATGGAGTGTGTTACAGTTATTGATTCTGACAGTGTTTACCACCCTGGGGAGTGACCCCAACAGTTTTGCATACCATAGCAATGCTTGCACTGTGCCAAGGACTGGTGTGGCGGCCAGGGCTGCCACAAACCTCTATATTTGCACAATGCTGGCATAGGTGTGGGAGTGTGTATCTGTCTATCCAGTGTGTTGTGGCTGCCTACACCTTACTGAGCCCACACTGCTTGCACTGTTTCCAGTGTTAGCCTGCCAATGTGCTTAATGAGGAGCAAGGTACTGTGGGTATGGCCCGGACAGGGCGGTCTGGGCAGGATGCATCTGCACAGGGCATAGGGCAATGGCTGGGACATTGTAGTGCCCGACCACCACCTGCACAGACAGGGTGGCCACAGCATGTCGTGCTGGGAGGTCACTCTCACCCTGACTAAGCAGTGACCATGGCATAGCTGTGTGTGTCCGTGCCGGTCTCATTTTTGGGTACACACAGTTCTTCCAGGCACATGCACTATGTATTAGCTAGCAGACTGTCTGCAGTTAGCATGTGTATGGCTGGGACACCTTGCAGGGTGCAGTGGGTGGAGACTGACTGTGCCCTCTGCTGGTGAATGCCAGATAGTGGTGGGGGGCAACTAAGCTTTTCCAACATTCTGCCTGTCTGCCGTTGCCTTATTGATGTGTATAGATATGCATTGACTATCCTGTAGGGTGCCTGTTGCCCAGCAGGACTGGGGTTGATGGTCCCCTCTACTGCCACCATTGCCGAGAGATAGAATGTGGATCTGTTGGTGGGAGATCCTGAGCCACAGAGGGCGGTTTGGGGTCCAAACACCCCCCTTCACTTATAACATGTGACCATGGCACCCACACAGGATATGCACTATTCTGGGTACATCATAATCCACAAGAGCTAGACATGACAGGGAAATACAGATGGACACAGGTGTATCCTAGGTGCATCTGCAGGGACTACCTATCGCACACTGGCATTGATGGCAACCTGCAGCATAGCCTATCTCAGCCAAGCCAGGTGCTGCGGACATGGTGCTGGGCGCCCCACCTCACCCTCAGGGTGAGCACAGGACCCACACAATGTGACGGTCTGTAGCTACTCTGTGTCAGTAACACACACAGTCAGTTCCCCCTACCAGGCCAAGGTGCTGTGGGGGTGCATACCCCATCTTGTGATCAGCTGTAGATTGCTGATCTGCATGTGCAGTGCATCATGGGTACGGGTGGGTTTACACTATCCTGGTGACCCAGCAGACAGTTTGTGTTGTGACCTGAAGTCTTTCTGTAGCCAGCCAGGAGTGTGTTAGTAACTATAGAGATATAGCCCACTGGTTATTTCAATGACTGTGGAGGCAGAGGTCATGGGTTTGATTCCAAAGTGGTGTTATTTAATAAGGCTCTCTGAGGCTTTTCCTTTTCATTTAAATCAGTGATGCCAGCAAAATGCACCCTAGCAGTGCTGTAACCTTAAGGTGCCTCATAAGGCACCCTATACAGCGCCCTATAAGGCGCCCCATAAAGCGCCCTATAGGGCACATTATAAGGTGCCTTGGCGGACAGTGCACTTTATAATGTGCCCTATGGAGTGCCTTATAGGGCGCCTTATGCGGCACCTTAGGTTACGGCACTGTGAGGGTGTTTTTGCTGGCAGCACTAATTTAAATTAAAAAAGGAAATGCCTCAGACGGCACTGATTTAAATTAAAGGGTAATGCCTCAGACAGCCTTCTTACATAACACCACTGTGGGATCAAACCCATGGCCTCTGCCTCCATAGTCATTTCCCTATGGTAACGTGGCCTGGAAACTGCCTTAGCTGTGGGTCTCCCCTATCCCAGTAAGCACAGCAGAATGTATGTGTGTTGACGTGCAGTTGTTGTGTAGTCAGTCCTAGCTATGACAATGGCCATAAAGGCATAGCACACTGGTTAGTACAGTGACTATACAGCCAGCTCTCCTAGGTTCAAATCCCCAGTACAACAACATCAGGAAGAGTGTCTGAAGTGGCACATTTTTGCATGGCTGTAACAGTTAGACACATCTCTGTAGTGTGCGGGTAACGCCAACATACCCACTCACCCTAGTCCTGTAGACTACGGTGGCGCTGAGCATGGGCTGTAGAAGGCCAACACCGGAGAGCCTCACCACCGTAATGTAAACACCAATTCACCAATTATATTAATAAATGGTGGCATGGCGGCGAGATCATGTGTATGGGGACTGGAGAAGCAGCCCATACCGCTTGCAGCGCGTTTCACTGTTCCGATAAGAATACTATGACGTGATCTAGCCGTCAAAATCCCACGTGTGCTGTGCACCGTAATTGCGCCAGGTAGCATGTAGTGAGTGAAAAATGGACAGGCATTCACGGAAGCCCACTTTTACCCAGAGGGAGCTCAGGATCCTGTGTGAACTGATCTGCACAAGAGAGATCTGTTTGTTCCCGGGCGCAGCAAAGAGGCAGGACCTTGGACGGGTGAGCAGAGCATGGGTGCGCCTCACCAGGCAGTACAACAGATCTGCCGACTACCTCCGTGAAGTAAGTGTATGGGGACAGGTCACACAATTACGGTTGTGCAACACAAATACAGCAAGCATCACATATCATACATGCAGAACATGGTGGACATACCAGTCTGTGGGCCAATCTGTTGCCACTGTAGATGCATATGTTGTGGATTGCAATCCTGCCCTATCCTCAGAATGGCCACAGACCTGATCACACAGGTCTATTACACATCCTGGTGTTATGTTACCTGCGTGTGATGTGGTCCCAAATGTCTGCTCCATCCCCAGGAGGCATCACACATGGTTACAGAGGTCTAGCATATATCCTAGTGTTAGGTTAACTGCATCTGTGTCAGTCTCAGAGCTCTGCCCTAACCCCAGGTGGCCCTTGACCTGATTATAGTGGTCCATTAGTGATCCTGCTGTCAGGGTATCTGCATCTATTTCATTCTCACAGCTCTGCCCTACCTCCAGGAGGCCCTGGACCTCATTACAGTGGTCCATTAGAGATCCTGGTGTCAGGGTACCTGCATCTGTTTCATTCTCACAGCTCTGCCCTAACTCCAGGAGGCCCTGGACCTCATTACAGAGGTCTATTATAAATCCTGGTGTCAGGGTAACTGCATCAGTTGGGGTTTCACAGCTTTGCCCTAACTTCAGGAGGCCCTGGACCTGATTACAGAGGTCTATTATAAATCCTGGGGTCAGGGTAACTGCATCAGTTGGGGTTTCACAGCTCTGTCCTAACCCCAGGAGTCCCTGGTCCTCATTACAGTGGTCCATTAAAGATCCTGGTGTCAGGGTACCTGCATCTTTTTGATTCTCACAGCCCTGCCCTAACTCCAGGAGGCCCTGGACCTCATTACAGAGGTCTATAGCCCAGCTAGGTGTGTTGGTGCATGCTCCTGTTGCAGTCGGCCACAAATGCCCTATTCACAGAGGCCCTAGTTGTGTCCACACAGGTAGAGTACACATTCTGGTGTTCTGGTAGTGGTTCCTGGTGATGTGTTGAAGGCCACCCAATCCCCGCGCGACGCCAGAAGACAACACACATCTTCCAATACAGATATCATAGTGGCATGGTGTGTGTGTCTGCGGATGTGTGTAGGTGATGCAAACACACAGGTGTGTGCCTGACCCCACAGGGGTCAAGAAACACCTCCCCTGTAGACCAGCATACCTACCCCACACATGGCATGGTGCTGCCATGTAATGCAAGAGGAGCGTAGGATCTGGGTAAGGCTGGTCTGTGGGGTTGCCCAAATGACACATAGGTGGCACCCCACACATGCCCAGAACCACAGCCACACATGCAGGTGGTGCTGGTAACAGGTAGTATAGGACCCACTGGCATGAGCAGCAGCAGCACCCTGCTGTACACAGTGATGTGTGATATGCATTGGACACCCACCAGAGATATCTGGCCCTTAATGTTCCCACCCATTGCATTTCCACCCAGGTGGAGGACCTACGGAAAAAGGGACATGAGTTGCGGCTGCACTGCCCAGATGTTCTCGAGCGGCTACAAAGGAGGGCACTGCAGCAAAGTGGCAGTGAGTGTTGCAGCCCCTGCAGCGCAGTACAGCATGTCACAGTGGGCCAACATCTTATGGGAGGCCACACTATGTTTATATGGCGTTGTAATTGTATGATGGTGTGCTAATGACTGTCTTCCCCCACAGAAGCTGCTGCTGCTGCTGGTGAGGGGACATCAGCCTCAGGGCCACCCACAACATGCCCCACAGTTGCAGTCCAGCCGGTGGAGGAGGAGGAGGAGGTGGCAGAGGAGGAGGAGGCGGCAGAGGCGGCGGAGGTGGAAGAGGATGATGGGGACATGGAGGGGGTGGAGGGTGGGGTGGGGTGGGGCTAGAGGAAGGGGTGGGTGAGAGTGTGTGTGACATTTTGGGGGGTGAGGAGAAGGAGGAGAGTGTGGAGGGTGGTGAGGGTGGGTGGGAGGTGCTGGGGGGGGAGGAGGGGGTGTGGAGGGGGAGGGTAGGAGGGGGAGGGTAGGAGGGGACACAGGATAGCACAGGGCACTGTGGGTCCCTCCCAGCTGCTGCATGTGTGTGGCGATGGTGCCCGTCTGGGTATAGCTACGCCACCTATTGCCACAGACAGGGCCCACGCACATGCCACCACACAGACACCTGGCACCTTGTGTGTATGTGGTGGCAGGTGCATTCAGGACCTGTATGTGGCAATGGAAGGTGTGCTGCAACGCCAGCGGGCCCAGGACTGCACCATCCGGTGGCTGGCAGGCTCCATTCAATGGATGGCTGCCGAAATGCAGCGTGTGGCTGGTATGGGCGGTGCATCTCGACAGCCATCCCCTGATGGGCATCCCAGAAGCGTGTGATGGTCCCTGTGGCACCCATACATGTGCCCTGTGCTGTCCTGTCTCCCGAGACCCAACATGTTGGCTTTGGTATATAATACCTGTTGTACATATGTTTTTAAAGACAGTTGTGTTACTACATCACAATGGTCATGTGTCTCCCTTACAGACTGTGGAAGTGAGCATGGAACATGTGTGTAGATCCCTATGTGTATGCGTGGTAGACATAGGTGACATACATGGACAGTCTCCACACGCAGTTGTGGGGGCTGCCCATGTGTGTAGGCATCTGTGTCCCATGGTGCTCCTTTTGTTGTGCCAATGTGCAGTGTGTCCCAACAGCTATGGTCACATGCATGCTGCCTGTGATGTGTGGGCACCATATCTGATGAACCATGTCTGTGGGGCAATAGGGGGAAAAGGCTAGCAGCAGGTATGTGGCAGGAAGGGTAAGAGGGGATGCTGTACCCAGGGGCTTTACAGGGGGATAGCTGGTGAGGACAAGACAGGTCGATGCAGGTCCCGAGGATGAGCGGTGGGGGACTACAAGTGCTGGTGAACAGTGATCAGCTGACTGAAGCGAACTACCTTTGTCTGCCTGTGCCGCATGCAAGCCTATGTGGGTAGACAGCCAAGTAGGCCCTGGTGTGGGCAGGGAGGATGGTCACACATATGTGTCTAATGATGGAGAGTATATGGGGTGGGAGAGGGTGACATATCCTTACAACAGACATGTACCACTGTGAACATCTTGATGGGCAACGGGTGAGGTTGGTTATATCCCCACGCATAGGTAGGAGGGTGACCACCTGCCACAGTCCATGGCACACAGGGCATGGTATAACCTATGTGCGATGATTGGTGGCAGTACAGACACCCCACCCCTGAGGGATATGGGTAGGCACATGTGGGCAGGGTGACAACATGGGGTGCAGGGTACATAGGGGATCACAGTGCCACACATTGGAAATGAACACATAGGTTGTAATAGGTTGTGATATCTTTATTTTTAATGTTCACATCCTCCGTGGCCGGCCACAGAGACCACGACCCAACCCACCCCTCTGTCCCGGGACTGCTGGTGCCACCTCTGGTGCCGGTGCTGGCTGCTGGGTATGGACAGCTATGGCCTCCTGGGCATCCGCAATATGGAGGAGCACCCCTGCCATTGTGTCTTCTGTGGCACGCAGCTGGTGGATCTCCTGGTGAATGGCCAACAGAGCCTGACGAGTGCCTGTGGAAGGAACACAAGGTGATGTTTGAGATACCTGTTACAACCCCCACTGTGACACATGCACATGTCAGGCATATCCCACCAGATCAGTCTGCAGAAGAATCATGCACGCAACAACTAACATCACATGACTATGTTTACATCTGTGTGTCCCATGAGCCATTCTCATGCCAGGAAAGGGTCCTGATGAGGGCTCGTGTGAATCACAGATCTCACACATGGTACAGTGTCGCAGTTCAATGTGTCAATGCTTGATCTGCACACTGGTCATATGAGATAAGCCAGATGACGTGAGGAGTCATGGCACACACATACATATATCTGGGGGGCCCTATTTTCTATAACGCTGGCCCATAGTACAGATTATGCTGACAAACTATGCTAGGTAACAATACCCATGGGGAGGGGTCAGTCATGTAAGCTGTCTAGGTGACCTGGGATAGGTGTTTTCTCCTGTGCGCTTGAGTATATAGCCGTGAACAGTGTGTGTGTGTTTGAGCTCATCACACATGCTGACACCTGACAAGCCATGCTACAAGAGGGGGGGAATGCACATGTCACAGACCCCCCTCCCCGCACATAAGAAATGATCTGCTATGTTGCCAACATATTGTGGTGCACATGCAATCTCATTGTGGATGTTACGTCCACCCCCATGGGGATTGTTGTGTATGCTGTTACCCACCTTCGGCATCGTGCCTTGCTGAGGCACTGTGGGCCCGCAGGTCTGCCAAGATTGTAGCCATGATTGTGGGAGGGATGGCTGATGTCTTTGGCACCTGCACAATGTGGTGACTCCCCTCCATCTCCGTACCCTCTAGAGCCTGTGAGCTGCTGCTAGTGGCCCCCACTGGAGCATTGACATCCGGTGGCATGTCCTCTGCCTCGGCCAGCACATTGTTTCCTGTTGTGCCTTCGTCATTGCTGGTGCTGTCCCCGTACATTGCGGGCTCTGGCCCCTCACCATCCTGAGGCCCTGCCACATCTTCCTCCTCATGTGCCTCCATGGTCCTGTAGTCACCTTGGGGTTGGAAAAGGGTACACAGCAGAGATGAGTTTGCGCAGTGCACCTATGTACACCTGTGTAGTACATCCCCGCCATAATCAATGTGTTGTGCGCCTGTGCCTGCTGTTGGTATGCCTACAATAGGGACAGCACACGTGCCTATAGTGTGCTGTGCCTGTCAGGGGGTGGGGGGGGGGGTGGGTAGCAGCCTCATTCCCTGGTGTATCTCTACCACATGAGATGCAGTGTGTGAGGGATGGTGTTTTGTGTGCTGCACCCTCTTTCTGCAGTATCAGGTATGGACTGGCCGCCTGACCTTGGATGTGGCCTCAGCAATACATGTGGCCGTGGCGCATGTGGGAGCCCTGAGTGGGATTGTGTGCCGTCATTGTGTGTGTGAGCGATGTACTTGCATTGCTCTGAGTGGTATGCATGTTAGGTGTTGCAGGATGTGTCCGTGTCAGCCAGACGTGTGTGTGGGCCCTCCACTTTGCAAGACACTGTGTGGTGTGGCTGGACAGCTATCGCATACTCCATGGGTGTGGTGGGGTGTCTGGGGGAATGGGTGCAGCACTGCTGTGTATGGGGTTGCACCGTGTGTGGGGTTATGGGAATGTGTGTGTGGCACTGTGGGACGTGTATAAGGGCTGATCCCAGGTGTTGTGGGGGTTGTGCTATGTGCATTTGGTATGGGTGTGGCAATGTGCCTTCCAATGTCTGGTGAGGGTGGGTGTGGTATCCCCACTGTATGTGGGCCCCGACAGAGTCGTAAGTGTGTGACATGTGTGTGACTTTTTTGATGGTGTTTGTTTGCGTCTATGCCATCATCCCCATTTGTTAGTCCTTTCCCTGTCAGAGGTCTGTGATATGTCCCTGGATAGGTAGGTGCATACTGACGTTAAATGTGTTTTGTTGGTGTGTGTGGGTACCCCCAGGCCAATGTTTTCTGGGCTAGTTGTATGTCCCTCTTGTATGTCTCCCCTGTCACAATGTGCTTGGTGACTGGCTGCAGAGGTGTGATGACTGGCTGTGACCTATATGCCAAGTACTATTTTAACAAGTAAACCTCAGGATGACAGAGAAGGCAGGCTGGTACTGCTGAACACACCGCAAAAGGTGTAGGCACAAAACAGTAACTCAATGTAAGCCCTCATAAGCCGTATGTGATGAAGGAATGCAAGACCAATCTGGGTAGGACAACTCCAGTAGTAGAGGAATCTGACCTCAGTTAGTCCCCCCAACCACATATCCTTAGGAGGAGGAGTACTTTGAAGGACAGACAGGCCCTGTACTTGCATGAACTCTGCATACATCAGTGGTCAAACTCACCTATATGTACAGCCCAGAGGGTCTAGTAGAACAGCCAAACTTCACAGCATTAGAGAGCAACAATGTAGAAATGATACAAGGAGGTTATCTGAATACTGTCAAATGATATCCCAATGTGGCTCTTTACTGTTACATTGCTGCTCAGGTATGCTGTGATGCTCTTTGATTACAGTGGGATATCATTAGCCACTCCAAAGATAGGTCCTTTACATCTCTGTTACATTGCTGATCTGTAGTGCTGTGAATTGTTGCTATGCAGCTTAACCCTCTAGGCTTTACATGTATGTTTTCTGGACCATTGATGTATGCAGTGTTCAATCAGATATGGGCCTTGTTCGCCACACCCCCTGCCTCTCCACTGCTTTGTGGTCCTCAACTACGTTCAGGACTATGTCTATCATGCACACAGGCCCAGGTACCTGTCACACACACCCTATACCTACCCTGCCATGTGCTGCTGTGTCATCACCCCACAGTTGCCTGTGTTAAGGCACGCATGCTCTCAGGACATGGTCCCCCACCAATCCCCTCCATGTGCCACATGTGCTTGGGTGTGCCCTGTATGTGTGCTGCATATCTACTACTACTACTCCTACTCCTACTCCTACTACTAAGCATTTATAGGGCGCTACCAAGCGCACACAGCACTGTAAAAGTGAAAACACAAAAAGACAATCCCTGCTCAATGGAGCTTATAATCTAAAAGGACAATGCACTAACAGGTGTGGAAGGAGGTTTGGAACAGGAGCAAAGAGACAAGAGCAGGGGAGACAGGTCAAAGGAAGGAGGTAGGAAAAAATGTGAGAGGAAGACAGAAAGGTGAGATTAAAAAGGGGAGGAATGGAGAACAGCACACTCTTGAGCCAAAGGCAGAGGCAAACATATGAGTTTTGAACCTAAGTGGGAGGAGGGCCATAGAAGATGCCTGACACATAGACAAAGGACGTTTATTCAAAGTCTAAGGAGCAGCAAGGTGTAAGGTGCATACCCACCTGCCTGTGGATGGGCAGTGTCCAGCGCTTCTGGCAGTCCACGCAGGTAGATGGGCCCAAGACGGTCTGTGAGCTCCTGTTCCAGGGGTGTGAGAGTTGGGGCAAAGGGGGCACCCCCACCAGTGCCCATGGCATGTTGCCTCTCCGCCACCATGTGTGCACGGACACCTCGCTTAATGTCATTAAATCTCTTTCTCAGGCTGTCCAGGTCCCTGGTTAGTCCCCCTGCCTGGGCTACAGCCTCCTGTACCTCCTCCAACACATGTATACGTGTTGCCACAGTGGTGCTGTTGCTGAGCTGGCCATAGAGCACCTCATACCGCTCCAACACACTGGCCAGCAGGATGTGGTTTTCTTGCTGACTGAATCTCACAGTCCTCCTCTGTTCCTCAGCTGGGACCGGTATACACCTTTGTTTGGCACTGGGTGGCCCCTGTGTGAGCTGCGACACACCTGATGGGCCTGCAGCCACCACCACAGGCCCAACACTCCCTGCCGGCTCTGGGTCCTGCTGAACAGGTGCCCCCCCCCCTTCTACCCTCCTGCCATGTCCTGTTGCTCCATCTCCCTGCCCTCTGTGCCCTCTCCCTCCCTGTCACACATCCCTGCTCCTCAGCTCCTCTGCTACACCTCATACCTGCTCTTCGCCCGACCTCCTTTCCCTGCTGCCTGCTCCTCAACTCAGCTCCTGTCTCTGTCGCCTGCTCCTTGCCTCCCCTCCTCTCTCTCTCGCCTGCTTTGCCACACACCTCTCCACAACAAACCTGCCTCTGACACTCTCCACCACCACTCACCAACCTAGCCACTCTCCACGACACACCTGCTTCTGACACTCTCCTTGCTTCACCAACAACCAACAGCACACGCCTTCTCTCCCTCGCCTACACAAACCCCTCAACGTGTACAAGGTGTGCATGTGTATTTATAGGTTTTCTTATGTTGCGCGCGTTGCACATGCGCAGTGGTGTGAGCGCATTGGCTGCGCATGTTGCGCATGTGCCACAAAAGGTGTGTGCGCAGAAAACCATGTTACACATGCACTGTGCGTGAGCATGAGGCTTGGTGCATGCGCATAACCTCACACAGCACATGCGCTGTCTCACGCTCATGCATAGCACATGTGTAACATGGTGTCCCGCGCATGCACCTTCTGTGTCTTTGTGGTGCATGTGCAATGCGTGCAGCCACCGTGCTCGCGCCACTGTGCATGTGCAATGCACACAGTGTAAAAAACCCTATAAATACACATGCACACCTGGTACACGTTGAGGGGTTGTGTAGGTGAGGGAGCGAAGGCGTGCGCTGTTGGTTGTTGGTGAAGCAAGGAGAGTGTCAGAGGCAGGTGTGTCGTGGAGAGTGGCTGGGTTAGTGAGTGGTGGTGGGGTTTTGTGGCTGGGTTGCTGTGTGATGGAGAGGTGTGTGGCTAGGTTGATGAGGTGAGTGTCTGAGTTTGAGTGAGTTGGAGGAGTTGAGGGGGTGGAATTTATGGCGGGCTTTGTGGTTGTTGCATGTGCAGTGGGAGTTGATCAGGGGCTGTGGTTGCCTGTCAGGGGATATGGTGTCCATGGAGCTGAGGCACAGGGCATGGGTGTAGTCCCGCTGCAACACAGACCTGCAGCTGTGGGGGCAGGCCAGGTAGAGGCTGTGCCGGCACGGTGTAGGAGGCGTGCGGAGTTGCAGGCTCATCAGCCTTGCCTCTACAGGCCCAGGGCCCATCTCCAGGGCATGCGTGAGGACCAGGTCATCTCCCTGTACCGCCTGAGCATAGGGGCTATTAGGGAGCTCTATGAGGATCTAAGACCTGACCTCGAGCCCCTGACTGGTCGGTCACATGCCATACCAGGTTTTGTCAAGCTCCTTGGTGCCCTACATTTCTTTGCCTCTGGCTGTTACCAGTCATCTGTGGCCGCAGTGGGAGGCATGAGCCGCCCCACCTTCTCACGCTGTCTCCACCAGGTACTGCGTGCCATGATCAGCAAGGTGGGGAATTATTGCCATTCCCAACACTAGGCAACAGTGGGTAACCCTGAACCAGGCTTTTGAGGTGTTTGCCGGGATACCACACGTGATGGGAGCTATTGATTGCACACATGTTGCCCTGGTCCCGCCCAGAGACAGGGAGGTAGTGTTCTGCAAACGCAAACACTACCATTCCCTGAATATTCAGGTTGTATGTGATGCAAATATGCATATTCTGAATGTGGTACCTAGGTTTGCAGGGTCCACCCATGACTCCTATATCCTGCATCACTCGGCACTATTCAGACAATTTGAGGCAGGCCAGTATGAGGACTGTATACTGCTGGTTGTGTATTTCTCATCTCTGACATGCACATGGTGATCCTCTGACTACTCATATGTGCACATGTGTGTCTTTGAGGTGTAACCCTAGTTGTGTGTGTGTCTCATGTGTCTGTGTGTGATCAATCATTGGGGGGGTGGGTAGTGCCCTCCAGCTCTACCTTGCTACAGTGCTGCGTGTTGATGGTAGAATGGATGCTAGCATTTATGTCGTGGTTACAGATTATGGTGATTGCAATCCTTACACCTACCCCTTGTTTTGTGTGTCATAACTTCACACGCTAATGCATAGTTGTGGTGTCCCATCTTGTGATGTCATATGTTTCTGTCCAGATGTTTTGTGCATTTGGTTTGCATGTACATACTTGTGTCCATTTGGGTGGACATCAGCTCCTGCTTTAACATTCCACATTTATTTCTGCAGGTGATTCAGGATATGGGTGTCGCCTCTGGTTGCTGACCCCTGTGCGTCAACCACGGACACGTGCAGAGAGGAGTTACAATGAGCCCCATACCTCCAGCTGTTCCATCATAGAGTGCACCTTTGGCGTTTTAAAGAGTCACTTCAGGTGTCTGGATAGGACAGGCGGGGCCTTACAATACAAACCACAGACTGTGGCAGAGATCATTATAGCCTGTTGCATCCTGCACAACATTGCTCTCAGGCACCATATCCCTGTCCAAATTAATGAGGATCTGGAGGATGATCCTATGTGCCCTCCTGTACGTGGCCATCGTGACACACGTGAGGGCACAGCAGTCAGGAGGCAGGTGATTAAGGAGGTGTTCTCATGTAAGTACTGCATATGTTGCCACATACATTTGTTTAGATATGTGTGTACTACTATTACTAGTGAACATTTGTATCCCAATAGCAGTAAGATGCAATACTGCACTGACATATAAAAGACACTGCCTGGCCATCCCATCTTACAATCTAGTAATTACTGAAATGCAGATGATCTGAGCAGGGCACAACAGTGGGTGGTGGTGGATTATCTGTGTCAGGTGAAGTAGGCTTGTGGGAGCTGTTAAGCTGTCACACATGATTTGTGGCTGATTGGGATAGGGGCTGCTGTACAGCCACAGGGGCTTTGAGTTCAGCAAGGTGAAAGGCGTGTAGTATGGGGTCAACAGTAGGAGGGCGGCCCAAAGATGGGACCAGTTTATTTATTTATTTAAAGGGTATTTGTATCCCGCCTTATCCTTCAATCAAGGCGGTGAGCACAGCAAGCAATCAGTATAAGTGTTGTGTGTCAGGTGAGCTTTATGTACAGTGTGGGTGCGTGTGTGCGAGTGTTTTGATTTGGGTGAGCTATTTACAGTGTGCACTATGTACAGAATATACATGGGTTTCTGGGTCCAGGTTTGGTGGTTTCCGTGAGCTGTCATTAGTCCAGATTGGATACGGTTTGTAGATTCAGGTTAAGCATTTGGGCCATAGTGTTCTGTGAAGAGTACAGTCTTCAGGTGCTTCCGGAAGTCCTTCAGATCTTCAGTTGATCGTAGGTCGTGAGGGAGTGAGTTCCATATTGATGGGGCTGCCAAGGAGAGTGCCCTTTGTGTGGTGGCTTTGCATGCTTTTGTGTAGTTGTTTGGGGTGCTGAGTGTGTCTGTTGTGGCTTTTCTTCTTGGTCTGTTGCTGGTGTTAGGGAGAATGAGGGCTTGGAGGCTGAGTGTTGATCTCTTGTGTCTGATTCTGAATATGTTTAAGATCATCTTGTATTTGATGCGGTGGCTGATTGGGAGCCAGTGGAGGTCTTTGAGGATGGGGGTGATGTGTGCTTGGGTTGTTGCACCGGTAATTATCCTGGCTGCTGTGTTTTGGGCCATTTGAAGTGGTTTGAGTGATTGTTTTGGTATTCTGTTGTAGATCGGGTTGCAAAAATCCAGTATGGGGGTTATGAGTGCTTGGCAGACTGTGCGGAAGTGTTCGTAGGAGAGTAGAGGCTTGAGGCGTCTGATTATTTTCATTTTGTAGTATGCGTTTCTGGCGGGTTTTTTGATGTGTGATTGTAGGTTCAGCTCTTTGTCGAGGGTTATTCCGAGGTATTTTACTTCGTCCTTTAGTGGGATTGTCGTGTTGTTGGTTGTGATGAATGTTGGGGGGCTGAAGTCGGTGTTTCGTGTGATGATGAGTGCTTCTGTCTTGTAGTTGATTGCCAGGTTGTTGCGTTTAAGCCATGTGGATATGTTGTCTATACAGTTTGTTATCTTGTTGTAGTCGGGGCTGTTGAGGTAGATCGGCGTGTAAATCATGATGTCGTCTGCGTAGATGGTATAATTTATTTTGTGGGCGGAGATGATGTCGCAGATCGGTTGTATGTATAAGTTGAATAGTAGTGAGGATAGTGCGGATCCTTGTGGTACTCCTTGCTTGATCTTTGTGGGTTGTGATGTTTTGGTTCCGATTTTGACTTGGAACTGTCTGTCGGTTAAGTAGGAGTTGAACCAATTTAGGACGGTGCCGGTTATTCCGATGTTCCGTAGTCTGGTTAGGAGGATTCTGTGGTCCACTGTGTCGAAGGCCGCTGATATGTCTATGAAGATCATTAGTGTTCCTTGATTGTAGTGGTCTATGGTTTGGATGATGTCATTGAATAGGTATAGTAGGAGTGTTTCAACTCCGTGGTTTGGGCGGAATCCATGTTGATGTATATCCAGCAGGGCATGTTCGTCGATGTGGTCCTGGAGCTGTTGTTGCACTGACTTTTCTATGATTTTAGCCAGAAGCGGTATGCTGGAGATTGGCCTGTAGGCTGCTGGGTTGCTCTTTTCTAGGTTGGTTTTCTTGGGGATCGGCCTTATTGTGGCTAGTTTCAGCTGTTCTGGCATGGTTCCTTGGGTTAGGGAGTTGCTCACCATGTTGTGTATGTGGCCTATGAAGCTCTGCTTGGTTGCTTTGATCCATGGGGCTGGACATGGATCCGTGGGTGCGGTGCTTGTGTTGAGAGCGGAGATGACATCTGAGATTTGCTGTGTGGAAGGTGTGTGGAACTTGTCCCAACTTGTGATGGGTGTGGTTGGGCTGCTGGTTTCTGTGGGTATTTGTGGTGGTGAGCGGCCCAGTATCCCTTGAAGATGATCTGCAAAGGTTTGTGGGTCGATCTGTATGTCTTTGTCGGGGCTTGGTTCGTTGGTTAGATTCTTCACTATCTCAAAGAGTTCCCTGGGTTTGTTGTGTGCTTTCTGGATGGTGTTTGTGTGGTGCTC
The DNA here is from genome assembly GCA_033557465.1 of Ichthyophis bannanicus. Classification (NCBI taxonomy): domain Eukaryota; kingdom Metazoa; phylum Chordata; class Amphibia; order Gymnophiona; family Ichthyophiidae; genus Ichthyophis; species Ichthyophis bannanicus. Next base: position 282,779,771 of record CM066031.1, on the reverse strand, counting down.
TCTTTTTGTTTTGTTGATGAGTTCATTGTAGTTCTTTTGCTGAGCTATGTATAAGGCCTGTGTGGATGGAGATTTGGAGCGTCTCCAGCGGCGTTCTGATTTCCTTAGCTCTCGTTTTGCTTTGCGTATTGTCACCAGCAGAGGCTAAACTAAGGTTATTTAGCTTAGTGCACTACTGGCCCTGACCTTTCTATAAAAAGAAAGTGTAGTTGCAAGTCGAGGGTCAGGTTTAAACAAGGATTTATTCCCCTCCCGGGGTTTTGCTGGACTTTCAAAAATAATACACTTCCAAACTCAAAAGATAACCATACTTCT